>QRFJ01000013.1:4355207-4562593 GCA_006176705.1 Cocos nucifera
CGAAAAAAAAAAATATTTAAAATGATCCAGGAACTCATCTAGCTTTGCGAATGCCAACTTCTCTATGGAGTTGAAAGGCACTTTTTTTAAATTATTTTTTTAACATTTATTATTATTATTATTATTATATTTAGATTTTCTTTCTTCTCCTTTGCGCACCCCCCACTAACCAAAAACATGTCCTTGCACTTATAGCATCCCCCCCGCATGACTGCGAGTCCTCCGCTCGGCCACCATCCCTTCCTTTGCGGTAGGTTCTCCATGCCCACCCTCCTCCGAGGCACCACCCATGATCGTTTCGCCCGCACTCGCGCTTTGTGGAATTTTTATTATGATTTTAAAATTCTTTATTTCTTTCTTTTTTTTGTTTTCATTCTTCTCCTTCCATTGGATTTTGTGTTGAACATCCACACCCCCCTTCCGGCACCATTTTCGCATCTCCTCGATGCACCAGCATTTTTTTTAAATTATTTATTTTAAAAAATATTTTTTATTATTTTTATAAATTATTTTTTTTAATATTTTCTTTCGTGGCTTGTGCAACATCCAAAGCTTCCCACTGGCGACACCCACGACTCTCCAACAACAGTCGCCATTCCTATACCCACCCGCAATTTTTTAATAATTTATTTTTTTTAATAATATTTTTATTATATTTAAAATCTAATTAATATTTTAAATATTTTTATTTTATTTTATTTTATTTATTTATTATTTTTTCTTATTTTAAGGTATTTTAAGAAGATAAAAAATCTTCCTTCCTCCGACTTTCGTCAACCACCGCCCCCCTTGCGCCTGCCTCTCCCTTGCGCCAACAAAAAAAAAATTCCTCCTCTTGCACCTATGCCCCTCAGCTAATGTCCCCACTGTCGATCACCCACCGCCAACTGGTGCCCCCTCTTCTCTATCCGGTCCGAAAAAAAAACTTCCCTCTTCCTCCGCCCCCATTTCTGTACCCGTCACCACCATTTCAACCCCTTCCCCCCACCCTCCGATTGGGTCTCTACCATCGGTCACCACCGCCATCAACACCCCCCTCCCCCTCCGTCCGTCAAAAAAAAGAACCTTCTTCCTCCCCTCCCCCTACACTCCTCCCCGTCTGTCTTACTACATTGAAAAGAAAAAAAATGTCTCCCTTCTCCTCCCCCCCCCATAAGCACCCATCTTTGCTCGGTCTCCTAGCCCAATAAAAAAAAAGGGGCCATGGAACTCACCATTTCATATGGCAAGTCCCACTAATACTCACCATTTTATGGCACTAGTATAGGTCCATACTAGTCCATGGGGCCAGGGCGGATACCAACAGGCAGAGAAGGAGAGAGGGAGAAGAAGAGAGGTGGGAGGAAGAGAGGGTCTTTAAGGCCGCCAGGGATATTGAGCTCTTGCGAGTGGGTAAGCATAAGGGGAGAAGCTGATGTCTAGGCCTTCGTGATGGATGATAGATGCCGCTGCGACTTTCTCTTGACAACCAGCAGCCAGCGCCAAAGGGCTTTAGATCAGTCAACAAGGAGGAGGACGGCCTCACCCCGTTCTACTATGAGAAGGGATTTGCCCCTTTCCTTTTTTTTTTTGGCTTTTTATCATCGAATGTCGGCCATTATGTTAGGTGCTGACTTCGCCATATTTTATTTTTTTTATCATTTCAGTTGAATTGACTTCAACCAAAATATAAAAAAATAAAATATAAAAAATATGAAATAGGGACGACCCCTTTCGTACCATGCTGGCTCTCTGGTCATCGAACGTGGGCAGCACGCTGTTTCCATATGGATCCTTTACGACTTTAGACACCAAGTAAGGATTTTTCTTCCTGCGAGGATTGATGGTGCTTCTCAAGTCTTAGGGAAGCCACGATGAGTCAACTCCAAGAGGACTGGACAGGTATGATCCTTAAGGCTGGATAGAAGTTGGAAAATTTATTAGATTCATTGAATCCTTTAGGATAAATAACTTGGATATTGTAACTTTTTGCACAAAAGTGGATCAATATAGAAACTTTTCTCTGTAACTCTTTTATCTCTTCTCTGAACTTTTTACTCTAGGTCCCCTTCTATCTTCTTTCTTAGACTTACCGACTAACACAAGAGTTGGATGGGCCTTCCGGAGGCCCTTCCCTCTCATCCTCTCCTCTCCTCTCTCCCTCTTCTTTATCGAGCTCAACAAGAGTTAATTGGCCTCCGAGGCTCTCTCTCTCTCTCTCTCATTCTCTCCCTCCTTTCTCTCTCTCTCTCTTCCTGTCTTTTCTTTCTTTCTTTTTCGAGATGGCCACTATTACCATTTTGTATGTCAGAAATGGACCAGTTTCCCACCAATACGGTTTAGCATGTCTAAACATCGGTCAGAGAATGTTGAGAGCTATATACATTATTTTTTTTTTTTTGAGCAATTACCTTGAATTGAATCTAGACTCCTCCAAGAGCAAGACTCTTTGAAGGATGTGGCCAACCAGTTCAGCTATAGTTGTTTTATGTACACAACCATAATATGTATTGTGTTTAATTGTTGGTAACTATTCGTGTTGCCTTCCATTTAGTTTAGAGAATATCCTAAGTATTCCCGGCTTACTATCGTAGAGGAGATATTATTTCTTGTAAGTTATGAAAATTTTGAAAATGTTAGGCTTAAAGTTTTGTCCGATGTCATCAAATAGTTATTGCACTCATAATTTTTTATCTTTGAACCTATTTTACTTAATTTGAATGAATTATCTTTCATTATAAAATAAAAAAAGGAAACCAGAAGTGCAATAGGCCCTCAGTCACTGGTTTGTGAGGCTCTCCATAAATCCTGTTGCATTTTTCTTGAGAAAGTTATTTAGGTTTTATGTTGAGGAATCATTCCCATTAGTAATGTTGGTTAAAGCGCAGTTACATCATATCAACAAGACGGTGGATTAAGGGGCACCTCTATTTGATCCTTAGATTGTTTAAATTACAAGGGTGGTAATTGGCGAGTGACCATCGGACTGGTCCAGCGGGACCTGGTCCATCTATAATTAGGCGATCATGCGCATGAGAGTACTTTTCAAGGTTGCAACATAACACGACACGTGATATGACGCCGGAGATGGAGGTGTGTTCCTTCATGGCATGTCTTCCAAGTACACGGTGGTTGGTGCTTCATTCCACGCCTATGAATTATTTTCCAAAAAGGAAGAAGAAAAGAAGAATTTTTATATCATTAAAAACTTTGTCAGTTTGTTTCTTTATTGTGTTAGTTTGAGGTATCCACCTTGTATGATCACGTATAATATTTTTTTCTCTATATTATTCACTTATTGGTTTCTTTTGAAGATAGGGAAGCATGTTAAAATAATGGATGGTGGGCTTGTTTTATATTATTGAGTAGCTCTCTTTATGGCTGCTTGGAGAATGTAAATATCATTTTTTCATTATGTATGCGCTACAACTTTACAGAAGCACATTGTTATGGTTCGAAGGTTAGCTTCCTTATGTTCCTGTATGTGAAAAGCTATTCAGCAACCTCCCATGATGGCATTATACTTCGGATGTATGCAAATTGTTAGATCTAATAAACAATAGATTATTTTGGAACTAGAGACATTCAACAGAAGCATATCTCTTTTGTTTTTGATATTTTAGTCTAATGGAGAGATTCTTTTTTCTTGTTTTCAATAACGCAGCATCAATTGTTGACGCTGTTTGCCATGCCATGGAACTCCACTACACCTGCTTGGGAATAATGCAAACAGCGAAAACTTTGCTATCACGACGCATTGTGTGCCTCATGTGACCTTGTGCACTGGCCTACAAAATTAGCTGAATGAGGTGAGACAGGAATATTATGCAGGGTGATAGTTAATGTTTGAGATGAATTTACTATTTAAGGTTTGTTCGTATCTTCTGCTTCTGAACTTGCATGGGCTTCCAACAATATTCTTAAATTGCGTACTCTTTTCACACCTGATTATCTTGATTTAACTCTAATTTGTTCTTTATTTATGGGCAACTCATGAGCAGAGCCTTTAATCCGTGAACTTGAATGAGCATGGCTACCACCCACTAATGTCATCCACATATTCACATGGCATGTGCTCTTGCTGGTTATCATAATTTAATACTCGGTTTCTAATGTTTAAGATTCTTTCGCTATTTCCGATGCATCAAGCTAATTAGAACCAAGTCTCTCCATAAAATGATGCCAAGGAAAGAGGTGTGGTGCTTTGAGAATGTGTTCCGTCTTTCCAAGTAGAAGAGCCTTTTTGTTTTTTTTTCCTCTTCTGCTAGTTTTCTCAAAGTGTTCGATTCCACATGCATCAATGGGTTGGCTTGCACTTTTTATTCATTTTGAATCTTTGCCCATGTGAGGTCTCACCATACTTGGATACCGAATTGTCATGCCAAGAATGCCACATTGACGTCTTCAATGTAGTTAATTGCTGAATGTTGATTTTTGCCAACATCAGCGGTAGAACATGGGCAAGAGAGTGGCGGGTGGAGCCGCTGGAGCCCTCGCTCAGTAGTTAATATTTTATTTTTATATTTTCGATTACTGTGGAGTCTGGTGGGTCACAGGCGCCATCATAAGACCGCATCAACAAAAGGAAATTAGAAAGCTGACACTTCTCTGATGTTCCCAACCACCCTGTTTCTACTTGGTTACGGGTACATGCTTCATCCTCTGCTGGAGATATCAGTTTGTATCAGGCGGCTTACATATGATATATTACGTAAACTTTAGCCCTTGTTATCTCAGAAGCAAGCTTTTCGGAGTATGAGGTTTGTTTAACTTTATTTTTTACTTATTTCTGCATGAGCTTTTTCGGTTACAAATTTTGAATCCCACGTCCTAAATACACGACATTGTTTTTACCATACAGGCTTTGTACTTTGATTATCTGTTGTTGCCGTTATATTGGCTTACATCTTCGGGATACCCTCCACTGAGATATCCACAAGCTTGGTCCTTGTCAGGACTTGTCCGGCCCTCCTCCCCCCCCTCATCTCAGCTGTGAAGACCGATACCTTGTTCATGAAGCGGAACGGCCTCCAACCGAGATAAACGAGATGTCACCGGCGGTAATCCGTTATTATACAGGACAGGGCGATATTGTTTGAGGTTGTGAAAGATCATACTTCTTACTTTCGAGGCAAACAAAGTCGACGTCCAAACCAGCACCCAGGAATCTGCACGTTCTTATTTGTTATCTCTTGTAGGAATATCTCCTGGTTTCAGGATTCTTTCCAATTTTCACTCACCAGGTCAAGTACCGTTTCATTAGATTAATGGTTTAAACGAGTCATGGTCTCAGAGCCATCACATGCCAATTGTTGCCGTTATCCTGACATGCACTCGGTATGCTTGCTTTGACGTCATCTTGATAGGCTTTCTACTAATGATGCTTTAATTTTACTTCAATTTTTTATTGGGAAAGTTTATTATGATCCCCTTCTTGATATTGGCCAACTTGTATATTATGGCTCATCATCACCACCTCTTTTAGGGACCATAAATGTTAGAGTTCACAATAATTTTGGATCCTAACACTTGCCTACTGTCCCCCCCCTTATAACTAACATGTTTGAACTACAAGCAATATTCAAACAATTTCTGTATACCTTGTTAGTTGAGGTAAGAAAATGCACTTCCATTTCTTTGGGTGACTGTATGAGTGCTTGTTTTGAACTCTTGCCTGTCTTGCAATAAAATAAAAAGGCATCAAATACGTGTTTTGCTTTGATTCTATTTCTTGTTTGCACCTCTTCCTGCGGGAAGGTAGGTGTGATGTTCAATCAGCAACATAAAACTAAAGAATTGTTGAAGTTTTCTAGCCAAATTGGTGGACCAATGTCATTTGGTCCTTGTGATCCTACTCTCTAGTATGCAGATATTGTTGATTTGATACTATTGATTTTGTAAAATTTGGTGTTGATTCTGACCGATCAGATGGCCTGGCCATCAATAACTAAATGGAATTTGTCAGTCCCAGAGTGGCTGATTGCCGTGGAATCAGGCAAATGGAGAATCTAGCAAACTGTATGGTTCTGATTTTATACCTACATAAAAGGTCATGTAATTGTGATCCTATGTAGTAGTGCCAGGGGGCTTAATTTATCGGATTGAAGAAATATTCAACCCGCTGCCAACGATGTTCATATATAAATCATTTAAATGAAGTTGACGGATTATAGTGGTGGTTTGGATGGGTTTATGTTGGTTTGGAGCCCCTCCTTATGTCAAACGATTGATTTTTAGCATTATCAAACCAAATAACCATTCAATTCATATAAATAAACGGTAGGAGATTAAAATTTCAGTAACATGCTATAAGTCAATACATAAACATGGTTAAGTATTAATTTTTAATTTTCAAAACATCTGAAGTATTGAAAGATACGTTAGGTATCGGTTCGGTCGGATTCGTATTTAATATAGATTAGAAAATGTAGTAATGCTGAATCCGACCGTAATTAATCGTAGAATAGGATCACAAAATGATTCAATTGATCAAATCTTTCTCAATGGATCTAATATGGTGATTGTATTTGATCGCATCGGATTGGATGGTATTTCTTGCGAGTCCTCTATTATTGCTCAGCCGCAAGTAGCACCGAATTATATGTTACAAAAGGGTATTAACATTCATGCATTACATTGTTTCTACTGCCCAAGTCAAAAAAGAATCGTTATCGACCTTTGTGCTCACACTTTTAGATTTTGATGAAGTTCTATTGGCGACCATGAATACACTAAGTTATTGTTTTTGATTTGCTTCTCTTGATGTAATAATGTTCAGTATGTATTTACAGTATTAGAGCTATTAACACAAAAAAAGTTTAGAAAAAAGTTTCATCTATCATAAGCTATACTTTTTGACAGGATCCATGGAATTATACAACCATGTCATCCTCATATATTTTAACAATATTGGTTAATCCATTGCTTTCTAACCACTACATACATGTCCATGGCAAATCCAATTGGCTGTAAAAGGATCCTTGCAATTTAATTTATACATGAATTTTTCAAACATGAGCTTGGAATGATCTTTTGGATCCAATGGAGCGGCGTCCATTGTGTCCATGTCAAGCATGCATTAAATGACAGATAGGTTTTTGTTTAATTGTTTTCTCTAATCACTTCGTCGAAGGCCTATCCATAGTTTCCTTGTTGAAGGTGGGGCCCTATTTTTTTCCCAAGAATTCAGTACTTTCCACTATTATGAAAAAACTCTATGATGTCTCAATCTTTAGTTTAAGGCCCATCTACTTTAGTACTTTCATCCCCTTTCTTGCGTTTTAGCACTTTTTGGTCATGCATAACATATCCAAGTAAGTGATCTATTTTGACTTGACTTTGCTTTGTTTGATGCTTGTTTGTCTCTGAGTTTTTCGATATATGCAGCTTCAATGCGTGTTGCCTTTTTGATTAATGAATAGGTTGTGGAATCTTAATTTGATTCATAAGATTTGGGCAACAAATTATTCAGTTTGTTTTTGTTATAAATTAATCTTTTTGATATAAAATCAAAAAAGTAAAGAAATTTATATGTAGTAGTAGTTTTATCTTTTAATTACATTATGTGTATCTATTATTTCTTTTGTATAATTATTTAGAAACTAGTTGAATATGTAATATTTATTAATGTGTTGATTTTTTTCATCATATAATTTTGATTTCGGATTACAAAAAAAAAAATTCTCATGGTGTATGAGAGCAAATGCTAGAGAATTCACACTATAGTAACTAAACTACCTACTCATGTACTTTGATAATTTCGCTCCTTTCTAGACTTTCCACTGGGAATATTCAAATTGTAATACATTTTCAAAGTCCTCTTCTTTTTAGAATGATCATTTTGCCAAACACACATGCAATAGTAGCCGTTATAAATTAAAAATATAGAAAAAAGTTTAGATGCTCCATATTATAGCACTGTGCTGCCACCTATTTGAATTATTATCATACTTTGAAGGGGGTCTGGTTGCTGATCTCCCACATCACAACATAAATATTACAAATATTTGGCTAGCTATCAGGCTGATAAAATGACAGCAGGTGCCACTTATGAATGGCCCCTTCAACTTGTATGTACAAGTAAAAGTGACCACATGCACTAATGCTACCTGTATGGATTCTTATCTTATTAATTTAATTAGCTTTTGATTTAAAATATATTATTAAGAGTTAGTGTTTGTGACAGCTTTTTCATCTCATAATCATATTTGCAAGCATGGTTGACATTAAAGATAGTTGCCTCTACGAAATGGTAACCACCATCCTAATCATTATATAAAAATAAAAAATATAGATTTAGATGCTCCACATCAGTATGTTATGCTCCCACCCCACATGAATCCTTTTTCTTGAAATCTTTATATTGCTTTTGGATCATTGGTAGGTACAACTTAAAATTAGGGCTTAGTTGTTGATTTTTTCTCATAAAGTGTTATAGGATTAGTTAGAGGTGCCATTTACAAATGATTATATCTTACCTGACAAGTTTAATTCAAAAGATAGAATCGCTTGGTGGAGATTAAATGTCTGCTATCTGCAACACATCTTATAATCTTATTCAAGGATTCATTCAAAATAAGAAATTATTAAAAGATTTAGATAAATGCAAAAAAAAAGAAATTCTTTAATTTTAAATACTACAAAGCCTTTCCTTTTGCCTTGGCTTCCTTGGTTATGAGGATAGATTCAGCCAAAATACCTCACCTGGAGGAAAAATTGCATGTTGGGCTTTTGTTTTCGTTCCCCACTTGGTTACAAAGCAAGGCGGAAGGAGGGGGAGTTCTGGCGAGAGAAGCGAGCTCTTCTTTCGGTCGTTCTTCTCACCCATTTCGGCGACTGTTAGCAGCGAATTCCCCGGTCGGGATCCTATTTGGGCGCTGTTGGAATCCCTCAAACCAAGTTTTTATGCGAAAAAATGGACGTGGGTTAGGAGGGGTTGTGTGGTGGTTTGATTTGTCGCTCTTGGACCGGAATTCGATCTCGGTTGTCGTTCTCGAAATCGAACAAATGGTGTCGATGGGCGATGGAGCCTATTGCGTTTGGCTGGAGGAGAGTGGAACCTTGTAATTTTGACAGGTCTTCTGATTGGCTCTGTTTCTTTAAAGGATCCATCACGGATCGTTTTTTGAATTTGATCCGATTTGTTAGGGATTTGGCTTGTGGACGCCTGAAGTCGTCTGAATTTATGATTTTTGGTGGGATTGATTGAAATTGTAGGCAGTGGAGATCATGGGAATTGACTGGAGGGTTCTCTTTCTTCATCTAAAGTGTTTTCGAATAGGCTGTGAGATGATTTGATGTTTTGAGCTCAATTTAGGCTTTTTTTGATGGGCCGAATAGTGTGGCCAAACAATATGATCTCGACCACCGTTGCATCTCTCAAAGGAAAAACCATCCTGTCTTCGAGGCCGCCAAGGTGAGATTTTTATGTAATCTTGCGCCTGTCTCTCGCGGTTTGATTTGTTTTTTCTAACCATGTCTGCTATTTACTGAAAACTGTTTTGATTTAGTTTTCTTCTTAGCATGAAATTCGTTGGCTGCATTAGTTTCTGGATTTAATTCAGAAATCGATTACTTATTTTATCTTGGGTTTTTCTGATGATTTAGTTTATGCTCGTTGAGGATGCATGTTTGGTCTTCAGAGTCATTTTTAGATGTCGTAATACTAGCGTAATTAATTCTTTATAATTTCCACAAGTGATCCGTTTATGCGCGAGGTGGACAAGTTTTATGCATGTTTCCTTGTTTTTTTAAAAAGCTTATGAACCTTCCTTTTGTTTTTACTTGCCATAATAGATAATTGCTAAACATGCAAAAGCCTTTGAGTGCCGCAATATGATTTTTTACTTCCTTTTTCCCCTTCCTGCTATGGCCCTCACAGAAAGTGTTTGTTGTCGAACCTGTTCACCTCAACATTTGCACCTAGTTGGTCTGTCTGAAGAGATGTTGAACATCTTCTTTTCGTGAACAATTACTCTTAATGATTGCTCTAGCTTGGTTTTTTTTTTTTTTTTTTGTCTCTTGTTAACATATTGTACCTGCCAGTTCCACAACTATGATGACCGGTGTTCCAAGTTCTCATTTTGGACCATGATTTCCTTACTGTTTAATATGGGGCATTCTTCATGTAGGATCATCAATTTTGTTCTTTTCTCAACATATTGGCCATCTTGTCTTTTTCCTAATTTTAAGTGTAACATTCCAAAAAATGGCTAGAATGTTCTTTAGTTGGTCTTCTCGCTATTTTCTTGAATTCGCCCATTAGCCTTATCCATTTTATAGCATCTATTGGCGTGTTTGAAAGTTAGTTCTTAAATGGTCAGTTTGCTATCCCTAATTTGCATAAAAGCTTGTCCATGGATAATTTACAGCTGATTTGATTTGAGCAGTGAAAGACATTCAGTAAGCAAATCATCCTATAAAGGTGTGATCCTTTTCCTTGAAAAAGCCACAAAAAACCATATAAGGTTATGGGACTATGGTTCTTTATATCTTGAACTCTGATGCTGGATCTTCTGTCTGAGTGTGCTTAAAACATGATCTTCCAAACTTAGTATAGCAAGGTGTTAAATGTTAAAATTGAAATTTTGCACAAGCAATGCTGTTTTTTTTTTTTTTTTTTCTTATTGAATGTATATGAACCAAAAAAAGACAACATGATTTATAATATTATTCAATAAGAGTTAAACAAATAGCAGTCTTGCAATTTACTGGTTGTAAGTGTAGATTTTGCTGCAAAGAGGATTGCATTCTTCTGTCTGATTAAAGTTGTTTCTTACTTGGATCATCATCTTTAATGCATCTGAGTCCTTTGTCATTAATTGATGAAAGAATTTGGCAACTAAAATATTAACATGCAGTGGTTCTGACTTTAAAAGTTTGTTGGTGCACAGTAAGGGTAGCAATTTTAAGTTGACCTCATTTAGGTTCTGTTGCTGTGCTGACCGTAAATCTGCGTATCATTTCCACCAAGATCTTGGAGTTAATGTTCTATAGGTGAGAATGGTCTGTTATGCTTCATTATTCATTGGGTTTGAACATGGCAAAATGCCTCTGACTTTTATGACATCTCTCTTTTTTTACTTGGTATGAGTTCCAGATGAAATTTCATGTCAGTGAATCCTTTATTTTGCTGGCTATCCCTGCTTTGCTTATTCGTCTTTTGCTTTGCTCCGTTGATATGGATTTATATTTAGCAATCTTCACCCAACTAAAATTTGGGTTTCTTATGAAGGATCGGATCCGAGGGTTAGGAGTTTGTTACATGGTAATATGCCACTTGGGAGGGATGTGACCGGAGAGAAAAATGTTAATTCCAGGTGAAGTTTGTGAGGAGCAACTGTGTGCTAGGATTAGCCACTGAGAAGGATAAATTTGAAAGATAGTAAAACAACATAATTAAAATGGGAATCGTTGCTTTTCTGGGCTTTATTTTGATAAGTAAATGGGGCATGCATATTATTGGTGTCTCCTCAGTTTAGCATTTGCATTGCCAGAGAACATTGTCTGTATGATATTGTACGCCTAATTCCAGATGGGATCCAAACAACATATCATCATTATACCTCATTGTAAAGGAAAAGGTTGCATTAAGAAAATCATTACAGCGTTTTTTTCTGTAAGAAAGCACCTTTTATAATTAAGCCTGCTTAGATAGTACTCGACGTGACTTGTTTTGGACTGCTTGGATGATAATCTCTATTATATAATTGGGCAAGTATTATCTAGTCTGTCATGTGACCATTTTTTTTGTTTTATGTCTTTTATTTAATTTTTTGCTTTTTTAATGTGGTGTGTGTGGGTGGTATTAATATGAAGCATAATGATTCTTATAACTGAGATTTTTTGTCTTTCTTGTTATTGATTAAATGGCTTATAATAGTGCTGAAAAATTTGTTGTGCTTGATAGACAAAGAAATTGCTCCGAAAAACAATAAATGTTTTGAGCTCAATCAATGCTGGGAAAATATGAGGAGAACAGACAGGACTCTTGCCTGATCCAGGGTACCGGTTGGAGAGCTCCGGGTGGTGTAATAACCATGCAATGTTGTTGTGCGGCCTCCCCAAGTTGACAAAAACACTCGGATCCTTTTTTTTTAATAACTTTATGTTTATCATTTTTTATTTGGTCCATTATGGTTCTCAGATTCTTTGCAAAAAAGTGGAGTTCATCTCCTACTAAGCAATATATTAGTATTAAAATGACATCTACATATGCAATTCAATCCAGTTGTGGTAACTTGAAAACTGTTGTTATTGCTGGTTATACCTCTAAAATTTCAGGTTTTAGTTATTCGCATTGCAGAATACAAGCTAATTGTGTGGTTCTTACAATTTTGAAGCCCTTTATCACGTGATATTGGAACAACATTGAGCTACATGGGAATGGGGTCTGTTTGCTGTCTGAGAAAGGAGTCAAGAGTCAGACTTTGCCAGGTCTTGCATGTAGGCTTGTTAGTGTATAACCAAGTTTGTGTTCATACAGCCTTGGGCTTTCAGTAAAAATTAGTCCCACTTACATTTTCTTGATGAGAAGCCCATTTTGGAATTTTGGGGGTATTTTCTCATGGACTTGGATCTGATTGCATCATTTGTTAATTCAAACTTGGAGTTTTGTAAGAAATTATACTGTTTGGAGCAGGGAATTAGCCATATTTGGTAATGGCTGCAAGTGTAACAAAGTTGTTGGTTAATATGACATTGAATAGATTTAATATAGCAAATTAGAACTATCTTTGGATTGAGGTATTATATAAACTTGGGCTTGGTTGTTTAAATTAGGTACAGATTGTTATGATGTATGGTCTTAGATTTGGCAAGCTGTTGTTTCAGAGAAAAGGATCATCCTAGTTGGAAGTGGCCGAGTGTGTTAAGATCATGTTTATGGGTATGCAAATGAATTTATTATATAAAAATTTTGAAGCTGGACAACGTGCCCTCCAACGTTTGTCCGTGTTTGCATTTTGTAGTTAAATTAGTAAGACTTACTCTCTAATTGCTTAAAAAAGGACTTAAAATGTTTAATTGGAAGCTTTGACGCCGAGTTATTGATTCTCTGAAACAAGTTATCATGTATCAGTTATGAATAGGTTCGCATAGTTTATAAGAAAAAAAGATTTTTCTCTATGAAAGGAACAAGCTCATTTACTTCTACCGCAGCAGACCTAGATCGAAGGGATTTACATCAACTTGCTCCCTCCTATCTACATTCTGTAAAGCATGAAGAAGAGGAGAGAGGGAAAGGGAAAAAAAAAAGTGGGAGAACATGAGTTGACATTGTAGAAAGGGCTTATCTAACAGTGGACTCTTAATGAATTATTAAATCATCCATAGGTGGAAGTGAAAATAGTGATTCTTCTTTTTTTTTTTAAAAAAAAAAGAGGGAAATGTGCAGAGCGTTAAATTGCACTAATGAGAATGTAATTACCCTATGCTCTCGAAGGAGAAGAGGGAGAAAAGGAAAGAAAGAAAGGAAATGAGGGGAAAAAGAAATCTTACCTAGAGACCTCTCTTTAAAAGAAAGAAACACGTAGTCCACATTCTTTGTTGAGATAAGCCAGGTCTAGTCATGTAAACAAGAGACGACTTTATCCAGCTAGGCCCCCTGCAACTTTTTTCCTGTCATTGAAGATACTGTCATTGCTCTCAAGCCATGTGGAAGTGAATATCTGATTTTAGGTCCCTTTCTATGGAAAAGGAAGTTTGATCCCCAACAAGTCATTCTCATAGCACCGACAAATGACATTGGGAAGTGTCTGTTCTGAAGGGTGCATGGCTCCAGCTTGTTTAATGGTTTCTTTACATAATTTGCTAAAAGAATATATTCTATGTACCAAGTTTGACATGTACCCATGCACATACTAATCTTGTGTCCGGGTGTATTTGCACCACACCAGTACGAATTGAGACTTTGGGGTACAAGGAGGTGTTGTATTTTTTTGTGTGCAAAAGTTGACGTATCAGGACTCTGTAATTGATGTTTATATGAAAGAAAGACCTTTAAAATGTGGCTTATAATGATATCTCAACAAGTCTCAATATTGCGGAACTTGACTCCCATGATAGGCTGTTGTTCATACCAACTACTGTTCAATCCATTGTTACTTGGTTATGGGATCGTAGTACTCCTAAGTATTTGTCTATATTTGTCTTATTGTACCATTCTATAGAGATTTGATTGACATAATAAGCTTTTGTTTGAATGTTGTTGAGATGATATGTGATACGTTGGTATACGTGACGCAATCAAGTTATGATTTGGTTTGGTGGTGTGAGGTAGTGAGGTAATTCTGCGTTTGTCTCTTAATAGGTCTCTTAATCTTAGAGATGTGTATGTGATTATCTGCTAGTTTTGACGAGGTACTTCAGGCAATATGAGATCTTTGACGTGTGTGTAGGTTTGTGTGCTGCATCCCTTTGAGTGTATTTCGTGAGTGTTATGTGTCTGAGCTCCTCTCTGTGGGTATAGCTTTTGTTGTTTCAATGCAGGCTCCACTGTCTGGGATACATTTTGTTGTGAAAGCCTTTTTCTGTGTGGCTGCGAGCTTTCACCACAACGCGGCTGGGTGATTACTAAGACGTCAATGATTCACCGCAATTTTTATGGATATACATACGCATCATTTTTAATGAGGTGTAGAAGTGGAGTCTCAACTGTACTTTTTGTGATAATATGCAAATTAGTCTCAATTATAGTGTGGGTACAAGAAGAATGACTGATCGTGTCCTAGTTGTGGTGTTTGCGTGGTTGTGAGGTTTCTTGTCCAAGTGGTGTAAGCAGACTCGTTATGGATAAAATTGCTCTCGGTTTTTCGATAAAAAAGAGAAATCTTACTTACGATATGTCTCATAAAATGGTTGATATGATATTTTGTGTTAGATTCTGTGATTTCTTTGTCTTGAAGTGTGTTTGGTTGTTAATGGATGGGTGTATATGGTTTTTGTGGCTCAAGGTATTTTGAATTTTGACGAGTTGTTGCTTACGTGTATATATCGATAAAGATGGGTGTGTGTGAATTGGAATATGCCTTTGTGTGGTCAGGATCGAGTTTCAAATATTAAGGTGGCTATAACATGGATTGCAAGTAATGTGTTTTCAGAACTCTAATGGGTGTTGACAATCATGAGTATGTTGTAATATTTGCGTAGGCGAACTGGTTGTTATTTCTACAACACTGTAAATGACCTAATTGGTTCTCCAAATAGTGTAGACATTATTGGTATTCTCAATTTAAGGATGGAAAACCAATCTTGCCAAACTGAAGTGGGTGAGTATATGTCCTATTTAAAGGTTAGGTGCGTTGGTTATAACCAGTTTCGTTCTCTCATATTGGGTTGGTGTAGAGCAAGTACAACACCTCGAGGTCTACATTAAGTGTTGGCTAAGATTATGGATGCTTGTGGTAAAAAGTTTAGCAAGTTTTCCTGTTTTATGAATGCATGGTGTGATCTAAAAGGAGGCGGGAAAATTGGGGTGGTTGGTACACTTATCGGATACAAGGTTCGTGGATATGGGATTTTATCCGATAGTCCGTATAAGATGACCGATGAACTTGTGTGATGGAGATCTATTGAACGTTCTTTGAGAATGAGAATCATTCGGCGAGTCTCTCGGTTAGATGAGCTTATTTCGGCAGTTGTTTTCGTTATATCCGGGTCATTTTAGAAGCCGGATTTTACCCCTTTGAGGTTAGATTTTGTATGTCGGCGGGTCATGTGGTCGGTGTGAATGTATGTGGGTTGTGGTGTTATTGGCATCATAGTGGTGGTGGCATTTGGGTAACTACCCAAAAACGACGGATAGAGGTGCCCCGTTGGGTTTTTGTTGTGTGGTCTTGGTACCAGACCACTTGTGAGTCTTGTGCCGCCAGGATGCGACCAATTCAATTCTGACGCTTTGGTAAGTATTAATAAGAGGATGCCTATTGCCCTAGTGAGGGACCATCTATAATCGATATTTTTTCGGGACGAATTGAGACTCTGTCTCTTTGACATGCATGACGAATAGGGGATCATATGGCTCCCGGTTAGATTGTATTTTATGTCTATTTTGAAAAAGAATTTGACATATTCGTAGATCTGTGGCTTTGATGTGGTTGTTGTCCTCGATCGTATAACAATGTTGTGCAGGGAAGCAAATGACTTGCAAGAGGTCAAGGATTTCTGTTGGATATATCAAATAAATGTTGGTCCAGTCTGTAAGATAGATATTTTTGTAGATTCATTTTTGGAGTAAAATGGCTATAATTTAATAGGAGGTATTGGGCGGAAACTGATGTCGCTGGAATCAGCTGCATGGGAATGGACCGACGAGGCCGCCGCCGAGGATCTCGCCAAAATAAAGTCCCGTCCGGAGCCGGTGGAGGTGGCTCCGAGCAGTGACCTCCGACATCAAGTCAGTTCTGCCAACAGTATAGAGTGTTGAAAGAGTTCGCAGAAGAGAAAAGAGAAGCTTAGAGCTTTTAGCTTTCTGAGTCCTTTTTATAGGCAGAGCTTGAATTGATGTTGACGGCCATATTCGTCCGCCGCGGGCCGCTCGGGACTCGTCATGGGATTTCAGTATGAGAGGAAAGCATCGATTGCGGATAGTTACAGCATACATGACGGATCGTAGGGCCGCCCATATAGTGGACTGGTTACGGAGAGAGTGGTACGCAGCTGGCTCATGTCGTCCTGATCGCAACGTCCCTGTGGCATGACTGATTGGTGATCGTTCGTCCAGATTAATAGCTAGGCTCTGAAAAGCAGCATTGATCGTGGAACTTTGGATATAATTTTAGATTAGATCAGACTTCCTAGAGGAGTTCGGTTCTTAGACCACAAATTCGGTCGAGGGATAGTTGGGTCGGCTCCCATAGGTGTCTGGTGGAAATCGCGGAGGGAGTTTCGGCTCTTGTGGGAGTCGAACTGAGACTCTGGCCACGAGGAGTTCGGCTGTAGGCGCGGCGCGCTGGGGTCCGAAGGGCTCGGCCGATAGGGAATCCAAAGAAGCTCGGAACCGCTGAGGAGTTCGTGCCGTGCTGAAGAGGTCGGCTAAGGGCTCGGCCACGTGGGAAGTCCGAAGGAGCCGGCCGAGCTGAAGGGGTTCTGGCTAAGGGCCGTCGCTAGAAGCTCTTCCGCAGCTTACCATTGCATTAAGCTTGAGCATCGAAACTGGACTTTCGAGAGCGGGATTATCCCAACAATGTCCTTCCCAACTCCCAAGTTTTGAAACTCGAAGAAGGGAGTGCAAAAAAGGTGGACTGCGAATTTCCCTCTTCTTAGGACTCTGTGCTGGTTCAGATTTGAAACTCGGGGGAGTCTCATCTTTCAGCCAAAGTTGATGTTGAAGTTGAAAGCCCGGAGGAGATCTTACTCCAGCCGAGTGTTGAAGTAGATCTCGTCTCCTGCGGTCGAGGTGGAAGTTGAGCTCCTCGGGGCGATATTGTCATAAGCGGTCGAGGCTACTTCGGGGAGAATCTCTTCTGCATCGAGTCGACTCGGGAGGAGTTTCTCATTTATCTGCAGCTGAGATTAATCGTGTTCGGAAGAGATCCTATCTCTGGCTGAGGTTGTCATTCCGATCTTATTTATAAGGCGAGGTTGTCTCGTTCAGCTCGAGGAGATCTTATCTCATGGTCAGAGGTTGTCTCCGAATCTTCATCTCTGGCGAGGTTTCTCGGGTCGCTCGGAGAGATCTCATCTCTGATCGAGGTTGTCTCCGATTCCTATCTCTGACTGGGTTGTCTTCGTAATCACTCGCGAAGAAGATCTCATCTGGCGAGGTTTGACGCGGTCGCTTCAGGAGAGATCTTATCTCTAGCCGAGAGTTGCATGGAGATCCTGTCTCCTGTAGACTTCGAGCTTCGTGACTTGGACCTTTGCCCGGGCCGGGTTGGACGAGGTTGCTCTTTCTTGTTCCTAACGAGTGCTGTGGGGGCACATACGGACGCTGTTTCAGAACCTCTTCCCCCATTCTCGATTCTAAGATGAACGAAGGCCTTCTTACTTTGCTCGCGTTAGGCGAGGATCTCCTCTGTTCCTAATGGGTGCTGTGGGGGCACATTAAGGGCCATTGTCTTGGGCCCCTCTCCCTTCCATCTCGTCTGAAGATGACAGGCCTATCTGACTTGCTACGTTTAGGCGAGGTTTTTTCTCCCTGTTTCCTAATTGGCGGCTGTGGATGAGGTTTTTCGAAAGTCTCGAAGATATCTTAATTCGTCTAGCTGAGGTTTGTTCACGGTCGCCTTGGAAGATTGATCTTATCTTCTTACCGAGGTGACGTGGGTTGCTCGGAAGAGATCTTATCTGTCTGGGCCGGGTTGACGCGGTTGCTCGGAAGAAAGTCTTATCTCTGACCGAGGTTGACTCGGTCGCTCGAAAGAGATCTTATCTCTAGCCGAGGTTGACACGGTCGCTCGGGAAGAGATCTTTATCTCTGACGAGGTTGACGCGGTCGATCGTGAGAGATCTGTATCTCTAATCGAGAGTTGTCCACGATGCTCGAGAGAGATATTATCTCTAAGCGAGGTTGTCGCGGTCGCATCGGGAGGAGGTCTTTATCTCTGGCCGAGGTTGACTCGGTCGCTCGAAAGAGATTTCTTATCTCTGACCTGTAGGGTTGTTCGCAGTCGTCTCGGGAGAGATCTTATCTCTGACTAGGGTTGACTCGGTTCGTCGGGAGTAGATCTTATCTCTAGCCGAGGTTGTCCACGGTTCGCTCGGAAGAATCTTATCTAGCCGAGGTTTGTCGCGATCGCTCGGGAAATCTTATCTCTGAGTCGAGGTTGTCACGGTCATTTGGGAGAGATCTTATTAGCGACCTTATCTCATGGCCAAGGACTGTCTTTGGTCGCTGAGGAGAGATCTTTATCTCTAGCCGAGGTTGTTGCGGTCGCTCGGGAGAGATCTTATCTCTGGCCGAGGTTGACTCGGTCGCTCGGGAGAGATCTTATCTCTGACCGAGGTTGAAGGTCTTTGACCTGCTCATGTTAGGACGAGCTTCTTCTTCTGTTCTTAACACGGCAACTATTGATTGCTTTTTTTCTATCATCGCATAGTTTTTGCATGCAGAAGCAATATTATTGAAAGAAAAGAATTTTATTAAAAGAAAGTTACTGGTAGTGCATCCCCAAATTCTTTATGTTTCAAGATCGTGGTAGCGTTGTTCCTCCATGTTTCTTCAGGCGATAAGCTCCGGGTTGGACGACCTCCTTCATCTCATGTTGGCCTCCTCAATTTGGAGCATGCTTCTCTTGGCTTTGATGCGGGAGATGACGAATCGCCGATGTACCAAGCTCCTCCCGGGGGTAATGTTGATGACGCCGCGAGGCGGTCGACCTTCTTGTCATTTCTGGTTACGTCAGCACCGTTAGCCGATCTTCTCCTGCTTCAGGCTGGCGTCGAAGGAATTTATCCAGCCGCCCCTTTCCGACGAGCTCCTCAATTTCGTCTCGGAGCTGAATGCATTCCTCAGCGTCGTGGCCGTGGTCGTGATGGTAGAGGCAGTACTTGCTTCGATCGCGCTTGTTTGGGGGAGATCGTAGTCCTTCCGATCTTGACAGTCGGTTCTTAACTTCCGTGAGAATTTGAGCTCGAGGAGCATTGAGGAGGGACGTAGTCGCGGAACCTTTCGAGAGGAGGACTTCTTCGCGCCTTTCTGTCGGAGCTTCCTTGGTGACGAGCTCGAGAGGGAGTTCGAGCCTTGCTTGCACTGGGGAGATCGTGAGCGTGGCCAAACTTCTTGTGAAACTTTCTGCGGGAGAACTTCATGCCCCTTTGTCGGAGCTTCCTTGACGACGAGCTCGAGGAGTTCGGTCTTGCTTGCGCTGGGGAGGTCGTGAGCGCGGCCGAACTTCATTCCGCCTCCTGTGAAGCCTTCTAGGAGAGAACTTCTGCTCTGTTTCTCCTTCCTAAGAGCGATTGATATGCTAGGCCAAATGCTTTTCCTTAAGGCCGGTTTCTGGCGGGTTTGCTAGCAAAGTCGCTATCGGAAGCTGTCGCACGGTCTGCATCATCTCAGTGAGGCTACGAATCTGCTGGACCAGCAGGTTGAACAACTCCGCATCTACCGCGGCTTCAGATGGAGCCTGGGTTGCCGGGGCTGAAACGGAAGCAGATGGATCTGGCACGGAGGCCGCCGATTGCTGAGTCGAAGCTCTCCTGAGAGGCATTTTCTCTTGGGATAGAACTTTGGAGGGAAAGGAGGGAGATCTCTGGAGAGAGATCATCGCTGAGCACTCCTTTAAGAACAAGGGAGCCTCAAGAACACCTCAAGAACAGAGGCGGTCCTTCCTCTAGCGCTAAATCTGTTGACGCAGAATCTGGTCGCCGTCGGAATCAGCTGGAGTGGAGGCCGACGAGGTCGCCACCGGGGACCTGCAAAACAAAATCCCGTCCGGAGCCGGTGGAGAGTGGCTCCGGCAGGACCCTCCGACAATCAAGTCAATTCTGGCCAACAGATATGGAGTGCTCTGGAACGAGTTCGGCAGAGTTTAGAGAAGAAGAGGAGAGCTTAGAGCTTTTAGCTTTTCTGGAGGGTCCTTTTTATAGGCGGAGCTTGATTGATGTTGACAGCCATATCGTCCGACTGCGGGCCGCTCGGGACCTCATGGGATTCGGTATGGAGAGGAAAGCATCGTCAGATGGATAGTGACAGCTATACTGACGGGTCGTGGGCCGCATAGGGCTGGTTATGGAGAGAGTGGTATCGCCAGTAGCGGTGGTCATGTCGTCTGATCGCATCGCCTGTGGCAGACTGATGGTGATCGTTCGTCCAGATTTAATAGCCATGGCTCTGAGAAAGCAGGCATTGATCGGTGGACTTCGGTATGTATCAATTCTAGAGGAGTTCGGACTCTTAGAGGAGTTCGGCCGAGGGGAAGCTTGGAGGGAGTTCGGCTCCCGTAGGTGTCTGGCTGGAAGAGTGCGGAGGGAGTTCGGCTCTTGTGGGAATCCGACTGAAGCTTGGCCACTGAGGAGTTCGGCTAAGGGCCGACCGCTGGGAGTCCGAAGGGGCTCGGCCGCTGGGAGTCCAAAGGAGCTCGGCCGCTGAGGAGTTCGGCCGGCTGAAGAGGTTCGGCTAAGGGCGGCCGTGGGAGTCCGAAGGGGCTCGGCCGCTGAGGAGTTCGGCCGGCTGAAGAGGTTCGGCTAAGGGCTAGCCGCTGGGAGTCCGAAGGGGCTCGGCCGCTGAGGAGTTCGTCCGGCTAAAAGGGTTCGGCTAAGGGCCGGCCGCTGGGAGTCCGAAGGAGCTCGGCTGCTGAGAAGTTCGGCCGGCTGAAGGAGTTCGGCTAAGGGCCGTCCGCTGAAGCTCTTCCGCGGCTATCAGTTGCATTAAGCTGAGCATCGAACTGGATTTCGGTAGGAGCGGGGTTTATCCCCAACGGGAGGCATAGGTGGAATAGGTTTTCTCAAGTGCAAAATAACTCGAGCTGGGAGGGGAGGGGGTGTGAGGATTTTCTGAAAGGCAAGCTAAAATTTAGATTCTTTTAGGAACAGTGTAGATGAGCTGTAATGTTATAGATGTCCTCTTAGGATCAGGTTGATGAAGATTCTTGCAGGAGCAAATTGGCTTATGCTAACAGGAGAGATTAAGCATAAGAAAGCTTGTTAAGTCTCATGCATTGGTTTGGGACATCTCTTAAAATGAATCTGCTTGATCTAGGATAAAAATAAAGACTCTTTGGGATTATAGTGGATTAATCTAAGGAGATCTTAATCATTGGAGCAAATGGTTGATATGTTAGGGGTGTTTATCTTAGCATTATGGGTATTGAGTTCCTATCAGAAATAATCTATCATGTCTAAAGGAGTGGGGAAGAGGAAAAGGGACGGGGTTGGGTGTATTAGTTGCTAAGTTTCTAGGAATGGCTACACAACATAAGCAACTTTGTTATCTAAAGAGCAATCTTGGTGTCTACCAAGAAATTATCTAGCATCCACACAGTTGGATATGGTCCTACTCCCTAGTCTCCTGGGGATGGGCTTAACAAAATGTAGGTTCTTCATGGAACAAAACAAGACTTTGACCTTAAGTTTTCAACATATGTCAGAGCATATCCAACCCTCATAATTTTACAAGGTATTGAGTGGTCGAAATCTTAATCTCACTAAAGATGGACCTAAGTTAGGAAATACGGGTTCCATGGTGAATAGACTAAGAATTGATCCCAGTAAAGACTGAATTTCACCCTAACAAGGTGGCTACCAAATCTTGGAATATTAGATCATTGATCTCTGAAGATAGAATGCCCTAAAAATTGATTCATCCAAGGGGCAAATAATTGACCAATCCAAGGATGAGCTTGACACTGGTTGGATTCCTTTAGGCATGTCTAAGTCTGAAATCCTCAAAATGATAGAATCAAATTATGAATTATGAGTTAGTAAATGAACAAGCTAAGATTTGAACCAACAGTTCATGTTTGTATTCCTCTAAAATGAATAGCAAAGTCTTTAATCATTGCAAGAGTAGACTGTAGACGTACTTCATCAAATATAGGTTCGCTAAGGAACAAACTGAGGACAAAATCATGTTGGCTGAACTTATATCTGTACCATATGAGTTTTTTAAGAAGCCAGTAGACCCCTAGCTCTGTTAGGGAGGGTACAGATTTTTGACTAGCCATTCATAGAGGAGCACAGAAGATAATACAGGAAGTTAGAGCCAAAAGTTTCTATTCTAGGATTTTAGAGCAACAAGTCAATACCAGTTGCCATGTCAAGCATTTAAAATTTTACATGCAAACTTATTTGGCTTAAGCCTAGCAATCATTCCAATTCAGTGTTTTGTATTGATTTGTTTGAGTTGGGCTTGTCATGATAGTCCTTGTATAATTATGAGATAATATCCAATAATATAATTTGTTTAAATCTGAGTAAGCTAGTTGGGTTCAGTCCTACATATCTGATAATTGAGGAAGATATTTAGTCTTCTGATTGTCAGAGCAAACCCAGGTAACCATCAAAAACTGTTCAACCACTAGTCTCATCTCTTATTTATGAAGTATTTTTGTTTGTCATATGATTACTTGTCAAGCTGGGAGCCTGAGAGAGGAACTTTTAAATGAACGAAAGCGATCAAGCAAAGATAAATGCCTATAGTTCCCTGCACCTCTTCTAAAATTTTTTCTGGAAGCTTTTACAAGAAAGATCTCTATTGGCACATTTATTAGACCCAACTCTAGTTGTGAACGGATAAAAGTAGCCCTACTTCTTTACAATTGCTTCTATTCTCCCTTTTTATTAATCATCTTCTTAACTTTTTGTTGCTGCACAACATCATTGCCAACTGTGAAAAATTGGAACAAGTCTGTCTCTTCTTCAAACTTGTTAATGAAACACCTGAGACAAACAAACCAATCATTTGATTTATGCTGTTTTATTGTATAAACATGTGCAAAATTCAACTCAGATGACCGTTCGGTGGTATTTTCTTTGATAATTTATTGGGTACATGAATGAAGCATCCGTGCATCAGCAGTTGTGGAATGATGACAGTAAGATAAGCCCAGGGAATTTTGCACCGAAGTATTTATTGAGATACCTCCATGTCATTCTTGGATCTGTTGATTGTTTATGTTACATGGTTAGTAATGCACTTCAGAAATGAGAATATAGAGTACAGATTATGGCACCACCTGGTATGTATTTATACCCATGGTACCGATGACTCGGCTTCTTTCTTTTTTCCCCTTATGTATAAGCCACCTTTACTTCTGCTGTTAATAAACACAGATAATATATGATTAATTTTGAAAATGACTTGAACCTATGTTAATGAATTATGTATTTGCTTTGATATTTTTCCAATGTAGAGCTAAACTTAAGATTTTATTTAATCTGTGTTAGCTTTGGAAATGCTTGGGCAGATGTTTATGATGCTGTTCATTTGTTCAACAGCATCTAACATTTAGTTCAAATTAAGATTTTTTTTTTTTTTTGATAGAGAATTTAGAATCTTAATGCTCTGATTTCAATATATATTCCAGTTTAGTGTCAATACATTTTATTCTGGATATAAAATTTGTATTTAACGAAATATATTTGTTATCTATTATTCATGAGTTTCATTATGGATGCCACACATATGATCATGCTAGCCTAAACATGTCATTGATTCTGTACGAATACTAACATGGATCAAAGTTTTCGACAGAGAAACAACTCACAAATGCCCCAAAGCAGAACAGATGTGCGTGCACAATCCTGTGATGCCAGATTGTAGCTAGATCATCTCCATCGGCTCTTTGGAGTCAATATTTTCACTGTTAGTTGATTGGCCGGCTGCAAAAAATCAGTCAAATGACATTGCTATTGCATGATGATTTGGAAGGCGCTCCTAAGCATGATAACGATAGTCATCTTTTTTGTGACTAGAGTTTTGCTACGGTTCTGGGGTTTAGCCCACCTGATTGCGCTGGAGGAATTGGAAACATGTTGTGGTTGTATAACTGGGAGTTTTAAGACGAGAACTACTTGTTTGCTGCTTTGCTATGATCTTTGTATTATTGAATGATTCTTTTTTAAAAGGTTGATTCTATTTATGAGAATCCCTTGTTTTGTTTCAGGTTTGCCCTGGAAAACAAAGGAAAAAGGGAATATACTTCTTAAATCAGCCTCTTGCAAGCAGGAGTGGAAGCGGTCAGAAAATATGGGAACTATTAGAGTAAATCCGGTCGGGAATCGTTGGCAGATATTTTTGAGGTAAAAGAGATGGAAATAAGTCACTTTCCCTACGATATTTATATTTAAGAAGCAAGTTCACGTGCAAGATTATAGGAGTTGGATAGGAAAGTATAAGTGTTTCCCCCTTTTATTCCACTTATCTCAACTAGCATGGAAGATATGTCCAAAATTTTTTAATGCACCAAAAGTCCATATCGAAGTTTCTTTCCTTGGAATAATCGGCTGATATGCGTCTTGATGTGATGTCACATTAAGGGCTTGGGAATCGAGGTTAGTTGATATGGTGCGGATGATAGAAGGCTTCATCCTCTCGTTAAGCGCCATGCAATGCCTCACACCCTCATAATTGAGTGTTTCTATAAATAGAGCCTACTTATTTGTATGTTCTCAATGTTTCTAGTCCAGTCCATTATCAAAGCAATTGCTGTCTTAGCTATATCGGGAGTGGCTATGGCGTAGAAATTAAACGTTCTGTTGTTCCTCTTTTTCCACGAGCACTATAGTGAGATGGTAATTAGGATATCTAGACCTAGATAATTATCCTCTTAGTACTGTGCCTGTCTGCAAGTGTGCCAAGGGTCGTGGATAGAATTGGCAACTATTGAGGTTGTAGGTGTTGTAGAAGTAGGCTCCATGGTTGTTTTGAATGACTATAATTTCCAAGGTTTCACTTGGTTACTTTCTTTATCTAGATGTCATTTATTATTGTAGTATAACTAGTTAAATATCTTATATTTTTTCAGGATTGATATCTTTCATATTATTTTTTCAAAGTTGGAAATGATGCCTCCATGCATTAAGAAAAAGTAGCATTTAAATACTGAAAACTCTTGTTTATTATTCCATATCCAAGTCCTTCCATCATTCTCTACATTCAATTGGATGTATAATGATATTATTTAGAGCTTGAAGCTCGATTTGAGCAACATGGGGCATTGGGGATCAGAAGTTTTGTGCACTGGCTAGTTTCCTTGTGAATGCAACAATGTCGTAGGCTTGGTTGCGAGTAAAGAAATAGATGTTTGAGAGAGGTTAGTGCGAGGGGTTTTTCTTTACCTATTGATTGTGCTAGAATGAGGTCAATGACCTGTTGCTGATTAACAGTATGGAGAGTGATTGGACTAGCTTAGTTAGTGACGAGATATCTTTCCGAAGAATTGCTTGGACAAGAGGATAGGTAGTAGCCTAGAGTAATATAGTTTATGAATTAGCCCCCCCCCCCCCCCCCCCCCCCTCCATTTTAGAACAAAAGCTTGATTGAGCATCTTTAAAAGTCGATGAGTCATAAACCACTTAGTTTCTTTGGTTGGTAGGTCTTAATATTTTGTTATGGGTTGATTGATTTCCCTCGTGGGTTTCGAGATATAGGCAAGAGCCCTTCATCATCAATCACACACTACTGTAATACCCTACACCAGAGCTGGCCTAGAAGCTTAGAGTAATCCCCTTTGGCCCAAACGGATGCTACACGAATTTTGAGGCAGAGGAAAACAAGGAACCTAGGGGTTCCTTTATTAAAGGCCCTTAAACCCCTTGTTCTCCTTACCATTGATTTGCTGCAGCCACCATCATTTCCCTCCCTCTTTTCCTCTTGGAAGATCACCAATTGGGCTCACTATGATCACTAGAATTCATAGCAAATCTCTTGCCGAAGCTGAGGTAAGCCTTGATCTTCCTTTTTTTTTGCTTTCCTCTCTTTGCTTAAGCTTTGAATCATTGTCATTGGCTTCGATTTTTCTGGAAAATCCTTCAAAAGAAAAATCCCTATTTTCTTCTCTATCTTTGGCCGGTTTTTCTACTTTTTCGATTATTTCCTCTATTGGTGATTGTCACTGAGGTTTTCGGCTTCTTTCTTGCACCGTCCTCTATCCTAAGCTGGAGCTCCAACTACTGGAAGACCATGGATTGGGTGGGATTGAAACCCCTGTTTTCAGATCTGAAGTTCGGCTATCTTTACCTATTCCAACAGTTAGCATCGCCGGCCTTAGTTGCCGGAGTATTAGGCCTGCCCCCTTCCACCTGCATGTAATTTTTCCAACCACCAACGACCCCCACCAAGTCATCACAACCTTCTTTCCTTCTCCTATTTTGCCATGGAAAACCAAAGAAGAAGAAAGTTTCTTTGTCTAGCCTCTTTCTATGTTTATTTTTTTCTCCGTATGATGTTGGAGGGACCCAGAGGGTCTCTACCAAATGATTTTGATTGTTTTTAGTAAGCAAGTTTGAACTCCTAGTAACCGCACAGTGAAAACCATTAAATTCTTTAGCTTTTGATTTCTATTGAACTACCTATATTCTAACCAAACATTTGATCAGATGTAGTTGCTTTGATTAGATCGAGTTGTGCCACCGAACATTATTACCCGGTGAATATTCTTCCATCTTCTTAATTTTTTTCTCTTCTTCTCCATCATTCTCTTACTTATCTATGAATCCATTGAAGGATCCTGATCCCTATTGCTTGAATTTGAATTGACCTCGATAGAGGGACTTGGAACCGTCTTGTTAGTCAAGTAGCATATTTGTACCATTTAAATTTTTATCGAGCATTGAAATATTTAGTCTTTACCGATCTCTATCGAATAGTAATCTTAATTAAATAATATTATTTTATCAAACTGACCTTTGATCATCGGATGGCCTAACATCCTCCATCTTGGCTTTTGTTAGATACTAATGGTTTTTTTCATCCTTTATCTCTGTTGAATCATCCAAATTTTAATCTAATCATGATTAGATAAAATTATCTCGATTGAACTCATCAGGATGTTAGATACTACCACTTTGCTAGCCTTATAAAGATATTGAAAATTAAAATTTTTATTTTAAAATTTTTATAATTAAATTTTAATAAAATAATATATTTTGAATAATAGGCTTTGAAGGATTTTTTAAAAATTGATTAAATCCGTCCATTCATTATTTTTACAAAGATAAGTAATGAATCATCTTTTCAAAATATTTTATTTAAATAATTTTACTTTAAAAGTAGAAAAATTAGTTATTATTTTATATGTATATGAAACTATATTTTGAATGGAGAATAAATCTGTAAATTTTATGATTTTTGAAAAATTATCATTTATTGATTTGTTATAAAATATACATATATTAATCAAAATTATGATATACATGTTATCTTGCAAAAATATTTTTATATGTATCAGATTTGAGCTCTCAGCCTAGTTATGTTCATTGGATCCTGCCAATAGGGGTTATCCATCAGTGTTAAGTGGATCCTGCAAATGAAGGTTTTGCATTGGTGATTAGTGGATCATAGTAATGCGGGTTATGCGGTGGTATTTAGTAGATTCTACCAATGAGGATTATGCATTGGTTTAGTAGATCTTGCCAACGAGAGTTATGCATTGGCACTGTGAATATTATTGAGCTTTGGCCCCACCACAGGATATAAGTATGGTCATAGTCAAATGTTATTGAGTTATGTTGGGGATAAATCCCGCTCCTACCGAAGTCCAGTTCGATGCTCAACCAATGCGACCAGTAGCCGCGGAAGAGCTTACTCCTTCGATCGGTCGAACTGCTTAGCGACCGAGCTTCTTGGACTTCCAGCGGTCGAGCTCCTTCGAACCTCTTCAGCCGGTCGAGCTTCTCGAACTGCTTAGCAGTCGAGCTTCTCGAACTCCCAACGGTCGAGCTCCTTCGAATTTCCTCAGTCGGCCGAACTGCTTAGCGGCCGAGCTTCTTGAACTTCCAGCGATCGGGCTTTAGTCGAACCCCTCAGCAGCGAGCTTCAGTTAGAGTCCTGTGAGTGTCGAACTTTCTTCGCGCCCTTCCAGTCAGACGCTTGCAAAAGCCGAACTGCTCCCAAACATCCCCTTCGATTTGACTTCTTCAGGAGTCGGACTCCTCCCAGACATCCCCTTCGGTCGGACGAGCTCCTTCCGAACTCTCCAGCGACCAAGCCTTAACCGCACACCTCCAGCCAGATGCCTATGGGAGCCGAACTCCTTCGGAGCTTCCTCTTTGGGATTCCGAACTTCTTTGGGATCGATATATACCGAAGTCCAATCAATGCCTGCTTTTTGAGAGCCATGGCTATTAAAAGCTGGACGAATGGTCATCATCAGTTTGCCACAGGCGACAGCGATCCATTACCAGGTGGCGATGGCTGTCACCATCAACCCATTGCAGGCAGCACTGCAGACCACGCCCTCCCCCTGGGACTGACTTCGCCGAACCTCGAGCAGTCCGCCACCACGCGGCCACGACTATCACCATCAAGCTCCGCCTATAAAAGGGACCCTCCAGATACGCTAACTCTAGTTTTTAAGCTCTAAGCTTTTCTTTTCTTCTCTAAGCTCTGTGGAAATCATTCTCGAGCACTCCATTTCTGTTGGCTAAAGCTGACTTGATCGTCGGAGGATCCTGCCGGAGCCACCCCCCACCGGCTCTGGATGGGACTTTGTTTTGCAGATCTCGGCGGCAATCTCGTCCACCACCGCTTCAGCCGATTCCGGCGACGATCAGATTCTGCATCAACAGATTGGCGCTAGAGGAAGGGCATGAACCTCCGAGATTTTTTTGTTCTTAAAGGAGTGCTCGGCGATGATTTCTCTCTTTTCTCTTCGAAGATCTCTCTTCTTCCTCACTAGAGTTCTTTTTCAAAGAGAAAATACCTCCCAGGAGAGCTTCGACTCGACGATCGGCCGCCTATGCGCCAGGTCCATCTGCTTCCATTTCAGCTCCGACAGCCCAGGCTCCACACGAAGCCACCGTAGACGTGGAGCAGTTTAACCTGCTGGTCGGGTTCATGGTTCCATTGAGATGAAACAGGTCGTGCGACAACCTCCAACGGAGACTTTGCTAGCAAATCCGCCATGAGGACGCGAGGAATCGGCCTTAAGGGAGAGTATTTGGGCATACCAATCGTACTTAGGAAGGAGAAACGGAGAGCAGAAGTTCTCCCACAGAATATTTCACAAGGAGGCGGGACGAAGTTCGGCTACGTCTACGACCTCCCCACGCAAGTGAGGCCGAACTCTCCTCGAAGCTCATCATCAAGGAAGACCCGACAAAGGGGCATGAGGTTCTTCCGCGGAAGGTTTCGCGGAAAAGTGGAATGAAGTTCGGCGCAAGCGAGGCCGAACTCCCCCTCGAGCCCGTCATCGAGGAAGCCCCGATAGAGGGGTATGAACTTTCCCCGGAGAAGGTTTTGCAAGAAGGCGGAATGAAGTTCGGCCGCGTCCAAGGAGGCGGAATGAAGTTCGGCCACGTCCACGACCTTCCTAATGCAAGCGAGGCTGAACTTCACCTCAAGCTCGCCATCAAGGAAACCCCGACAAAGAAACATGAAGTCCTTTTGGCGAAAACTTCATAGGAGGGCGGAGTGAAGTTTGACGCAATCAAGGCCGAACTTTTCCTCGAGTATGTCATCAACGAAATTCCCTACAAAGAATTCACAGGAGGTGGAATGAAGTTTGGGCAAGCAAAGCCGAGCTCCCCCTCAAGCTCGTCGTCAAGGAAGTCCGGATAAAGAAGCATAAAGTTCTCCCATGGAAGCTTTTGTGGGAAAGAGGAACGAAGTTCAGCGCAAGCGAGGGCGAACTCTCCCTCGAAGCTCATCATCGGAATGAACTTCGGCACAAGCGAGGCCGAACTCCCCCTCGAAGCTCATCATCGAAATGAACTTCGGCACAAGCGAGGCCGAACTCCCCCTCGAAGCTCATCATCGAAATGAACTTCGGCACAAGCGAGGCCGAACTTTTCCTCGAAGCTCATCATCGGAATAAAGTTCGGCACAAGCGAGGCCGAACTCTCCCTCAAACCTCATCATCGGAATGAAGTTCGATGCAAGTGAGGCCGAACTCCCCCTCGAGTATGCCACCAAGGAAGCCCCGACAGAAGGGCACGAAGAAGCCCTCCTTCCGAAAATGCTCCTCGAACTCAAATTCTCACTAAAGTTGAGAGCTAGCTGCCAAGACCAGACGGGTTATGGTCTCCCCCAAACAAGCGCGATTGTGGCAAGTACTGCCTCTACCATCGCGACTATGGCCGCGACTACGGCCACGACACTGAGGAATGCATCCAGCTCCAAGACGAAATTGAGGAGCTCGTTAGAAAGGGGCGGCTGGGTATATTCCTTCGACGCCAGTCTGAAGATCGGCCAAGGGCGCTACCATAGCCAGAAATGGCAAGGAGAAGATCAGCCAAGGGCATTGCCGTAACCAGAAATGACAAGATCGGCCACCTCACGACGTCATCAACATTACCCCTACGAGGAGCTTGGTATAACGGCGATTCGTCATCTCCTGGCATCAAAGCCAAAAGAAGCATGCTCCAAATTGAGGAGGCCAGCAGGAGATGGAGGTCGTCTGGCCCAGAGCTTATCGACCAAAGAAATACGGAGGAACAACACTATCACGATCCTAAAACATGAAGAATTTGGAGACGCGCTGTCGGTAACTTTTTTTCAATAAAATTCCTTCCTTTCGATAATATTATTTCTGGATGCAAAAACTATGCGATGACAGGGAAGAAGCAGTCAATAGTTGCCGTGTTAGAAATAGGAGGAGAACCTCGTCCCAACACGAGCAGGTCGAAGACCTTCAACCTCGGTCGGAGATAAGATTTTTCTCGAGAAGCAACTTCGGCCAAAAATAAGATCTCTTCCGAGCGACAACCTCGGCTAGAGATAAGATTTCTCCCAAGATGTAGCTTCGGTCGGAGATAAGATCTCTCCCAAGAAGCAACCTTGGTCAGAGATAAGATCTCTCCCGAGCGACAACCTCGACTAGAGATAAGATCTCTTCCGAGATGCAACCTCGGTCGGAGATAAGATCTCTCCCGAAAAGCAATCTCAGTCAGAGATAAGATCTCTTCCGAGTGACAACCTCGGCTAGAGATAAGATCTCTCCCGAGACGCAGCCTCGGTCGGAGATAAGATCTCTCCCGAGAAGCAACCTCGATCCGAGATAAGATCTCTCCCGAGAAGCAACCTCGGTCAGAGATAAGATTTCTTCCGAGCGACAACCTTGGCTAGAGATAAGATCTCTCCCGAGAAGCAATCTCGGCCAGAGATAAGATCTCTCCCGAGCGACCGGGACAACCTCGGTCAGAGATAAGATCTCTCCCGAGCGACCAGGACAACCTCGGCCAGAGATAAGATCTCTCTCGAGCGACAACCTCGGAGCCAACTTCGGCCTGAGAAAAGAAATCTCTCCTGAGCTTCGAAGGACCTCGCCTGCTGCCCATTAGGAACAGGAAGAGAACCTTGTTCTAACGCGAGCAAAGTCGAAGGCCTTGTTCATAAAGGACGAGACGGAGAGAGACGGACGACGGTCCGAATGTGCCCCCACAGTCCATTAGGAATAGGAGGAGAACCTCATCCTAACGCGAGTAAAGTTGAAGGCCTCGTTCACAAAGGACGAGACGGAGGAAGAGGCGCGGACGACGGTCCGTATGTGCCCCGACAATTCATTAGGAACATGAGGAGAATCTCGTCCTAATGCGAGCAAAGTTGAAGACCTCGTTCATCTTAGATGAGATGGGGGAAGACAGACGACGGTCCGAAGGTGCCCCCATAGTCCGTTAGGAACAGGAGGAGAACCTCATCCTAATGCGAGCAAAGCCGAAGGCCTCATTCACAAAGGATGAGATGGGGGGAGAGGCACGGACGATGGTCCGTATGTGCCCCCATAGTCCGTTAGGAATAGGAGGAGAACTTCGTCCTAATGCGAGCAAAGTTGAAGGCTTCGTTCACCTTAGACGAGATGAAGGAAGACGGACGACGGTCTGAAGGTGCCCCCATAGTCCATTAGAAAAAGGAGAACCTCGTCCTAATGCGAGCAAAGTCGAAGGCCTCATTCACTTTAGACGAGACGGAGGGAGAGGCTCGGATGACGGTCCGCATGTGCCCCCGCAGCCCATTAGGAACAGGAGGAGAGCCCCGTCCTAACGTGAGCAAAGTCTAAATCCAAGCTCCGAAGTCTACGGAAGATAGGATCTCCATCAACCTCGGTCAGAGCGTCCGAGACAACCTCGACTGCAAAAGATAAGATCTTTTTCGAGCATCCGCATCAGCCTCGGCCAGAGCACCGAAGATAATTTCGGTCAGAAATAAGATCTCTTCCAAGCGATCGAAATAACCTCGGCCAGAGATGAGATCTCTCCCGAGCGATCGAGACAACCTCGGCTAGAGATAAGTTCTCTCCCGAGCGCCCGAGCCAACTTCGGTCAAAGAAGATCTCTCTCGAGCGACCGTGTCGATCTCGGCCCGAGATCAGATCTCTCCTGAGCGCCCGTGTTAACCACGGCTACAGGAGAAGAGATCTCCCGCGAGTCAGCCTCGGCTGCTGAAGACAATATCGCCCTCCGGAGAAGCTCAATCTCCGACCTCGACCGCATGAGACGAGATCTATTTCAACCTCGGTTGGAGATGAGATCTTTTCTGGGCTTCAACTTCAACATCAACTTTAGCTAGAAATGAGATCTTTCTCGAGCTTCGACCTGAACCAGCATGGAGCCTAGAAGAAGACTTCGGCAGTCACCTTTTCTGCATTCCCTTCCTTCGAGTTTTTGAACTCGAGAGTGGGGGGACTATTGTTGGGGATAAATTCCGCTCCTTCTGAAGTCCAGTTCGATGCTCAGCCAATGCGATCAGTAGCCGCAGAAGAGCTTACCCCTTCGGTCGGTCGAACTGCTTAGCGATCGAGCTCCTTGGACTCCCAGTGGTCGAGCTCCTTCGAACCCCTTCAGTCGGTCGAGCTTCTTGAATTGCTTAGCGGTCGAGCTTCTCGAACTCCCAGCGGTCGAGCTCCCTAGACTCCCAACGGTCGAGCTCCTTCGAACCCCCTCAGCTGGCCGAACTGCTTAGCGACCGAGCTTCTCAAGCTCCTAGCAGCCGAGCTTCTCAAACTGCTTAGCGGCCGAGCTTCTCAAACTCCCAGCAGCCGAGCTTCTCGAACTGCTTAGCGGTCGAGCTTCTCGAACTCCCAGCGGCCGGACTTTAGCCGAACCCCTCAGCAACGAGCTTCAGTCGGACTTCCGCGAGTGCCGAACTCTCTCCGTGCCCTTTCAGTCAGACGTCTACAAGAGCCGAACTCCTCCCAGACATTTCTTTCGACCTGACTTCTTCAGGAACTGGACTCCTCCTAGACATCTCCTTCGGTCGGACGAGCTCCTTCCGAACTTTCCAGCGATCGAGTCTTAGCTGCACATCTCCAGCCAGATGCCTACGGGAGCCGAACTCCTTCGGAGCTTTCTCTTTGGGAGTCCGAATTCTTTTGGAATCGATATATGCCGAAGTCCAATCAATGCCTGCTTTCTAAGAGTCATGGCTATTAAAAGCTGGACGAACGGTCACCATTAGTCTGCCACAGGCGACAGCAATCCACTATTAGGCGGCGATGGCTGTTACCATCAATCCATTGCAGGCGGCGCTGCAGATCGCGCCCTCCCTCTGGGACTGACTTCGCCGAACCTCGAGTAGCCTGCCACCACGCAGCCACGACTGTCGCCATCAAGCTCCGCCTATAAAAGGAACCCTTCAGATACGCTAACTCTAGTTTTTAAGCTCTAAGCTCTCCTTTTTTTCTCTAAGTTCTATGGAAATCATTCCCGAGCACTCCATTCCTGTTGGCTAGAGCTGACTTGATCGTCAGAGGGTCCTACCGGAGTCATCCCCCATCGGCTCCGGACGGGATTTTGTTTTGCAGGTTCCGACGGTGATCTCGTCCACCACCGCTCCAGTCGATTCCGGTAACGATCAGATTCTGCGTCAATAAGTTATATGCTCCCCCCTCCAAAAAAAAAGCAATTTCCTTTAAATCAGATTTATGATTATGTATGTATATAAATATTTTTAAAAAATTAATTTACATAAATTAGCATGGAATATGTTTTTTATATTTATTCATAGCATTTATTTTTAAATATTATATCTTATGATAATATCTGAAATATCTAGTTGAGATATTCATTACTTACTGAGCTATCGAGTTCATTACCTCTCCGTTATTTTCAGATTTAGATTCTTAATTATGGACATGAGTATTACTTGATGAGATTAAAGACGAGATTTGATACTATTAATAATGTTAGACTTAGATCTATTATTGTTATTTTTAAATTTTTAGTAGAAATTTTTTTGATGTAAGATTTTTAAATTTAGTTATCTATTAAATTAGTTAATTAATTAAATTTTAATTTTTAGTTATTTAAATTAATTTTATTATGATGCGTTGATATCATATTTGGAATGTATTGCATACTTATGGAGAGAGTTTTCTATGAATACGTGGTGGTTGCTATAATATTTTGACTCGCGATTTCAGATCAAGAGCATGATACGCACGATGCCCTAGATTTTTTTTAATATTTTTATCGACAGTTTTCTGATTCCTCGTGCCAAATATATCATGGGTATACGGATATTTTGATACATGCTCTGCATGCAATTGATTCGAAAAGAATGATCTATAAAATGCTTGTGCCCTCATAACCAGCAAAATGTATGAAATTAGATTTTTTTTATTTATTTTATTTTATTTTATTTATTTATTTATTTTGCGATAAGAGTTTTCTTCAGTGTTTCCTAAACCGGTAAGCCTTCTACACTTATAACAGGGTGTTCAAGAGATAAGGATAAAAAGAAAATTTCTTTCCATACCCAATGTATCTTGCTATGCTCGAGTTGCAAGTTTTTATCGAGGAAGCTGAGTGAATTCCAGCACCAGGGAAAAAAAAACTCCAAATAATCGCTCTCTAATAAGTCAAAAGGAGCCATTCAATGCTTTGTTACATTATTATATTATATTGGACATAAACCAACCACCAATTAATTCAAAACGATAGGCACTATCACTGCATTTCATTCCGCGGATGACCGGTCCATTGCCAATTCTCCTTGGGACCACTCGGAACAATTCGCTGACACCAAGCCACTTAGATGTACCTTTCTTGGCATCCATCCTTTCTTGCCAACTTCTTCTTCTATCTTGGTCTTTTTCTGACACGGTTTCTTCAGCAATTTGGCTTATATCAAACTGAATCAATAATATTTCTACCCTCTCCCCCTCCCACCCCAAAAAAAAAATCATGACGTAGACTTTGGCAAAATCACCTCTGTGGTTTCCATGACTTGGAATTTGAAAGTCTAAAATACACTTCTCCTTGTGCTACTACTATTCTTCGGATGAAATGAGGTTTAGGAAATAAGGGATGGAAATTTATAGGGCTAACTTGTGGTTGGATCGGTGGCCAAGGAAAAATGGAGTCCTAATTAGTGTACTAGATCAAGATGGTGTCATGCATGCTAGTATATGATTAATTTTTTTTTCAAAACATTTTCAGGTGCTTGCGAGCTACCTCAGGAGAATGATCTATATGTATGCCGTGCTAGGATGGTCCAAAGTGTCTCACTACCAGAGTCAAGAGAGCTTTGGCCTTTTCGAGAAAATTAAGTAATAAGGACTTCAACAACACTTTTCTCATGCACTCCTATAGTCCCACATCAATGATCAATTGTTTTATGCCTAGTTTTTCCTCAACTATCGATTATTTTAGGTACAGGATGTCTAAAATTTAGAAAATCCTCCGGCAGTGTAGGCTATGGTCCAAAGAACCAAGAGATTATTTATATCGGAGCCATCCCGTGAGGAGAAGGAAATATTAAAAAACACCGATGGACTTGTTGGCTTATTTTATACTTCCAGGTGATGAGAGAAGCGAAATGCTATAGACTAGGTAGAGCCTGACTGTTCACCAAATATTTCATCTTACAATTATTATAGCTGATTCGGTACTAGAATCAACAGTTATTGAGTTTGCATCTATAGAAACATGTTGTAATTTTTACTTTCAGAATGGTAAGAAAACAGAATATTCTCTTTCATATGTCTCCATGAGGTATGGAATCAACCTCTATCACACATACAAACATGGCATATGTCAAGCCACTTAGAGGTCTGTCGATATATCCAAGGTTCCAAATGAACTTCTGAGTAATAACATATCATTGCAAACAGCTATTAAGATTTTGTTTAGTGACCAAATTATATAAAAAGAAGGCTTTTCCTTTCAATTCGGGAAGTTGGAGGCATTGGATTCGACCAGTCATTTTAGTATCCAAGTTACTAAATATCAATATATACTTCAAAAGGGAATGGTGTCCCTCAAAAGGGAATTCTGTTAGCCTTATTAAGCAAGATAACAAGTGGTGTAAATTAATGCAATCCAGTTTGGATGGTCTTGGCTGTAAAGCGCCCAACCCAACTTTGTTTAGAATAGGATTTAGATCTCAAGCTGGCTCATTTAGCATGCAAATCGATCAGCTTCTAGACTTCTCTACTCATGTCCAAAGTTTGGGAGACCCATGCATATATACTCTGTCATGACGCATGCCAGAAGAGTTACCAACACCTTATATTGCTACAACAGCTTGAATACATATTTTAACGAATTTGGGTGGCTTTTTTCTCTCCATCTCTTATAAAGAATTTATACGGAGAACTATTACAAAATAAAGAAACCTTATAGACTACATATGAAACAATTACTACAATTTCCCTCAAAAAAAGGAAACAACTACCGCAAAACACAAGGAATTATTCATCATAAGGTCATGATCAACCAACTTTCAATAGGTTGGATTCCATTCATAAAGATTGTTACAAATGCTCACTGCTCTTCGGATCCTCTTAGTGGACCACTTTAACATCTCCAGCATTCCGAGCGTGCTCGAAACTACTTGTTGACACAGAAGTACCGTTGGGATGGACCTTCTTTCTTAATCCAAAGAAACCTCTGCTGGGCTTCTTCTCTTCAGACCTCTTTCCTCCCATCTCTTCTTCCATTCTCTTCATCTTCTCCTTGTTGAGCTTCCTCATGACGTAGGCTTCGGCGAGGTCTCCTCCCATGCTGGATGCCATGACTCGTGTGAATATATAGAGATGGGTACACACTTCTTCTTCTCCTTCTCTTCTTCAACTACTACTAATTTCTCCTCCTCTGACAAAGAGCTCGGTGATGTGTTGGCCACGAGAGATGGATATTTATAGAGCTTGGGATTAATGGCTTGGAGGCCAAGGCAAGATGAAGCATCTGGGAACGTGTTTTTTGGTTGGTAGCCAGTAGTCGGCGCTTTACGTGATTTGAATGGTGTCATGCATGACGACACATGATTCGAGTTTTGGTCCGGTCGAGGGTGGCTCCTAACAGAAGAGTCCACGTGGCGATTCAAATCATGGATGGTGCAACGCTGACGTTGGAGGCTTCGTCTTTTGAATTTTTCTTTCATTTGAAAAAATTGACCGGTGTAGTCTTGGCTAGCAAGTCTCCTGGACATTAATTCTTTTTTTTGATCGCTTGAATTAATTATGGATTTCATCGAAGTGAAGCTGCCTCTTGCTGGATTTTAAAATATTTGCGCTACTTTGTCATGGAGGACGCTGTGCCAGTACCAACACTTGTGGATGGATGGATGCGGATGGCCGTCCATCACATAAATGAATTATATGTACGGTAAAATATACTGTAGAAGATTCGCATCCATGTGTAAAATCTAGGATTTTATGATATTGACCAATGCTGACTCACATTGGTGCATGGCTTGAATAAATGCAAGGTTAGCTATTGATGGAAGAAGAAATTTTTTTTTTTTTTAATCCTTCTTCCATTATAAACAAGAAACTCAAAATCTCGTCCTACTTGAGAAGTAGCCAGACCGCAGGAGAGTATCTTTTTTTAACAAGGCAAGTTCATTGCATGTGCTAAAAGTTAGTCCTACTTGATTGTTAAAATGATTTCCAACTAAATATAATTCCTTAGTCAATGTAATGGAAATGTATTCATTTCAACCTGGCCCAGCAAGCTATAGGGTGGACTTGGAATAAATCAAACACTTAAAAAGCTTGTTTAGGTGAGAAATGTAACCATGGTAGATTTAAATCTAATTCAATCAATTATTGCGCTCTTATTCCCTCCTCACCCCACACAAACAACCACCCCCCCACAAAAAAAAAAAAAAAAAAAAAAAAAGGGTAGAGACCCGTACGCTCTAACCAAAGACAAACACAAAGAGGAGAATATCCATATTTTGATATTTTCTAACACTTTTTTTTACAGATGTTAGAAAAGACTCGAGAAAAAACACCAGTAAGGACCTAATAGTTCTATACAAAAAAAAAAAAAAAAAAAAAAAAAAAAGAAAAGAAGAAAAAACCATCTAATTGTTTAGACTATAAATCATATAAATTGCAGACGCTAACTCTCTCGTTATGTGATAAAATGAGATATTGAGGGGAAAGAATTTGTATCACCATATATGGCAACTAATTAAAAAGAGGGTTGGTACAGAATTTCGCATGAAATGGACAGCCAAGCTCCCCATGAGTGGAAGAAGGTTTCTATCTGAATCCTGGGAATGTTTCGCCCAAGTTTTTGAGCTGGATAATTCCACCAGCTCTCTCTTTCCAAAACACCAAAAAGCATGGTGTTGACTGTGGCTTCAATGCATGATACGGCAGTAACTTGTTACTCAAAAGAAAAAAGAAACGGCAGTAACTTGTGTCAATTTATGGGTTGCCATGCCATAAACTCAATAAACTTAGATGTTTCCTGGTTATTGAAAGATCTTAGATCTAAATCTAAATGATAGCAAATAACCACTATATTCTCAAAAGTTATCATGAAATAGTCACCAAGGTAGTATTGACCATGCATAGAAGTTTCTACAAGCACTTCGTCATTTGCAATTTTTTAGGCAATTCATACCTCTTAATTCATACAAGGTCTGGCACGATATCAAGGCCTCTTAATGTGAACTTTAACTTCCAATTTTTGAGGCCTTTATGACTCAATAACGCCTCTCCGATGTGAACTACAGACAGAATAGAAGACAGTAAGATATTTCCTCTTCCTTAATTAGCTCTGCTAATTGTAATGTGTAATTCAGTTGCTTAATTTTTCCTTATCAAAAAAGTAAGCAACTAAATTATATATTACAATTAACATAGCTTATAAACACTCGGCATACCAGACTTTTTCTTTTATAGCAGTAGGCATTATACCTTACTTTCTAGCCTCCAAGAGTTCTGCTCCATCTTCTCCAGTGGAGATCGATGGCGGAGAGACACTTGCATGAACCTTCTCTTAGTCCCTTCTTCAATGCCTTCTCTTTCTTTGCCACCCTCCCTCCTTTTTTCTCTATCTTCTCCTTGCTTCCTGCTCTTAGAATATTGATGCGGGCAGTTCTGAATCCAAGAGGAACCATGTCTTGGAATTGTTTGAGGCTTGAAGGGACTATGACGTGTAACCAAAAGAAGGGACCGAGAGATGGAGGTAACGCCGCCTACTTCGCTGCGAAGGAACGTGGGCCAACCGTTGCACTAAGTCCAGGCAATCCTCCCGCTAGTAGTGCCGCATGCCTATCACTAAGGTTACTTTATTCAGCCGCCTAAGCTTGCACTTCCAATTAACTTGGCTTTGAGAGAGAGATACGGAAACTGGAGGGCTGTATCCAATCCATTCTAAGCACTCATTAGGTCATGACAAGTTGGATATATTATGCTTTGTGATTTTTCCCAAAAAACAGGTTTTGTATTTTAAGATTTATGTTTTATCTAAACTTGTGATGATTTCTATAGGTTTTTTTTTTTTTTTTTTGCGCGCGCGGGCGCGCGCGTGTGGAAGTCTTTGCTTTAAAGCATATATTTAAGATTGTAAAGTTATTTCCTAAGGTTTCTTTTTCTAAAAAGATAAAATAAAATAGAGCAGAGCTACATGTACCCTAGAAATGATGTATCATGGTGCAAGTATTGAAAACAAAGAAGATTATTGTCTTCTACAAAGCGTTGGAGAGACACCATCATCACTTCACCTAATCCACGGACTTATAAGAAAAATCTTGTTCACTTGAAGCTCATAGATCAAAAAGCCACCGTTCTTTTGAATTCACAGGACAAAACCAAGAAGAAACCCCTTTTTATAACACTTAATTCCAACCACATAAGGACAATGGTAAGCTTAAGCTCAGATACATTTAACAGACAGTGGAGAGAGACGAAGCTCTGTTATAGGCTCGTCAAAAAAATGATAGGCGAGTATAACTCCAATACCAGGTTGCAAATTGGTGTGCTCGACTCGACTCTTGTACCAAATCACCTGGAACTTGTGCCAAGCTACATTAACTGAAGCATTTTTATAATTTTAAAGAAATACAAGCGAATCTCACCCATGTGAACGAATAGATTTAGTCATAGATTATAAAAAGAATGTGACTGATGATTAACTACTACGTAGAATCTTATAAACAATACATTTCATCATACAAGCGAATTACACTACCTTTAAGCAACCGCTCCTTAGTCAAATTGGCACACACATCAACTGCCCAACCTGTCATTTTTCACTTTTGGTGCAGTACACGGAAGGACTTTCTTAGCCATTCGAAGCATACCCCACCTAGATTTCTTCTCCTTGGAACCGTTGTCTCCTCTTCTTTTTATCTTCTCTTTATGCAGCTTCTTGAGGACACATATTTCAGCTACATCGACACCCATGGGAGCCACAACCAGGAAGAATTAACATGGAGCTTCCAGAGACTACCCCTTCTCTTCTTCCTCCCTTCTTTTACCTGGCAAGACTCTGTGGTAGCGTTGATTCCATGAAGACAAGGATTTATTAGAGCTGAAACTTTGGAAGGTGGATTGGCCGCCAAGGAAACTTGGTTTGGAATGGTCAAAATATGCTTATATTAATATGCCATAAGATGCTCCATGTGGATTTAATTGTCGTTCTGAATTATTTGTGCGAGCAACATTTTTCAGCAGTTCGAATTTGGAGGATCTGACAGGGTCAAGGTAGCATCAGATGGCAAAAGAACAAATCTAGCTTAACCTGGGAACTGGAGTCTCCAAGACTTATTAATTTGGCTTAATTTATCCAGGCTGAGACCTTGACAGTAACCCTTTGTCCAATATAAAATTTTGGAACCAAAAATTAGTTCAATCACAGCTTTTAGATATAATCTAGGACTAGCCGGGGGCCAGTTTCTACGAGCCCATTGTATAAGTTCAACAATGTCTGGTGTATATAACTACATAATTTTAGTGTATAACTAACAGTTTAGACCCCAGTCATAAGGCTGATATGTCACCTTCAACTGAGAGTTGGCAAGCAACTCTAACAGCTCCTCTGACTTTGCTGGCTCCAGGTAGTTTGCTGCATGCTTCAATACCTCTACCTCATTCTTCCCAAAATCCCCTTTATACCTACGAAGTTATATGACAAAATTTCAGCATGTTTTACAGAAAATTACAAGAGATAAGCAGTTATCAGGGCTATGATTTTATCATCAGTAATGGTTCAAAAATAGCAAAACTGATCATACCATAAAAAATTACACAGAATTTGAAATTGAGTTTGCACCACTTTATCGGCTTAGACACAAAAAAGGTTTTCCTGGTTCTCAAGAAAATCTTACCACTGCAAGATCTTGCTCACAGAAGCAATTTTTGCTTGAGCATCAATAATTAACCCTCCATTCCTCAGAAAATCTTGTGCAGCCTCCATCAGTTCTTTGTCAATATTTCCTGGCGAGTAGCACCTAAGCGCAGGCCCAGATCTAGCGCCACATATCAGGGCAAAGTGAACCAGTGGTTCTGGATATGGGAGAGCCACCTGATTCATAAAGAACCAACGAGTGGTAAAGTTAAATGAAAGCCCCTAGATGACCAGTTTAAGTGACAATTACAGTCTTGGACTCGGTTAGTAATAAACTAAGAATATTATGGAATTAAAATATCACAAAATTCCGATTTAATAGTGACATTGATTTTTTTCACAAAAAAAAAAGAAAAAGAAAACAGTGGGTGTCTAACAGGTTCTCTGAATTACATTTTTTTAAAAAAAAAATCTCTGAATGTGATGGAATAACAAGTTGACATAATGGTGGCAATCTGCGTTTTATATGTCACAAGACTGGCATATGCATGTTCATATGTGTAAGCCTGTGGATGAGAGTTTTACACGGGCAAAGCCTCTTGGTGAATTGCTTCACCGTCTGTCAGATACAATTTCACATGAAAAAAACCTGCCTGATAAGATATCAGTTTCCATTAGTCAGACAGTCCCTATAATTTTTTTCCTTTGACTACGAGGAACAAAGTACAATTCATACCACATTCCTTTTGAAGTCAATCTCTCTGTTGCTGATAGCAAGTCTAGCATCCTAAATGTTATGGGATCAATTCTCCTTGCACTGAATACTTAGAAGGTTGAAGCTTTTCGTGTAATATACAAAATGGTAATGGTGCCTCCAGTTCACCCAGCTTTAATCTACTAAACTCTTCATACATTGAGACCACTTAATTTAGTTCCAGTTTTCTCTCTTGATTATGCTTTATGCACGGTATATAGATGTTAGCTTTGCAAGCCATATACGCACACATTTGTTCATGTGTATGTGAAGTCTGTATCGCAGAATTTATATTTTGTAGCTAGATGCATTCGTTAGCATGATTGGTCCTACTTATATAATGTGACTTCTCATTGGCCCAAGATAATGGCTCATTCACCTTCTTTCAAGATGTTAGAGGCCAAGGTTTTAATTCTTCAGCAAAAGCTTTAGAAACATATCATAAGTAATCCCACACATATTGAAATGAATCACCATAACATTCTCTTCAATGCCACAAACTTCTGATGAGATATGTCTTACTATTATTGGCAAGTAACGAATATGTTGCTGATGATAAAAAAGGCCAACAAAATCAATCCAGACAATAGGGTTTTGAATCTCATCTGAATCTAAGCCCCCCAACCAATGTTCTCTCTATATATATTAGGAGTCCTTCATGCAGAAAGTCTATATTTTTGTTTTCAATGTGCAGAAAGAGAAATTAAATTTAAGTTTACCTGAAAAACAATGACAGTAAACTGAATTTAATTCCAGAAATGCAATCTAGTTCAAAGACTCTACTTAACTTCTAATAGACCAATACCAAGATAAGGACTTAAGTAGCTTAATGAGCTGCTGAAATTATAATATATATATATATATATATATATATAGGTAGACTGGACTCCAATCGACCGAAGCCCAGTCTACATCCGGTCGGATTTCCGACCGTTCAATCTACATGTATCTTGGAATGCATGCTTAAAAAGAAGTGCCAATTGAAAAAAATACAGGCGCGCGTGCCTGAAAAAAAATTCAAAAAAAAAGCTTGCTGCTGCCTAAAAAAAAATAGAAAAAAAAAATCTGGAAAAAAAACCTGAAAAAGAATTCAGAAAAAAAATAGAAAAGAAATTTAGGAAAAAAAACCACCCTGAAGGCACCTACATTTAAAATGTAGGCGCCTTCAAGCACCTTTTTTTTTCTATTTTTTATATTTTTTAAATTAAAAAAAGCCTTAAAAGAAAAAAAGAAAAAAAGAAAAAAAAAAAGAAAAGAAAAAGAGAGAGAGACAGGGAAGGCGCCTACATAATGAATGTAGCGCCTTCCCCCTCTCTTTCTTTTTTTTTCTTTTTTTTCTTCTAAGACTTTTTTAATTAAAAAAATATAAAAAATTGAGAAAAAAAACAAAAACAAAAGGCACCTACATTAAATGTAGGCGCCTTTTTTTTCTGAATTTTTTTCAGATTTTTTTTTTAAAATTTTTTTCAGGCAGCAGGCTTTTTTTTTCTGAATTTTTTCAGACACGCGCGCCTGTGTTTTTTATTCAGCCGGCGCGCCTTTTCAGACGCACGTTCTAAGATGCGTGCGGATCAAACGGTCAGAAATCCGACCGGATGTAGGCTGGGCTCCGATCGATCGGAGCCCAATCTACCTATATATATATATATATATATATATATATATATATATATATATATGGTATTCATAAAAAAGTTTTGCTCTTTCAATCAAAACTCAGACTTCAAAAGAAGGAAAATAACTTCAATAGAGGAGTCATACATCAAATCAAGTGAAATTCAGCCCCTCGTTTAGATTCTATCTTAACAGGAAACATACAACTAGAGAAACCTTGTACTCACCAACATCATTATTTAACAAGAAAATCTCTTACCCTTGTTATTACTAAATCCTCTGCTAACAAAGAGAAGAAAAGCCTAGGCTTCTGTAGAGTAAGCTTTGACTCTTGTCCTCAGCTGACCCTACCATTAAGCATTCTTAAGCTTTCCAACACAAGTTCTTTCAATCCTTAAAGGCAAAAAGAAATAAAAAGAGAATCCAAGTTATAAGAGGGTTGATCTCATATAGTTTGCTACTTGTGGGAAATCCTAAAGTAACTAGCCCTTCTGCATGGGCCAATCTAAACACCACTTATCCAGATACAATTTGGGGCCGTCGTGATAAACTAAACACATGGTTGAAAAGTTAAATCTGTAACTTGAAACTAAATTTGATGATTTCAATTGATAAATATTATAAAGCTTATAATCAACTTGTTGTGGGAAAACCTAAAGCAGTCAGCTCTCTTCTTCTGTGTGGGGCTAGTCTAAAGATACTAATCTAGATACAGTTTGAGAACTTCTTAATGTAAATTGAGAACATGATTAAAAATTTCAATCTGTAACCTGAAATTAGTCTGATGATTACAACTCCTCAAACACATGATCTCTTATAACTGTTATACACAATCAATATTATGATGTCTCAACAACTGTTATGTTTTGACATATGCAACTCACATAACCAGTTTTTATATATAAGCTCAGCTTAAGGCATTCTCCAGGCATAAAATTCCCTCGAGTACATTGGGGGCTTGCAGGGCTCTTTGTTTCTTTTCTAAAAAAAAAACTAATTAATATGTCAAAATATAGTATAACCTACACATATTCTTTATTTATGTCAGTGTTTACACATTTTATCCTGTCATGATCGTCCATGGTCATGGAGAGGTTGATGATAGAGTTGGGTTCTTTATCTTGCCTCTGATGTGAGGACTTCAATTCACTGAGTGATTAAAATGAAAAGCAACAGAACCACCAAGGAGAAACTAGATTAAAAGAAAGGAACCAATCAACCTTCATTCAGTCTGATCATACAACCTTGATACAACTAATACATATTCTTGAGAAAACCAACAGAATCTAGAGTAGGTCCACCCTCTATTTTAGAGGTGAAAAATAATCTTATGATGAAAAGCCAAGAGAACCTATTCAGTATAGAAACCATTGTAGTTGTTATTGAGATTAAGAGTCTCCAAATGAAGCTTCCTTGCTGCATTTTATCATACTAGAGGAAGTTATTTCCAACAATAACTTCCCTTGGGTGGTGGTTGCATAAAGTTCTCTCCATGAATAACTCCTTGCCCAAAATACTCCCTTAGGTAGTTAGCTCCAACAATAAAATACCTATATATGGCTTCTTGTATGTGTGACAATTGGCCATTCATTGTCCCTCCAAGTGTCATGCATAAGCAAATTAACTTGATCTTGGTCGATATAATATTATTGGCCACTTATTACCGTTGATCGATGATGGACTAATTTTGGGTATAAATGATATGATGACACTACCTCTATAAGGCAACAAGCCCATCAATGGAGGCCAGTCTTTTTTAAGTTGTAACTTTGTGGGATAGGTCATACCATAGTAACATGCAAGGTATGACATTGTGAAGCTCAAGAGTGTATCATTTTTCTTCTGGGCTGTAAGTGAGGATTCAGCAACTTTTACACATAAAAGGAGATGCTTAAGAAGGTCCATATTATTCTCTCTTAATAGTAAAAGAAAAGCTTTAATTGTATTATTTCTTGTTTCTTCAATCTCTTAAAACAGAAGGATAAAAAAAAAAAAATTAACTAGACCTTGTACGATTAAGAGGTATGAATTGCCGTCAAGTATCCCAATAGAATTTAGCTTCACCTTGTTTCTTCAAGTATCTACCAGTGCACGAGTAGTGGAGTATGAGCAGTAAAATGTAAAAATACAACTCTTGTGCATGTCAACAAATTAATGAAGGACACAGCTAGATGGCAGGGTCTTGAGATGCAATAGAGTATTTTGCATCAATCCAATTGTATTCATTCTTTCGTTCAACCTTTAAACCATGGTAATATAATATATACATGTTTTATAAGAGACTGAACTTATCCATCCAACTAATTGTGGAACTCATTCGTATTTTATAATGCCAACCTCATATTAATGGGATGAGGTTTGTTAGTTAAGGTACAATTATTTTATAATGTTCTTACCAGATAAATATGCAATTCTTCGTTTATCTATTGATCAAGGTGAAATTTCCAACAAGTTAGTTATTCTTACTCTCTTTGTGTGTGCACAATCGTTTGCACACGCGCATGCCTATCAGTATAAATTTGGCACAGAATATTTATATTGTTTTTTCCATATCTTGAAGGTTTAAATTAACACAAAGAAAGAAAAGGACAAGTTTTTTTTGGATGTTTAGGAGGTCACATATTTTTTGTTTAAAAAAGATAGAGGGAGAGAGAATATTGTTGTTGTTTACCTTAAAGCGTTTATCTCTTGGACCAAATGGCCTGATGAGATTGTATGGCGGCCGTTGATTTCCCCGTAAGATTCCATTGTAGATAGCTGACAGCGAATAGGTGCATCCACCAACAACATACTTAAAATCACCAAGAAGCTTTCTCCTCTCCAAAGCTCTGGTAGGATAACCCCATGTCAATATTGCATGAATGGCCATCATGTTATAAAGGTTTATGAAGAAAGCAAGCTTTTCTTCCCGTGACAAGCCATCCAACTCCACTCTATGAAGTTCCTCTATTATCCTTAAGTACCTATAGACCATGCAACAAAAAGAATTATGAACACACTATCAATTATGTCAAGTTCCAGCTTAACTAATGATAAAACCCTGAACTCATTGAAATAACTGCAAATTTGAATTATTTTCTATGTACTTACAGATGACAAGAGAAGCAAAAAGAAAAAAAACTGAAATGAAACAGAGGAAACTAAGAGCTTATTTGGCATCACTTTTATTTCTTGTTTAAAATCACAAAAACCAAGAACAATATATTGCAGCTATTATTTTTATTTTCTATTTTAAAAATGAAAGTAAGAAATCCTTACTTTCAATATTTTCAAAAATACGAAATCCATCTTTTTGACCACCACCACCAACACGATCTCCACCACCACCACCACAATCAGCACCACAATCATTGCCTTTGTTGCCACCACTACCACCACTGCTACCACCATCATCCCCACTAACATCAACATCTTCACCATACCACCATTGCCATCAGCACCACCTCCACCATATCCCTAACACCCCTATCACCACCACTACTACTGCTACATCACTGTCGTTATCATCATCGGTTCCCCCATAAAGCCCTCAATCCCACCACCGGTTCCCCCATAAAGCCCTCAATCCCACCACCACCATCGCCACTGCCTCCACCACAGCACTGCCACCATCATTATCCCCTCCACCATATCAACAGTACCCTTGCAAATACCATCCTCACAACCTTTGCCATATTGACAATAGCCCCAACCAATAATACCACCGAGGCCTCTACTACCTCCGATGCTACTACCATCACTTCCATCACCATCGCCATGATTGTATTCTTAAAATGATTGACTATACCAAACATATTTATATTTTAAAAATTAGAGAAGATAGAAACAAAATTCCTATTTCTTAGTTTCTAAAAATAGAAAAGGATAAAAAGGATGTCAAATGGCACTAATTTTTTTCCATGCATCAAACGCAATTAAAGATACAGCATTTTGCATGCAAGCCACCAAAAAAATAAAATATGTATACCATCAGCTTAAAGGGTTGCTTGTCTGAACACAATCTAAAGTTCAATTATGCAAACTAGCCAAAACAATAAATGTACAAGTCATTCATTGTCCATAAGTAGTAGGAACATTTTCACCAAAATATGAAATACCAACATAGTTCTAACAATAAGAGGAGGAAAATTTATTTATCTTACACTTCAAGGTTGACAATCTCTAAAAGCACAAAGGTTCCAGTTTATGACTGCAACTAACCTTTTGAACTCTTCGGAACCGTGAAGGCTTCCATAGTCAACATGTCGGCCATCTTCAGATACATACACTTCAAAAATTGCATATGACAGAAACCTTAACCTTGACGCTATTTCAGTAAGAGGCTTAGGTTTTACGTCAATTGTACCCCTAGGGATGTTGTAGCATTGAGTGATGACAATGGGATCATGCTCCAAGAATCGGTACAAATGGTTTCCATCTTCAAATATATTCTCACTGCAGTGGTGATATTATGTAACAGATGAACTCTTTTTTTCAAAAAAAAAGAAAAGCATATAAATATGCATTACCTTCATTCACAGAAAGATCAAAGAGTGTTCCATCAAGTAATCAACAATATGGGATAGGACAATATGGGCATTGTTATGCAATATGATTTTAGAATACTTACTCCATAACATGCTGGAAAAAGTTTTGCTTGACAAGCTTTCTTGCAAATTCCACGGCCTGCATTTAAAAGGCAAAAGGAACAAAGAAGATGATAAATTTACTAATACAAAAGTACCATAGTAGCATATCCCATTTTTCTCGAAGTCAATGACAACTGGAAATTGACAAGTCTTTAAAACAAATCTGGCAGTAGAAGAACTAGAAAATTCATTTAACTTCAAGAATGCTACATGATCTTTTGGAAATAGGATAAGCTGCTAAGGCCTCAGGAAAAAGAAAAACTTAGTTCATGATGTATATTGCATAACATAAGAAAGTGACTTTTTTGGCACTGTTGTTATTCCTTCACTGGAAAAGCATGCCATGGTATATTTTATTACAAAAAATATGCACCAGTAATGCTACAAATGCTATAGAGCATATATCAGTGTATATCATAATTGAATTAGTAAGATATTCTTTTCAGACTAGCATGGTGTGTATGGTTACCAACCAAAATTTCATGAGCAGCAAATATCAGTTTGGTTTTCAAAGCAAAACTAATTAAAAAGATTGCAACAGAAAGGTGATTGACATCTAGTTCCTGAAATGACCAGTTAACCGTGTCTCTGTATCGTCTCTTCATTCAGCAGAACGAAACAACAGAATAAATATTAAACAACCAACCTCTTCTCGCTCCAAGTACTGATCCTCTGACAAGAAATCCACAGCCTCGGATCCAAGAAAGCAACTGCTAAACCTTCGCATCTTATAGAATCTATCCCTAGGAATAATTGATTCTCTCATCCTTCTGGCTATAGAGGCCAACTCATCAATCTTCCCACTACCAGACTCATCATCTTCACCAGGCAATGGTGGCAGAGGAGCGGCAGGTGAGGGTTCCTCAGTGAAAAGATTATTAATCTTCTCATCAAGCTTCCCAGACTCATCCATGGCCTTCAGTTCACTCATCCCTCCAATGAGAAAATCATTAAAGAACACCTGAGGAACAGCTGAAGATCCCGTGTTTTTCTCCAGCTCCAACTTCCTGCTAGGGAAGATATCGATATTGATTTCAACATATTTGAGCCCCTTCTGATGCATGAATAACCTCACCATTTTGCAATCCTGACATCCCAACCTTGTGTATACGATAATTCTTCCCTTCACAACCCGTTCTTCAACTGAGCTTTCAGCTTGGACATGCTCTACCTGTTCAGGCTTACTTCGATTGTCTGATTCACGTCCAATCTTGATATAGTTTAGAGGATTCCATGTAGATCGTTCCCCAGCCTTCTGTGAGACCTCTTTCAGTTTGGGATCTGAGCTAGAATCCTCTTCCTCACCATTTCCCTTTGTAAAATTGTCATCCTTCTCATCCCCATCAGGAAGCCCATCTTCATCCTTTCTGCCAGAAAGACGGCGAAGAACAGTTGAAACCGCAACTACTCCCTTCTCCTTAACAAAGTTTTTCAGTGCAACAGCTTTTTCAGGCCAGGCACGTCCTTGTTCTTCAGAATCAAGTTCCAAAGGTTGACCTAATGGACTCCTGGTAGCTTCCAGTTCAGGAGCCTCTGTTCCATCGAAAACAGGATCTGCTTCCTTCTCCTCAGCAAGAACTTCCTCCGTGCTCTGGTTTGTTTCTTTTGAATCCTCGGACTCCAAATTCCTACTTTCATGCACCTGCAGTTTCAAGCCTTGAGATTGATTTTCGCTTTCATGCCCCTGCGGCTTCAAGACTTCAACTTGATTTTCACTTTCATGCACCTTCTGTTTCAAAACTTCACCTTGATTTTCACTTTCAAGCACCTGCTGTTTCCATACTTCATCTTGTTCTTCACCTACCTGCACCTGCTGTCTCGAGAGTTCAACTTCATTTTCACTTTCATGCACTTGCTGTTTGGAGCCTTCACCATGCTTTTCTTGGTGAACCTTTGGAGATTCCTGATTAGCATTTAAAGATTTTAGTTCACTTGACAATCCCCCTTCACCTTTACCTAGAGGATCAAGGGTGTTGTCTGAGGAATTATCTGAAACCAATGCACTGGCCAAATTCTTATCATCTTTATTTCCGCTTTCCATTGTAGCAAAGTACATGCAAGAGTAAACACTGTTCCAAATAATGGCCTTTCAAAATTTGATTCTTGTCATTCTTCAAAGGAGAAGCCTGTAATAACACAAGTTTGTACACTAATTTATCATATATAGACAGGAAGGAAATAGAACAGAAATAATCTAAACTGAAAGTTTGACACTATGAACAATACAGCCCCGAGAATGAAGTCCTCGGCAAAGAGTCATGAAATTTTACAAGCATAACTCTCTAACACTAACGCATAATTGACTCTGAAACACATAGCATCATGGAACTAAAGTTCCTCACAAGGTAAGTTTCTTGGTGTTACTTCAGCTAGTAATTCCCAAGCGGATGAATCAAATTCAACAAAGATTCAAAGAAAAAGAAATTAAGAAAGGTCAAACAATCATATCAAAGACAAACCACCCTTCTGATTCATCCTTTCCACAGGGGCATGTAAGCATGAACATAGCTAAATTCATCATTCAGTCAATGATATAAATAAGGAAGATCAAAAGAAACCTGTGATGGTTTTTTTTCCTAAAAAATACGCAGAATTTCCATGGATCCATGCAGCCAGATACACACATTCTAAAACAAAAATTTTGTTTTCGCCTAGTCCAGTTGAACAATGACAATCATCAAAACAGTGTAGCCCAATCAAAGATGGTAAAAAAGATAAAACGGATCTCTTAGAACCCTGAACCGCTGAGGCCACATTATTTTTTTATTTTTAATCAAAAGCTTCCGGATTGAGATTTTTAAAAAAAAAAAACATCTAGAATCTTGCATGGATTAGCTTCTACAACGACTCATGGGAAGAAATAACATCCAGTCTAAAACCCTAACCAAATGCAGCAAAACGCATGAGAATAGAAACAAACAAATATCCAGTATGTCGCTAACCAGATCGGAATTGGAGATCAAGACACGAAGCTGACCACCAAATGAAGCCTCGAGATAGCATCAAAAAGATACCCTTTAGGGCATTCGGACCAAGATCTCAAGGAAAAAAAAGGACAAAAACCTCGAAAAAAAAAGGGAAAAAATCGGCGAGGTCGAGCGGTGGAATTGCAATGACCGTGGACCTAAAGAAGAGAAGGGTGAGTGGAAATCCACGTAGAATGATTACTACAAGGGGAGGAGATCGGGACGAGAAGATCGGGAGAAAGATTAGGGAGAAGAAAATCGAGGAAGAGGGGAAGAGCTTCGAAGACTGGGTCCGAAAGCGGGAAAGGCGGGCGAGAAACGCGTGGCTTACGGATCCGAACCTTTTATTTAATTTCATTTATTGTTGGGTTACTTCCCACTCTCTACGGGATGCACGTTAGGATTCGAGATTCGTGTTTGTGAGCACGGTTATTAAAGCACTTCGTGGGAGTTGCTGGGCGCCGTGTTGGAGAGATTTTTCTGCAGGGAAGGTGGAGGGGATCACGTTCCCATTCGGAGATCCAGCCGCTCGGAACCGCTCGGAGAAGCGCCCGGACGAGATGGCGGTGCATGGGAGTGGCCCTGGAAGCCTGCGTTTAGGAAATAAGTAAACGTAGTCATTTATTTATTGATATTAATTAATGCACTTAAAAATGTAGAAGAGGAAGCACAGAATCTAATAAAATTTGGAAGGATGTATTTTCCAATGGGAAGCTAGCAGGCATGTTGTTGGCATGTTCAAGTTCAGCTTGGCATGGCCAGCTTGATTTGTACCTGACTCATTGTGGTTTTATGTTGCAATTTAGATTTCAATTTGGTGCATGCAGTCATTTATATACTACATTTAAGTTGAGCAACAGTTTGTAGTGTTATACTTGCTTCTTAATTTTTTTAAAGGCCAGTCTTGCATCTATCTTAGTGGATAATTAATTTTGAGATAAACACAAGACATGGTTGGGATAGAAAATAATGATGATAATAATAATAATAATAAAGAACATCTTGATACATCAGCCTCACAAATGTCAAAGTGGATGAGAAGTCCGTCAATATTTTGGAAATAAAAATTATTATTATTATTTAATGATTAGCAAACTCATTAAAAGGATTTGAAAGTTGGCCTAAATATTGGTATATGCAAGTTTGTATACAAGTTGTCATTTTGGTGGAGTTCTTAGTCAAAACAAAAAATCATTTCCAATTAAACCCACTAAAATTAGGTGGGAAGACATTGACTTTGGCTGCTCTTTGATTTCTGAAGCAGAGGTGAATTAGGTCGATTACCTAAAAAGTACTCGGAAACCACCACCAATTTGTTTGACCTCCACAGAATCCCAAGAATAGGTGCAATATTTTGCATGGTAGATAAAATTTAACGTGCACTGTGTTTTCTCCCAATTAATTTATCTCATCTTCCTCTCCTCCAATTTGTTTGATCTAGATCTTGGATGTAATATCTAGATTCAGTCCTATTTGCTTAAAATCAGGGTGACCAGGGTCGAAAATTTGATTCTTCTCGAACAGTTTATCAGAGAAAATGTGTTAGGCTGGATAGATCTAAATCCAAGTCAGACCAATATTGTTGGAGTTGATCAGGCTTGGGATCAAGATTGAGGCGTTCTTTGGGATAAAAAAATTTCAAGATATTTGCAAATCTAGTCAAACTCTATACAATTGCAGCAAGATACCAAAAAAATGATATATGTTTCATTCGTTCATTTCACACCATGGACATCTTAGCTAAATACCTCTTATTAATAAAAATCTATAAATTAATTACACTACCGCTGAGCGCTTGCTCATGGTATCATCTTTACAACGTGGTCGAGGGGATGAGATGCAAATCTGGTCGGCGTCAACCTTTGAAGGGTGGGACAGATATAGGATAGAGGGTGGAGATTATCTATCCTGATCTTTAGATAAGAAAAAGGAAAAAGAAAGAGAAGAAAAAAAAACTGTGGATTGGTTTGCTATCAATTTCTAACTCACTTGGTTAATAAAAAAAATATTATACTCCCACTTATCCAAAATTTATTATGTGTAAGCCACATTATGGGAACCAATGAATATAGGGAGGGTGCATGCACTTCTCCCGGCAGTATCTCCGACCTGCCCCTTGTTCCTCTCTGTCAAGTTGATTGCAGTCAATAATGCTGTTGGATCTTGGCTTGTGGGCAATGGTGAACGCAATGATGGGCTCTTTTTCCAAGTCAGTGGGGCACTGTTACTTACGTTCTCTAGTATGGCAGCTCATTTCCAGGGCCACAGAACAGCACAGAATGGGGACAGATTGCCAGCAAAGAATGAATTCAGCATCTTCTGAACGGGTATGCTGACTGGTTGGCCGTGCAAGCAGGGGCAAAGAACAGACTGAAATATCTTGTATCATGGGAGAGGATGTAGCTAACCCAGTGAGCTTGGTTTTATCACAAAAATGATGATTGGTGAGTGCAAAAACAACTGAATTTTAAGTTTGCATAAATATCCAAAATTAAAGAAAGGAGAATGGAAATTATCGGATGTTTCGGGGTTTAATCAACCTCATGATAGAGCTAATTCAATGCCTATTCTTGGTTATTTAGATAGGACTCTTCATGGACAGGATAACACCTTTGATCATATAAATGCACTCATATTGTTGTGTATGACTGCTCATCCATGCATTCTCTCCCATGAAGATTACTTGAGGACTCTTTATTTTCACTATGAAATTTATCTCCCAGCCAATCAGATGATGCTTGACAAACTCATGCTAAATTCTGTTCCTTATTTGCTATATGTTTCCTTTTTTATAAGAGAAATTTGCATTATATTTCTTATTGGCAATGTTTTGTTATCTGTTCATTTTGTCTTTCGAGAAAGGTAATGTTTTCCAATTTGTTCAAGACGGAGTGCCTTTCTCTAGCCCAGTGCTTTTTATGTCACTGCTCAGCTGGTTCGGAGTCACAAAGAGTGCGACAAGTCATAAATTCCTTCTTGCTTCTGCTAATTTGAGTGATATTGGTGTTTTAAACATTGTCTACAGTAATTTTAAATTTTACAGGAAGAATGTGAGATTGTGTCTTGGAATATAAGAGGCTGGAGAACACAGATGGAGAAGTACTTAAATAAAAGAACAAGACCACAAAATTTTATCATCTAAACACAGCCACAACATGTATCATCCCTGATTATTGATGGGAACTACGAAGGAGGGATTCATATCAGTTACTGAATGAGTAGAGGCTTTCAGAGATTGTTACCAAGAGCTATAGTTCATCAGATGCTAATTGGAATTCTAAAAGGTAGCAACATCTTGAACTGTGTGACCGAGTTCTAAGTTCAGTAGGCCTTGCGTCCTTGGAATTACCACATCCCACGCATCACGGTTGCATGTTTTTGGCCACACAAGCAGTGCTGAAGCAAGATACTCTATTTATTCAGAACTGGCCTGGGTTATTCCTTTATATGTAATAAATTCAGCAAACAAAAGCTTCTTCACTGTAAACAAAGAATGGCAATGGAGAAGCCCAAATGGGTGACATTGCCAGTACTTATGCTTGCAGTCTCGATGATCGCATGTACAAGAGTCCACGACAAATCGATGATGGTTGGATCACTGGAAGCTTGCCACAGCTGGTGTAACCGCGGGCTGGGACTGTGCATCGTGGAGCTCTGCACTTGGATCGGCATGAGTCGAGAGTACAACCGGTGCCATGATACATGTGAGCAAGCAAGCCAACTGTGTCATGAGGCCTGTGGGTCTCCTGGGAGTGGTGGCGGCCTTGGTGGTGACCGAGCTGAGCCTCCTGTATCAAGCATTGGAGTGCCACAGGCCTAAGTCATCTTCCAACTTGCTGAAGTGTCTTCTACTATATATTTAGTGTGAACTCTTATGACTGTGTCCATCCACAACAAAGAAAACAAGAATGTATCACCGTCCTTCGAACGAAATGAGCAACAATGTAAGGTTTCAAGATCTAATAATGATGATGTTGTTAGGCCCCAGGATTGTTCTTTAACACCCCCACCCCTCTCTCTCTCTCTGTGTGTGTGTGTGTGTCTCAGGGCTAGAGTGGAGTTATTTTCAGTTATACTTTTAATGTATTTGGAGTCTACTCTATGAGAGAAGTTAAATATTTTGGAACAAGTCTGTTAAGAGTTCATCTTTGAACCCACATTTAGAAGCATGTTATACCTAGAGAGGCCAACTGACGATGTGATTTTCATTTTTATTAAATTGTCCATCCAGTTTGCTGCTTCTATTCATTGTTACTGGAGTTGTCTCAATATTTGAAGATGTGCCAAAGGCAATATATATGAGGGTTGTTAGCACTCTGTAAAACTTTGATTTATTGCTTAGTCGATATGGAGGAAGCTCATGAAGTATTTTAGCGAGTTGAATCAGCGACCGGCTGGGCTGCATATTATTGTGGACTATGTATCCTTTTTTGGCAATTGTGATTGTGTCTAGCAAATGTCAACCATTCTTGCAAGAAATGCTTGCTCTGGTGGATTGGTCAACATGGTCACTATAGTTTCCAACCAACAATTCAGATTTTAAGACATTAGTACCAAAGAAAATTTCTATGCAGAACCACTAGCATGAGGCATGTTCTACTTGAACACATGAAGACTCAACTACTTGGAGAGAATTCGCTTATCATGCTCCAATTGGCACATCAGATCTCTTATTTCATTTCTCAATGAAATAAGGGAGGAATAATCCACTGTTTTTCTCTATAAAAATAATGAAAAATGAGGAAACAGGGAAAAAAAAAAAAAAAAAAAAAAGGCATAAAACATCATCAAGACAATAGTCTAATGAGTGAAAAGTCTCCTTATCTATAGTTTCCTAATGACTCACATTTCATGGTCAGCCTTTAGATGACAATGATTTTTTTTTTATTTTGGTTTTCGAATGCCGATGCTCTAAAACAGCCAGAAGATTACTATAATTAATTCAATTTGCAAGGAAATCTCCAATCTCATTCTCATTCGCCATACAAATTAATGTTTAAATAAAGACTTCATTGATCTGTGGAGGGTAGCTACCTGCATACCATGTGAACTTCATGAATTGCCCTTTTTGATGCGTAACAGTCTAGTTGCTTGAGGTGGAACCACACTTCTGTCATTTTATCATCATGCCCCAAGAAAATGACGGGATAATTATTTCTTAACATGGTGTTTAAGTTGGTTTCACCCGCATATTAGTGGAGTTAAGCTGTCTTTTATTAAAAACCAAACATTTCTAGCTGTTTTCTGGCCAGAGACCCGAATATTTAATGCATACCTATGATAAGCATCTGATCTCAATACACAAGCTATTTGATATCTGTTTCCATGTCCTAAACCCCATTACCTTTTTTGAAGGCTGGGAACTGCTTAATTTATTGAACCATTTATGGAACAGAATCATGAAACCACATCATAATGCTTCTATCTTCTGCCTGTCACACTTTTTTGGGTGGACTCATCTGATCATGAAAAAGGTGATGGTTGATGGCATATCAAATTCTCCAAAATCTAAACTATAGTTGGGTCTCATGGCTGTCTTCACCAGCTGATGCTAACAAGAAAGATCTCTGTCAATTTTCATTAAACATGAAAGTACTGACAGATTCCAATCTCTCTCTACATTTTTTTCAGGAAAAAAGAAAAAAGAGAAAAGAAAACCATGACATTGCACATGATACTTCTAGTTGTTGAATTTGAATAGGAGAACATCTGAGCACAACCTAATATGAATCTGGATGGGATTTTTTAACCTGAATTCTAAGCTATAGTTGTAGCAAGTTAAATGGGACATTAGCCTCAATTGCCTTCCCTACACGTAAAGACATATCAAACTCATCTAGCAATACATATCCTACTTATAAGATTGCCAGACGCTTGGTGACCTCCCTTAGGACATTCTAAGTGCACACCATTTGGCCACCTAGAACAGTTATTCTCACACATTAAGTGCTTGTAGATAGGCTAATCCAATTACGAAACTACTGGAACCCTTCCTCTCTCTCTCTCTCTCTCTCTCTCTCTCTCTATATATATATATATATATATATATGGAGTCCAGAGAAACCCATTGAGACATACATGCCACACCGAACCCAGAAAATGGCCATGGTGATCCAGAAGGTCATTGGTCTGATGCTCCTTTTGCTTGCGGTCTCCAATGCGGCTCGGCCACTTGGTGGTGGCCTGCAATCTGAGCCAGACCCAGAGGCCGATGAGTTATGGTGCGAGCACTGGTGCAAGGACCTGATGGCCGTGTGCATCTCAGAGAACTGCGTCGAGCTTCCTCAAGGCGACATGCACAACCAGTGCCACCTCAATTGCCAGGAAGCAAACACCAAGTGTTTAGCCAAATGCTATAATCTTTGATCAACTTTTCAGCACATTATTAGTATACCAGGGAATAAAGGCAAGGAAATACTCTGAAGGCTGCATGAACACAAGCACCTCTACCACATAAGCCTATGTAATCCTTGTTACAAATGCACCGGAATTCGATCACATGGTAGAAGTTCTGAGTAAAAGATTTCTACAAGAAATCATCAACACTACAAAGTCTATGGTTTGTTAACTCTTTGTGTTAGTTCAAAAGTGAACAAAATTCTGAGTGCATTTATAATCTTGCCATGCCATCAAGCCCAGGGAAGGGGGCAAAATATGTATGTAGTTCGCATTTGTGTATCTAGGAATCCTATTAGTCATATGACCTCTGAAATCTTGTTCTTGGTGCATAAGGTCCATAGATAACAGGTTATGCTTCAAGGATAGCTCTCTTCTAAACATCCCTAACCCTTCAGGCCTGTAAGGTAGCCTGTCCCAATATCTCTAACCCCCCAAATCCATAGAAAGTGAGAAAGTGGACCAAGGTTTTCTCGGAACTATGACAAAATATTTTATCGACTACAAATAGCTGCCACCTTTCAATTTTTTATCTCAATCTCCAATATCTAAATGCAATTACATGAAATCAAACAATGCAATTAGCTAGCATGCAACAAGTCTAATCCTTCCACTGCCTGTCAGTGATCAAAGTGCGGCACATTTAACATCCTTGATATGTAACTGCAGTTACACACTCCAAATCATACCATGCCTGATCAAACAGTGGCTTAGATTCTTTTCCCCTCCCCAAACCTTCACTCCTCTCAACCCATGCCTTTCCCCACTCTAAACATTCTTCACTTAAATGCAACCAGACAGGCCCAGATGATTCACATGAACGGTACGTAACACCAACCATGGTCTACACATTGATGCAAGTATCTATATAAATGGAAAATGTCAGTGTCTTCTAAAATCAAGCATCATTCTTGAATTGACCAACCATGATGAAATGTTTTCACTGGCTAATTTGGTTCCATCTGTGAAGCTCTCTGAAGCAATTACATAACCATGCTGCTACATAGATTACCGATGCTAAAAGTTGCGTCAACATCACTCTAAATAAGATAACACCAAAGTTAGGAGAGGGGGGGGGGGGTTGTGACAGAAGAAAGAAAAAGGATCCTCTAAAAGAACAAAAGAAGACTTTTAAGCTAAAGACAAAGGCTTTCACTTCTTCCTCTTCTTTGGGGGCTGAAGTGCCTCGTCCTCATCCTCTTCCTCCTCATCCTCATTGTCCTGATCCTCTTCCTCCTCGACCTCCTCTTCCTCATCATCCCCACCATCATCGTCATCCTCATCATCGTCGTCGTCGTCGTCGTCATCGTCGTCACCATCCTCCTGCTCCTCTGGCTCTTCCTCCTCTTCCTCTCCATTCTCTTCACCTCCAGCATCGCCACCCGGGGCCTTCTTGCTATTGTTATTGTTGGTGTTCTCTTCACCCTCCCCATCTTCGTCCGAGAGCTCCTCTTCACCCTCCCCAAAGACACCATCTTCTCCATGCCCATCTTCATCACTATCTTCATCATCAGCATCAACGGGCTCAGTTTTTTCATTTTTCTGTCTGTCCACTTTAAAATCAGGCATACTGAAGAGTGGATCCTGAACAATAAGAAAACTACTTCAAAATGAGAATGACCAGATATTAAATGGAAACAAATAAAAAAAATTATCCAAAGAGAATCCTTGACAAGTAGACATCAAACGAGAAAGCTTACAAGAACAATCATAATGTTAAGCTTCTTTCCTAAAGACCAAAACCATTGCCATTGGAAACATGTCAGCTTTGGTTAAAAGACTTCCATTCTTACCAACATAAGAATGATCGTCTACATATACGATTTATTAAGCATTGAAGTGAAGAACCAAGATATGGCCTCAAGTTTTTAACAATTAAGTTTAAAAGTTGAGACCAATCCAAGAACAATCGAAATGCTATCTTTCATGCACCCACATACGAAACTTGTACAAGTGACATCTAGATCTACCAACTGACACTGTCCTCAGTACACGTCCCATCTGCCCATGTACAGCATCACATGGTAGACCTTCGACAGGATTGCATCATGGTAATTTCCAAGTAGGCATCTGGTGATACCATTGCCCAAAAAGAAGAGATGGCAATGGTCCACCAAACTTAGAACATGCGTCCACCGACTGATACGATAGTGGTCTCGCAGCGAACCAGTAAAATAGCGACAAGATATTTCGAATACGATATTCGCAACCACCAGCCCCCCTACACGCTATCTCCCACACCAACCGGTTATTTACGTCTTAGCACCCGGTCACAGTCGCAGAAATATTTAAAAACATAAAAAAAAAAAAATCAAGAAAGCACGCAGTTGGCGAGCCATCAAAATGGTGATGATACATTACGAATATCATAGTCTCACTCCATTTGTAGGCGCGGCTCGCTTCAACCACACAACGGGGTTAGTCTGCCGATATCACCCGGTCAAATCGTGAAAAGTTTAAAAAAGGGGAGTGCAAATAAAGTATTATAACAAAAGCACCCGAATTCGAATATTCGGAAGACTACCCTCAAACAAAAGCTTTTATCCCCCCCCCCACCGCGGAACCGAAGCACACCTAAAAACCAAGACATATTCCTCTATGCGTCCGGACCGTGGCCATCCAGGCGCAGCCGCGCAAGAAAGACCGGAGCCCTTGACACCAAGGATTTCTTGCTAGCAGTTGAGCCGTAAATGATAATTAAGAGGGTCTAAAACGGATTAAACAGGGTTAATGGAGAAGTCAAGATTACCGGGGGAGGGACGTGGGCCTTGGCGAGGGCGGCGGTGAGGAGACCCGCGGCAAGAGCCTCGGCGGCGCACGTTAGCGGGGCCAGAGGGGCCATGGGCGGCATCACTGCTTCCATTTCTTTAAGTTTGGGGACGGCGGCGGGGATTTCGTTTCTCGGGGAGCCTGGGAAGCGGGAGGAGGACGTGGGAGATGGAACACGAGCCGTCAGATCGAACGGAAACCGTTAAACAACGAACCGACAATTATTGTCCCAACAAAAATCATTTTTTTAAAGCAGAACTCAAAGAAACCGAATTTTAAGTTTTTTAAGTATTTTTCCAGACAAAAGTTACCCCAAAAAAATCGACATGGGAGAAAAAGCTATCAAAACCCCAAAATTTTAGGAAAAAAGGGGGAAATTGTATGAAATCAAGGAGAAAATCAAAGGAAACCAGTGAGAAACTCAGCGGAGAGCGTTAGTCTGAGCCAAAAAAACGTTCAAAATAGCAAAAAAAAAAAAAAATTGGAGGAAAAAAACAGAAATCTGAAAAAGGCGTAAGAAAGTGCCTTAAACGCCAGGATTATAACCAGAATCACTAGAAAACATGCAAAAAAATCATTTTTAAAGTAGAAAATGGGAATTTCAACAAGAAAACAGCGAGATCGGAGTAGAGAAGGTACCTAGGAGAGAGATCCGAGAAGGGAAAGAGTGGATCTGACGCTTTCCGGCGCTAAAACGAGATGGAACGGAGGAAGCCGGCCCCGCTCATCGTCGATCCGACGGAAGACCGAGAATGAAGTACAGGAAGAGAGAAAGATAGAGAGGAGAGAGCAGCGACGGGCTTAACTCGAAGCAGCGGAGAAACTTTTTTTTTTTGGCCCCTCAGTGAAGGAGAGGAGGAAGGATGGGGGAAGACGGGCAGGACGGGCAGCGCGGGCAGGCACGGTGAGCTCGCTGAACGGAGGCTATCGGCTGCCCGTAGAAATAGGGGGGGGAGGACAGCTGGGGATTAGAAGGGGAATTAATTAGCCCATTGTTAAAATAATCCGCGGTTTTGAGTCTCAGTGATCGTTCTAATCGAGGCCTCTTTAAAAGGCTTGGTGGGCCCCCACAGGCGTGCCGTTGGTAGAGGGGACTGGAGATTTACCGCTTTGTTAACCATGGTTAAGATTTGTGGTTAAAACTTAGTAGAGGTAGATGCTAGATGGAGGCTGGAAGTAACTTAGAATTTAGCAACACGAGCGCATAGCTTATAATTTTGGCAGGATATTAGGATGTAGTTACCTCCACTTGACGTTACCTCCTAGTAGTTCTAAAAATTGGTCATTTGGGTCCAAAGTTTGGCGACCTGGTTTGCTGTCCAATCAATTAGAAAGAGGATTAGATTTAGACCATTTGGAGTAAAGTGGATGGAATGAGCTTCTTCTATTCAGGTGAAGTGAGATCAAAATGCAGTAAGTTTCTAAGTTTGATATAACAAGATGTAGATCTCATCAAAATTAGAATTCTAGGCAAAGTCATGTGCTCCAAACCGTTTAACTTCTAGATCACAGGACTCTAGCGGTATGGTTCGGACTATGTCCTATACGATTTTGTAATATAGAGGTTTTAGAAATACTTACCAAGAATGCCAGATCTTTCACTATTGTTCCCTTTTAACATTTACTCCTCATTATCTTTTTTCTATATTTACTTGGTATGACTGTTTTATCAACAAATATCCATGCAAAACAAAAAAAATAATAGTAAACCATAAATATCAATATAAACAAACCTCAATACCATTTTGCTTGGAGAGAGTGAATAACGACGTAGCAGCCCGCTCCTCTAAAATAGGCAAAGCAAGGGATGATTAGATAATTATTAGCTCAAACCTCAAACCATATTTCATAAAATTACTCCACCAAAATTTTAACTATTTTAGCTCATCCTTATCCAATCCGGTTCATATTTGTGGCCACCAAAATCCGATCTGATAATTGGAAGGATGCATATGGTGAATAAAGAAGTGCTGATTTGAATACAATAAGGAGACGGAAGGTCACATATCTAATATCTTGAGCCAGTTGCGGAGTCTTTATCCCTGTTGGATTGAATTCTAAAGTCCAGCAAGTGAAGAGTTAATTCTTTGGCTTTTCTTGTCTGGATCAATTGTATCAAGTTTTCTTTAGTGCCATGTATCAGTCGATGATTAGTAGATCAAATTTGGATCATACCAAAATTTAATTAGACAATCAACTTAAGACCAAAATTTGGAACCTAAAAAAAATCAGGCTCGGTTCATATCAGCCCGTCATTTGACCGAACCACCCGCAACCCATCTCCCCTCTACCCACCCACCCGCACCCACGCAGAACGCAGAGAGAGAGAGAGAGAGAGAGAGACTAAGGCGATAGGTGAGCTACGACCACCTGTGGAACACGTTACCAGCTCTTCTCGAGTTTTCGCGATTTGTCGTGTAGCGTGTCCTTCTATTTTTATAAAGTGTATTTTATAAACATTTTAAGTCCGAGAGGGTTCGTTTTTACGTTATCTACTCTGCCAAAATATTTCCATGCCAAAGAAAGACCGCGGCAGTTGTCAGGAAGTAATAATTTGTATTTTTTTAAAAAAGCCGGATTCGTTCCGCATGCACGTGGAGGAGAATGAGTCGAAGAAACTTCCAGAGACTCTCTGGTGCGAAAAGACCGTGTAGAAGAGCAAGAGGAAATGTATGCCACGCGTTCTCACGAGGTCATTCATCAGATTATCAAGTACGTGGACGGTCGATGAAACTGTTTTCGTAGAGTTTTTGTATGCGAAACGTGCGCACTTTAATTGCGAGGATGCTCCACGTCAACGGCCGGAAGGGATGCGTGAACTGTTCCCTTGCGAACGGTTAAAAGGTTCGAGATCGGTCAACGTGTCTCCATTCCAGTGGATTGCGGCGGCAACTTGACGTGCTGTGATGGCCTCCTTTACCTTGGAGATATTTTTCGTACCAAAAAAAATCTAGAAGATATATTTCGGCTGGTAAAGGGCCGGACCGTAACATCATCCGATTCCGATTTACCTGCTTTTATAGACGGAGAAATTTGTGGGATCTGGTTGGGTTCGTATCAGGTTTAGACGTAGAAAGAAGGTTTAGACGTAGAAAGAGATACTCCAAGAAAATTACCAACATGAACTCGGATCATCGAATAAATTGATAATTTTGTAAAATTTTAACAACAAATAAGAGGCTCGAAGAAAAACTTGGATCCATTTGAATTAGATTCTTTAAAAATAAAATTTTTAAAATTTTTTTTTCTAAATGTTAAATTGAATGGATATAATTTTCAATTCCTCCTCACCAAAACTAAGTTGAAATGTTTTAAGAAAATAAAAGAGTACAGATGATGCTTAGCAGTTAAATGAAGCTAAAATTGAATGAGATCATGGCCAAACATAAATCAGACTGACAGCTAAATAAGAGAAGTACGAAGCAATGCCCAAATGAATGAAATTTCGATCCAAGATGGTCATAATTGACATATAAATGGCTTTGGCACCATGATAATTTAGCAAAACTTTATAATAAGAAGAGAATAAAAAGATATTTTGGAAAAAATATATATTTTCTTTAAAGGCAGGACCTGACTAATAGATAATATATGTTGTTCCATGTATAGGCCCAAGAGCTCCAAATAAAAGGTTTGAATATCCTAATCGTCTTGGTTGAATTTTGCAATTTCAAATTGTCTAGTCATTTGAGAGTAAATTTTCTTCGGATGTTTCTAGATTTCATCAACTATTCTAAATGATCTTAGGTTTCAGCCAATATCATTCTCAACTAAATTTGAAGTTCCAGTGATAACCATACCATTTTTCATAAATTTCTACTACCCCAATTCTACTCCATCCTCCTGGTACGTTGCCCCTCAAATTCCACATTACTCCCCTTCCATCGGGTCTCCATACTGAGGGCTTAGATGTAATCCAACGATCACATCCATTCACCCACCTACCTCATACATGCTTGCCTTTGTAGTTTGATGACAGTTTGAATGAAACGGAGAACTGGAGAAGAGAGAGTCGGATGCAAAAAGACCACAGAAATTAATAATAATAAAAAAAGAAGGTTTACCGCATGCCATTACGAGAGCATGTGATCACGTGGACGATCCTTTTAATGCAAGGAGGTTTGCTTGCGCTCCCATTGGCAGCCAAGAACTAGAGATCAGCGAACCAATTCACCTAGCAACCGATTTGTTGATCTCCTGTACCAGAAGAATATTAGTTCCTGTACCAGAAGAATATTAGTTCATATGGAAACAGGTCAGGTCCGAGTTGATCACGATCCAGACCCGGCCCATTTGGACAAACATCCAGACCGTGTACCCGGAGTTTCGCTTTCTTCTCCTCTTTTTTTTTTTTTTTTTTTTTTTTTTTTTTTTTTTTTTTTTTTTTTTTTTTTTTTTGCTTTATCTATTTGCAAAACACTGCATTGCATCACGGGTGTTTTGAGGGGCACTTGCTATCAGGCAAATTTATCAAGAATATTAACCCAAACGGAAGGCAGAAAAGTTCAAAAGGAATTTAGTTATTTTAAATACTCAGTTGTTACATAGAAAACCAGATATCCAAAAATCTATCCATACATCAAGCAAAACACCAACAATGATTTTTCAAAAGAACTTATCTTAATATTCAATAATATCAAAAAAAATAAAGATGGTAACGGTAAGTTAGAAATCTGATAACACAATATGCATTAAACATATAAATTCGTATAAATCTTTAATATGGTTAACATTTTGATAAACATTGCAAAATTCTGGCTACTTGTTGAGGTGAAATCCGGAAGATCATACATTATTCCGAGATTTCCACATCTGCCTGAAATAGATGGACGAGCTCTACTTTTAAGCACTAGAAAGATTCAACAAAGACATTATTGGCCTGATGCCAACTAGGGCAATTGACAGTCATCCAAACACCTAGGACCTTGGGCAACTACAATCAAGGGATCCACCACTACCATAACAGCAGAGCACAAGGAATAGCTGAGGCCAAATCGGTGAAGTTGGCCAATAGAGGGGAACCCTTCCAAAGCAATTTTCCAGAGGAAAAACTACGTAAATTGCAAGCCACAATCAAGCAATACGGGAATTCACCATGGATGTGGGGGAAAACCCGCTCTTGTAATGTTCTTGTACACAAACTTGTCTTCTGAAATGCTCTCCGTAACAGATCCAAGTCTTTGCCTCCTCCAGCGGCTCAAGGCAATTGCATGATCAATCGAACCAGCGGTTCTGGGAAGGGCGTCATTCCACTGTAGGACCGGCGGTGAGCACCTCCATACTAACAGTGATGACCATTTTCAAAATAGGAATCCAACTAAACCACCGATCGGTGAAGGTATCCATTACGCTTCCTTCCCCATTGGACCAACAGAATTGAAAGGCAATATACTTACCTACCATGGAGATGATCTTCCAAACTCTTGAGCACTGTCTATTAGGTTCATAGGTTAACCAATCACCAGCAAATGAATACTTGGATGCAACTAAGCGAGCCCACAAACAATCACTGCTTGGAATTAATCTACCTGCGGATTTACTCAACAAAGCTTCCCACCAGGTCTTCAAATTGGAATTCCAAGCCAACCCTGTGACGGCAGTTGACATACAGCATCCCAAGAAATAGTATGCAACTTGGAACCGGCTGGATGGTTCGCCCTAGAAAATATCTTATCATCCTTTCAACGAGTTTAGGAAACTGATTGGGAAAACGTGAGGCACATAGCATGGATTTGATCGAGGTAGCACTGCTGGCAAAGGGTAGGTTTCTTCATTTCCATGAGTCCAGGAGATAATTGATTTGATTCGTGATGCACTGTAAGTCTGTTTGCTTCAATCCAACTCCTTGCAAAGAAACCCCCAGATAACGCCCAAGCTCCTCAATCCTGTGAATCTACAGGATGGAGGTTCATTTATCAACGTTGGAAGACTGGATGTGGACTGAATGGTGCCATTGATCTGTCCAAATCCACCCTCCAGTAGAACTGGATGGATATTGTCGCAGTCATGTCGCCTGGCACAAAATAAAAATAGGCAGCTGTCAGTGAGTTGGTGGCAGATTGCTGGCCCATCCTACTTAGATATATAGCTATAAAGGTGACAAGTTCGTGTCTCAAGATCTAGTGCCCGTAAAAGCATTTCTGCACACAAAGGATGAACAAACGTGGAGAGATCAAAAGAAAGGAATGGAGAACCAAAAAAGAAGAAGAAGAAGAAGAAGAAGAAGAAAGTAAGGAAGAAGAAAAAGAAAAGAATGAAAAAACATAGAAAGGAAGGAAAGAAGAAAAAGAAATAAACAAACAAAGAAACAAAGAAAGGAAGGAAGGGGAGAAAGAGATAGAGAAACCTAACTTGAACAGGACAGCCGCCTGGTTCAGATCATGACCTCATACATTAGAGAAATTCGGAGACCCCACCTCACAGGATTTAAAATCTTAATGATATTGTGAACCATTCTTTAACTTGTTGTGAAAACCATTAGCACAAAAACTCCAGAAAAATCCAGGGCCACATTTAACAAGAAAAAACGATAGCAACCAAAGACAACACAATCCATTGAAGAGAAATCGTGATGACAGCTCCAACGAAGGGAAAGAAACTAAAGAGAAATCCCAAAATACATACATCCATAAAAGGCAATGAAGCTGAAGAAAAAGAAGTTGCATAAAAAAGACCCAGTCCAACAAGCATATGTTTTTATAGGCTAAATAGCAGTTCACTTCAAAGAGAGGGTAGGATTTTTCTAATTTCCATGATCATTTGAAACAGATAAATATCCCAGTAATGATAAAGTAGTGAACAAAATGCTGTCCAAAAATAAATATTGCTGTACCATATACACATCAAAGTTACATTGTGATGTACTCATTAGGTTCTCATGAAAACCATTAGCAGAACTCCACAAAATCCAAGCAAAAACAGTATTGTCCATTATAGAGAAATGCTGATGACAGTTTGAGAGAAGGGAAGAAAACAACTAATGACAAATCCCAATATATATGCAATCATAAAAGGGAATAAAAAAAAGTTCTATTTCTGAACAGATTAAAAATTAGACCGCTTTCTCAATACTCCATGTGCCAAGACAGTTCTAAAGCTCTCTGATCTTTAAATGACACGAATAAACACAATCTCAATGTCAAACAAAAGCTAAGGAAGCATCAATTAGCAGCAAGAAGTTACTTTTTGCAAGAACTAGATACACGATTTGGTTCATGTCCACCCTTGGGTTGGCATTGGGCTTTTTCCACAAAGGATGCCCCCGATATGAACCACCAACTCCATCCCCCTCCAAAGCACCCACCACCCAAGCCCTCCACCCTCCACCCAACCCTTCTCTCAAAAAAAATGAAGGGGAAAAAAATACATATATTGAGAAACCGGTTGGGGGACCATGAAACTTAGAGTCCCCTGAGAGCCCACATTCTAGCATAGTGATGACGCCATGTTCCTCATCCTATACCCTAGTTTTGGTGCCATCAGAACGAATGCCAATAGGTGCACAACTTAATGGGTACCTGCACCCATCACGGCTGCCAAAGCAGGGTCAGCCGCATGAGCATGGCAGGAGTCTTAGACAACTGTATCAGGCTCAATCCTTAGAAAATGCGGTAAAACAGAAAGGAGATAGAAATGAGTACAAAGATGATATGACAGAAGTGAAAAACAATTTTGCAAACCACAGCACTGACAATGTGCAAACATAAAAATACATTTGGAATGAGAAGAATGACAAGGTTTTCTCTGCACAACACACATCAAACAGTTCATTTTACAATGCATCTGTGAAGATGTGGCACATAACATAAGCATAATTTACCATACTAAAAACAACTTAGACATATTAATGGTTGACTTATAGATAATGGAATGTAAATTTTCTTCTAAACTAAGCACTTGCTCATTTTTCAAAACAAGAGGGTTGAAAAAACAAAATACCTTGGTGAAAGGAGGAGCATGATTTGTGTAAAGAAGAATATTCAAATGCATTAAGACAATAAGACAACCGTAAGGTGTGATATACTGAGTTATAAACAAGTCTCAATACACTTCAAGCATGGAATTTTAATTAAAAAAATACGAAACCATATTAGTATGGGCTTTTGTTCTGAAACTGACAGGAAAGGCTCCCTTTTAACCTGGCTGATCCACTCGTGATGAAATGTCAGGCAGCCCTCTATGATTTAGGGCTAATAATAATATATAATCACCTAAGATCATCCAACAAATGGAAAAATTGAATACATTGAATACCATTAGTGATTCTTGATGTATGATCTACATAACGTAAGCATGTCAACAAAATAGATCTAAGACCTTCATATTCACGATGCATGAGAATATTAGCTATTAAACCTGAATTGCTTGTGATTATATGCTCTTTATTTTACTCATTTTTCTGAACATGCAGTAATTATATTCGGATTATAACATGCTAAGAACACATTTATGCGAAGAGGATTACTAACAACAAATGAACATCTTGAATATTTTACAGAAATCAAGCTGCACAAATAAGCATAAAGAAGTAACAAACGCAAGAGGCTTAACTTACAGCAAAAGTGATGCAGCAAGAGTGTGTCTACAGCATGGACAATGATGGAACCTCATCTATCAATTGATGAAATGTAAGCCATGCTGCACAGTTGAACCTACTGATTGTTGCCAAGGTGAAAGACCAGCACATGAGGAATGCGCGGACAATATCGCAAGCACAATTAAAGGCTAAAGCAAAAATTAATATAAGAATTTTCAGAAAAAAAACTAAGACAGCTCAGAAACACAAATAACCATACCGAGTGTATCTTAAATCAAGTTGAAAAAACAAAAGGATCGTTTCCACATTTACATACAAATAAGGCAGTACTCAGAGAGTAGTCCTCTTTTAGGAGAAAGGAGGGTTTTCTCATGCCCACAATGGTCATAGCCAACAGATGGATATCCCATTAATGATAAATTAGGAAATGTAACAGCATTCAAAAACAATGTATTCCTGTATATTACCACAATCATAGAAACACTGCGGAATATTAAGCTCTCATGGAAACCATCTGCAGAATACGGACAAATCCAAAACGACATCAATAAAAGAAAAAATTACTAGCGACAACAGTATCATCTGTTACAGGGAACCAGCAGAGGCAGTTACAGAGACGGGATGAAAGAAACACAACAAAAGATTAAACCCAAATTTCATAGGCGATAAAACTGAAAGAAAAAGCAGTTCCTTTTCTGAATAATTGCTGCATCACAAGGCTTTCTCGACACTCCGAGCGCCAATACAGATTCAAAAGCCATCTGATCTTTAAACCACACGAATAACCACGATCCTGATATCGAACTAAAAACAGAAGGAACAAAAATTAGAAAGAAAAAATGAGAACAGAACAAAAAAATCAACTGTGGAAAGATCACGGTCATTTTTAAATAATCCAAAAAAACAAATAACAGTGTTTCCAGAAGTATAAAAACTGTTGCAAAGATTGCATACCTAATGCGGCGCATATCCACCCATTTGCCCAACTGGTGGCCTTGGAATCGGGCCCTGTCCAACAGCCCCACCCGGATAAGAACCCCCACCTCCACCAATACCCTGTTGAGACACTTGCTGAGTACCTTGATATCCCGGAGGACCTTGAAACCCTGGAGGACCTTGAAACGCTGGAGGCCCCTGAAACCCTGGAGGTCCCTGAAACCCAGCATTCTGATACCCCATGTTCCCCATTCCGTAATTCTGTGACGGCATTGTCTGAGAGGCTGCAGACGGAGGCACAGCCTGCTGACCTCCGGCACCCAATGCCGAGGCCAAAGCAGGGTTCAGTGATGCAAGCACGGCGGGATTGATCCCGAAAGATGCTGGATTCTGTCCAGCTGCCGCTAGCATTGCAAGCACTGCAGCATTCGGCTGCATCCCCTGTCCAAAGGCTTGTGTCCCGCCAAGACCCAGAAGCCCTTGCCCCAAAATCGCAGCTTGTTGCGCCAAACCCATGTCCGGCAGCGTGCCGCCATATCCAGACCCATTGGCACCACCCATGCTCGACGGGGCGTCTGGAGTGGTGGCAGCATTGGATGGAGGGGCCGCCGCCGCGGCTGCAGCCCCTGATGTTGCCTTAGCCTTGCTATCGGTTGCCTTCTGGCAGTAGAGCAGGTAGCCGTCAAAGTTCTTGTTGGGCTCCTCGAGGGCTCTCCGAGCGCCGTCCACGTTTTTATAGACGAACAGGGCGAACCCCTTGGGCTTCCCGGTCTGGCGGTCGAAACCGATGGGGCCCTCCTCAATCTCGCCGTATTTGGAGAAGAAGGCGTGGAGGCGGGCACCGTCGATGTTGGAGTGGACGTTCCCGACGTAGATCTTCCTTGGGAGGTTGTCCTGGGGGGTGGCGTTAGGATTAGGATTGAAGGAGGCGGTGTGATGGTGGGGCGGCGGTGGATGGGAGGCGGCGGAGGGGGGCCCGGTGGAGGCGAGCTGGCAGGCGGTCATGCGGTTGTCGATGAGCTTCTGGGGTTGGCGGAGGGCTTGGCGAGCGGAGCGGCGGTGGCGAAAGAGGAGGAAGCCGTAGCCCTTGGAGCGACCGGTGGCCTTGTCGGCGACGACGCGGCAGTCCTCGATCTCGCCGTAGCTGGCGAATGCGGCGCGGAGGCCGTCGGAGGTGGTTTCCCAGCCAAGGCCGTGGACGAAGAGCTTCCGGTGGGCGGGGTCGAGGTCCGCGAGGCGGTGAATCTCAGCGAGGGTGGCCGGATCGGAGGCGGCGGCGGAGCGAAGGAGAGAGATCAGCTGCTCCTTCGTCAGCGGTTCCAGGAGATTCCCCACGTCCTCATCCTCGTCGTCGGCCTCGTCTTCCTCCACCGGCGGCGCCGCGGTGGTCGAGGCTAGGATTTGGGATTGGGGATCGGAATCGTTGTTGGGGGCGGAGAGGAGGTCGTCTTCTTGGTCGACCTTGCGCTTTTTGGTGGCCATGAATGGAGATGGAGGCGGCTTCAGAGGTGTCGCCGGGAGAGGAGTGAGGGTTTGTTTTAGGGCTTTAGGAGGCGTACCAGCGCGTCTCAACCCTCAATTAAAATGAGAGGGCGAAGGAGCGTAAAAACATTTGACGATGCGTTTGTTTTCCAGTAAGCATGCGGCTACCGATGATGGCCAAGTGGCCCAAGTCCGAAGAACCGTTTCGGTTCTTGTTTCGAAAATAACGGCACCGTTAGAATGGTTAGGAATGTAATTGAATTAAAATTTACTTGATTGATATTTTATTTTATGGCATCTTAAAATAAAAAATAAAAAAATAATTTAAATAATTATATATAATTTTTATTTTTATTATTATCATAATTTTTTAATAAATAAATAATAATATAAACTTTTTTATATAACTGTTGGGGATAAATCCCGCTCCTGCCGAAGTCCGGCCCGACGCTCAACCCAATGTAACCAGAGGCCACTGAAGAGCTATAGCGCCAGGCGCCAGGCCGAGCCCCTACCACGGCCGAACGGCCTGGAGGCCGAACTCCCCTGCGCCAAGGTCCGGGCCGAACTCCCATCGCCAGCCGAACTTCCTGAGGGCCGAGCTCCTTGGACTCCAAGCGGCTGAACTTCTTCGGGAGACGAACTCCTTCGGACCGACCCCAGGCGAGCCCGTGCTGCCGAACTCCCTCGGACTTCCCACGGCCGAACTCCTTCGGACCGACCTTAGGCGACCGAACTCCTCAGCGAGCCCTGGCCGAACCAACTAGCAACCGAAGTCCTCTCAGCGGCCGAACTCCTCAGCAGTCGTCACTTAGGCGACCGAACTCCTCAGCAGTCGTCACTGGGCCGAACTCCTCAGCGGTCGCCCTCATCAAACTTCGGCCGACCGAGCTCCTACCGAACTCTCGAAGTGTCCAAGCCTCAGCCCAAGCCCAACAGCCGGCCGAACCCCAGACGGCCGAGCTTCGGACTTCTCAGCAGCCGAACTCTTCTGCGGACGAGCCTTAGCTGCATACCTCTTGCCAGACGCCTATGGGAGCCGAACTCCCTCCCATCTTCCTCTTCAGGAGCCCGAACTCCTCCGAAATGGGCACACGACGAAGGCCTTCAACCCTTCATTCGGCAAGCTCTGCAACCATCACTATCAGTCAGTCCGCCGTACCATCGGTCAGTCCGCCGCGGGCGATAGCGACCCACTGCCAGGCGGCGATGGCTGTCACCCTCAATCCGCCGCACACGGCACCAGTGGGACTGACTCCGCCGAACCTCGAGCGGCCCGCCAGCACGCGGCTGCAGTTGTCACCATCAAGCTCCATGCTGCCCGATACTCTCTGCCAGACGGCACAGCCGTCACCATCAACTGAGCTCCGCTATAAAAGGACCCCTCCCGACATACTAAGGCTAAGCTCTCTGGAACTCTCGACTCTCTAAGCTCTCCTCCACATCTCTAAGCTCCGGAACTCATTCCGAGCACTCCATTACTGTTGGTCGGAAACTAACTTGACCGTCGGAGGGTCCTGCCGGAGCCACCACCCCACCGGTTCCGGACGGGACTTCGTTTTGCAGGTCCCCGGCGGCGCCCAGCGGCCTCGATTGCGGCGACCTCCGGCGGCGACGGATTTCTGCACCAACAGATTGGCGCTGTGGGAAGAGGGACTGAACCTTCGAGGTTCCCTTGTTCTTAAAGGAGTGCTCGGCGACGATTTCCTTCCGCCCCTGCTCCGGATCTCTCTTCTCCCTCTTCAGAATTCCTTCTCTGGAAAGAGGAAATGCCCCCCAGAAGGGCTTCGACGCGGCGCTCGACGGCTTCCGCGGCTCGATCCCCTCCGAGTCCGTCCGCTCCCTGCTCCGGCCCCGGTGACTCAGCCCCCGTCTATAGCCGCGGTGGATACGGAGCAGTTCAACCAGCTCATCCAGCACGTTCGCGGTCTCACGGAGGCGGTGCAGGCGGTGCTGCACCAACAAGTCCCAGTGCCAGCCCGACCGGCGCGGGACTCTCCGAAGTCGGATGATCCAGTCCAAGAGCGACCGGCCTGGGCAGCCCGACCTCCGATACCCGGATTGGAGAGGCGGAGGAGGGAGAGCCCTTGTTCGGATCATGGATCGACCAAGGGTGAAGCCTCGCGCCCATCTCACCAGAAAGCCTTGGAGATCAGAGACCGTGAGGACCTGCTGGGCCAAAGGCTCTTGGAAATGAACCGGCGAATTGAAGAACTTCGTCCCCCCTCGCGTGGTGATGACGTTTGTGCAGACCCTCCTTTCTCGCAGAAAATCATGCAAGAACCTGTTCCACCGACCTTCGAGCTCCCTCAACTGGAAAGCTACGATGGAACTTCTGATCCGGTTGATCACCTGGGGGCCTTCCGGGCCATGATGCTGCTTCACGGCGCTTCAGATGCCGTGCTGTGCCGAGCCTTCCCGTCTACCTTAAAGGGAGCAGCGAGGAACTGGTACTCGGCGTTGAAGCCCAACACGATCTTCTCTTTCGACCAGATGAGCAGTCGGTTCGCGGCCCACTTCATCAGCAGCCGACGACCGAGCCGAGGTTCAGATTCCCTGATGAGCGTCAAGCAGAAGCAAGGGGAATCCATCCGGACTTACGTCACTCGATTCAACGCCGCGGCATTGGAAGTCCGGGACCTGGACCAGTCTGTCGCGATGGCCGCACTTAAGGGCGGCCTTCAGAAAAATAACTTGCTGTTCTCTCTGGAAAAAAGGTATCCCAGGGACTTCGCCGACCTGCTGGCTCGAGCCGAGAGATATGCCCGTGCGGAAGAAGCCTTCAAATTGAAAGATGAGGAGCTCGTCAGAAAGGACCGGCTGGCGGACGAGGAAGAGCTGGGTGAAGCTCGGCTGCACTCGCAGACCCCCTACGAAAGCAGGCGGGCCCGAACTCCTCGAACTCGCCCTGATAAAGGAGGCGCGAAGGAGTCCTCCTCCCGGAAGGTTCCGCCGCTATGCCCCCCTCAACGCTCCTCGAACCCAGATTCTCACCGAAGTAAAACACCAGCTGCCAAGACCGGAAGGATTACGATCTCCCCCAAACAAGCGCGATCGAAATAAGTACTGCCTCTACCATCACGACCACGGCCACGACACGGAGGGATGCATCCAGCTCCGAGACGAAATTGAGGAGCTCGTCAGAACGGGTCGGCTGGGTAAATTCCTCCGGTACCGGCCTGAAGCAGAAAAAGATCGGCTAAGGGCGCTGCCGTAGCCAGAGACTGCAAGAAGGTCGGCCACCTTACGGCGTCGTTCACATTGCCCCTGGGAAGATCTCGGTGCATCAGCGATTCGCCGTCTCCCAGCAACAAGAGCTTGCACCAAATTGAGGAGTTCAGCATGAGGAGGTCGTCCACCCCGGAACTTATTGCCGAAGAAATGCGGAGGAACAGCCTTAGGGAGGAGCCCAATCGCCCCTAAGAGAGAAACGGAGAGCAGAAGTGCTGAAGCGGAATGAAGTTCGGCGCGAGGAAGGCCGAACCCACCTATGAGCCCGTCAGCGAGGAAGCTCCGACAAAGAAGTATGAAGTCCTCCCGCGGAAGCTTCCGCGGGAATGGAACGAAGTTCGGCGCAAGAAGGCCGAACTCACGCTCCAGAATGTCCCCCAAAGGAACCGCCTACAAAGTGTTCACTGGAGGCGGAATGAAGTTCGGGCGAGAAAAGCCGGGCTCACCCCAAAGCTCGGCATCAAGGTAAAATGAAGCTCGGTGGAAAGCCGAACTCCTCAACTCAACCTCCAAAATAAAGTTCGGCGCCGGCAAGGACGGAACGAAGCCCCCCTCCCAGAAGGTTCCGCAACTACGACCCTCCAACTCGAATCTTCGGCAAAGTTAAGAGCCAACCGCCAGACCTGAAGGACTACGGCCTTCCAAATATGGCGATCAAGGAGAAGATCGGCTATAGGCAAAACCAAAAGACAAGAAGGTGTCCGTCCCGCGGCGTCAGCCACCCCAGGGAGGAGCTAGACTAGCCACATCGGAATCCCCAGCGACAAAGTCAAGAGAAGCATGGTCCAAATTGTGAAGCCGCAGGAGATGGAGGAGGTCGTCTGGACGGGACTTGCTGCTCGAGGAAGCTCCGAGGAACAACACCCCGTCGACCCTCAAACGAGAGCGCGTTGTCCACGATTTCCTTTCGGTAAAATTTCCCCTCTGCAAATATTATTTCTGGATGCGAAAACTATGCGATGACAGGAGAGCAGCAGTCGATAATCGCCGCGTTAGGAACAGGAGGAGAACCTCGTCCTAACGCGAGCAACAAGCTCGGCCGCAGGAGATAAGATCTCCCCCGAGCGCGCACCTCGGCTGCAGGAGATAAGATCTCCCCCGAGGGAAGCTCGGCCGTAGGAGATAAGATCTCCCCCGAGCGCGCACTTCAACCTCGGCTAGAGATAAGATCTCTCCCGAGCGACCGTTGACAACCTCGGCTAGAGATAAGATCTCTCCCGAGCGACCGTGAACAACCTCGGTTAGGAACAGGAGGAGAACCTCGTCCTAACGCGAGCACCAACCTCGGCTAGAGATAAGATCTCTCCCGAGCGACCGTTGACAACCTCGGCTAGAGATAAGATCTCTCCCGAGCGACCGAAACAACCTCGGTTAGGAACAGGAGGAGAACCTCGTCCTAACACGAGCACCAACCTCGGCTAGAGATAAGATCTCTCCCGAGCGACCGTTGACAACCTCGGCTAGAGATAAGATCTCTCCCGAGCGACCGAAACAACCTCGGTTAGGAACAGGAGGAGAACCTCGTCCTAACACGAGCACCAACCTCGGCTAGAGATAAGATCTCTCCCGAGCGACCGTTGACAACCTCGGCTAGAGATAAGATCTCTCCCGAGCGACCGAAACAATCTCGGTTAGGAACAGGAGGAGAACCTCGTCCTAACACGAGCACAACCTCGGCTAGAGATAAGATCTCTCCCGAGCGACCGGAACAACCTCGGTTAGGAACAGGAGGAGAACCTCGTCCTAACACGAGCACCAACCTCGGCTAGAGATAAGATCTCTCCCGAGCGACCGTTGACAACCTCGGCTAGAGATAAGATCTCTCCCGAGCGATCGTGAACAACCTCGGTTAGGAACAGGAGGAGAACCTCGTCCTAACACGAGTGTCAACCTCGGCAAGAGATAAGATCTCTCCCGAGCGACCGTTGACAACCTCGGCTAGAGATAAGATCTCTCCCGAGCGACCGTGAACAACCTCGGTTAGGAACAGGAGGAGAACCTCGTCCTAACGCGAGTGCCAACCTCGGCTAGAGATAAGATCTCTCCCGAGCGACCGTTGACAACCTCGGCTAGAGATAAGATCTCTCCCGAGCGATCGTGAACAACCTCGGTTAGGAACAGGAGGAGAACCTCGTCCTAACACGAGTGTCAACCTCGGCAAGAGATAAGATCTCTCCCGAGCGACCGTTGACAACCTCGGCTAGAGATAAGATCTCTCCCGAGCGACCGTGAACAACCTCGGTTAGGAACAGGAGGAGAACCTCGTCCTAACAACCTCGGCTGCAGGAGATAAGACCTCCCCCGAGCGCGCACTTCACTTCGGCCGCAGGAGATAAGATCTCCCCCCGAGGGAAGCTCGGCCGTAGGAGATAAGATCTCCCCCGAGCGCGCACTTTAACCTCGGCTGCAAGGATAGGAGGTCTCCCTCGAGTCGACTTCAACTGACGAAGATAATGTCGCTCCCGAGGAGCTCAAATTCGACCTCGACCGAAGAAGGCGAGTCTTACTTCGGCTGCAACATCAGCTTCATCGACTTTGGCCGGAAACGAGTTCCATTTCAACTCCAAACATCGACTGAAGATGAGGTCTCCCCCAAGCCTCAGCCTCAACTTCAGCGTCAATCTTGGCTGGAGATGAGACCTCCCCGAGCTTCAGATGCAACGAATGCGGAGCCTGGAAGAAGACTTCGGCAGTCGCCTGTTCTGGTACTCCCTTCCTTCAATTTTTGAACTCGGGAGTGGGGGGGGCTACTGTTGGGGATAAATCCCGCTCCTGCCGAAGTCCGGCCCGACGCTCAACCCAATGTAACCAGAGGCCACTGAAGAGCTATAGCGCCAGGCGCCAGGCCGAGCCCCTACCACGGCCGAACGGCCTGGAGGCCGAACTCCCCTGCGCCAAGGTCCGGGCCGAACTCCCACCGCCAGCCGAACTTCCTGAGGGCCGAGCTCCTTGGACTCCAAGCGGCTGAACTTCTTCGGGAGACGAACTCCTTCGGACCGACCCCAGGCGAGCCCGTGCTGCCGAACTCCCTCGGACTTCCCACGGCCGAACTCCTTCGGACCGACCTTAGGCGACCGAACTCCTCAGCGAGCCCTGGCCGAACCAACTAGCAACCGAAGTCCTCTCAGCGGCCGAACTCCTCAGCAGTCGTCACTTAGGCGACCGAACTCCTCAGCAGTCGTCACTGGGCCGAACTCCTCAGCGGTCGCCCTCATCAAACTTCGGCCGACCGAGCTCCTACCGAACTCTCGAGTGTCCAAGCCTCAGCCCAAGCCCCAACAGCCGGCCGAACCCCAGACGGCCGAGCTTCGACTTCTCAGCAGCCGAACTCTTCTGCGGACGAACCTTAGCTGCATACCTCTTGCCAGACGCCTGTGGGAGCCGAACTCCCTCCCATCTTCCTCTTCGGGAGCCCGAACTCCCCCGAAATGGGCACACGACGAAGGCCTTCAACCCTTCATTCGACAAGCTCTGCAACCATTACTATCAGTCAGTCCGCCGTACTATCGGTCAGTCCGCCGCGGGCGATAGCGACCCACTGCCAGGCGGCGATGGCTGTCACCCTCAATCCGCCGCACACGGCACCAGTGGGACTGACTCCGCCGAACCTCGAGCGGTCCGCCAGCACGCGGCTGCAGTTGTCACCATCAAGCTCCATGCTGCCCGACGACTCTCTGCCAGACGGCACAGCCGTCACCATCAACTGAGCTCCGCTATAAAAGGACCCCCCCCGACATACCAAGGCTAGGCTCTCTGGACTCTTAACTCTCTAAGCTCTCCTCCACATCTCTAAGCTCGGAAACTCATTCCGAGCACTCCATTACTGTTGGTCGGAAACTAACTTGACCGTCGGAGGGTCCTGCCGGAGCCACCACCCCACCGGCTCCGGACGGGACTTCGTTTCGCAGGTCCCCGGCGGCTTCCAGCGGCCTCGATTGAGGCGACCTCCGGCGGCGACGGATTTCTGCACCAACAATAACTAAAATAAATTATAAAATATAATTTAAAAAATTTATATAATATTTATTTTTTAAGAACTAAATTGAAATACTTAGATGATAATTGAGGATGCATCACGAATAAAAAAAATAACATGATAGATGGAGATAAATTTTTTTTATTTTAATATATATATATATATATATATAGACTTTTTAGGTTATATTTTAAAAAAATAATTATTGATTTTCTATTTTCTATTTCATAATATATCTGATTAATAATTCTTTAAAAGAATTTTTTAAAAAAATTCTTGGTTGATGCTGGGCTATTACCAACGTAGTGCCATCAATGGGATGAATGATAATCATGCTCTTGCAACAACCATTATTTTATGCCAAATAAATCCAATATAAGGCTAGCTTCAAAAATTTAAAAGTCGAAATAAATTGATATTGTGATATAATGATATCTAACAATTTTTATGGTATTGCGTCATTGAAGTGGAAAACCATGTTCCTATCCAACCTTTAGTACTTCATTAAATAAAAAAAATATAAATCCTCTGATCATCAATTTAATTTGGTATCCTTTATCTCAGCTCTAATCTCTACCTATTCTATATATATGACCTACATACAAATTTGTCATCAGTAGTTTTTTCTTTTAAGGTGCAATTAGTGGTTGCAACTTTTAACATTGGAACATCCTTGTGGAACTAACTGAATGGTGTGTGACCTCTAGTTGTTTCTGAACCATCCCAATATAAGCTCTGCAAATCTTTGAGACTTGAAAAACAACATGCAACTTTCTGAAGCTCTATTTTACAAGAACCCGAGTTCACTTCATTGGCTTCATGATCTAGCAACTTGCGAAGATCCTTCTTAGCTTTATTGTTTTCATCTCTAAGTGCTCCATCTATTGCAACTTTCTGTACGATTAACTACGGGAGATAATAATATACTGGAGGGACCATGAACAAGGATGCCATTCGGTTCCATCCATCATGAAATGATCTTCCCATATAGAGTGCAGCATCAACTATGTTTTTCGAATGTCCTCCAGAAAATGAAGTTACATGCCTTTCCACAATTTAAAGCCTTCAATCCTTGTCAGCCTCAGTGGCAAGCCCTTGTTTTGCCAAGTCATAAGAATGTTTCTGCATGGCTTTACGTCGGAACTATTTTTGCACCGTGCAAGGCCTAGCTTTACTAAATGTTTTTTGCGAAGAACCTTGTAAAGGAGTTCCACCATTCAAACTTTTGGCACCAGAGCTTGGTGAAACTGCCTTCATATATTCTATCTCTCGTCACGTAGAATGGAACCATCAAAGTCCTCACCTTCCTCTTATACGGGAAACATCAATATCCTCATTTCTTGCACCTTCACAGATCAAGTCCAGGATATATAGCCGGAAGCGAATAAGATAAAACCAGTCCATCAGAATGTACTCGAGGTTCTTTTATCTCGGCAGCCAGTTGAACGTTAACATCATCTTGCTCGTTTTCATCCAATTCAAATCTGCTGAAATGGGGGATTAGAAATTTCCACTCACAGTTAACTTGGCTTGCCGTCCGTCTGCAATTTTCTGCAACTTGCTACTAAGTCTATCAGATTCCAAACCCTTTGAACCCAAAGATCTCAACTGAAGCAACAGGATCGCTTCCGCAACTTTGTTAAGAACATGACCCACTGCAGGCTTGCCAATCTCATTTTCATACATTACCAAACACAATGCCTATCAAACTTGATGATGTGATCCAGATTCATTCCTCTAACAACGGTATGATGAAAAAATTTAATGTGTCCATAACGCACTCTTCCAACCACAAGCTAGCTTTGGAATCCAGCTGCGGTAACCGGAATCAACAACTTCACTGGCTGCCAGCTCATCAGTTTACGGTTTTGCAAAATAATAAGAAGAATTAATGCAAAGTGGGTAAAGAAGCTGCCATGCCCTCGCCGACGGACATCCTTCTTTTCTTATACTGAATTGACCTTATGTAACCACAATCGCCCATATCTAAGCCGCCCCCACCATGAAGACCGATTGGATCGTTGCCTATGTTGTCGTAAGGCTTGCTCAAAACCCCCAACATTAAAAAAAATTGAAAGCACATAGATTCAACTACATTGATATAAAAATGATGTCCAATATAAAATGAAACAAGTACGAGCAAAAATATATATTCTTCAGAACACCGCCATAGTGCAAAACATAGGCTTAAATAATGGATGTTGCAATGGCCATTGAGCCATATGATTTAAATAATGATCAAAGAAAAGTGGTTGACTCTTAACTGGGAACTATTGTATCATGCATACTTTATTCACTTCTGCGGTAGATATATAATTCAATAATGTTATTTCTATTTTAATCAGCAGCAATGAGATCTTCGTAAACAAGTGGATTGCATGTTAAAGTGGCATTATATTGGAGATTATTTTTCAACATTGCAATTGTGACTTATGAGAATCCTTAAGTACAAATATATCAAGAAAAAAAATGTTCAAATAGAAATAGAAAAAACAATTGGGTTCTCTTAAGTTTCAAGAGCCTGGAATAGGTTCCACTTTCTAAAGCTTTTTCTTTTTATGGGATTTGGGTTCCATTTTTTTTTTTTTTTTGCCCCTAAAGCTTCTTCTTTGGGTGATTTATTTTGCACTTTGTTGTTCACAACTTTCTTCTTATTTCTCTTCCATATGAAGTATATTGATGTTTGTGTTGGGCTCTAATCAGAGCTTATTGCCCCATCGAACAACCTCCATAAATTTCAAACTTTTATTTTAATAAAATGAAGACAGCTCTACTACCTTCTGTTCACGTCAAAAAAAAAGAAATAGAAAAAACAAACTTTTAGGGCTCCTGCATGAAACACTTGTACGGGAAATTTACATAACCATGTGAAAAAATAAAAATGGAGTCTACGGCTTTACAAAGCAAGAAACCCGTGGGAAAACAATATACTACGGATTCAAATTGATCTTCACCGAAAACAGACCCAACCAAATCAAAAATCCAAATCTAATGCAAGGGAAAAAAATACTTATAATCCCTGAAGAATATCAGAAGCCATAGTCAAGCAGTTGAATGGCTAAAGATAAAGAAAAAGAGTTCAAAACTTAAGCAAAAACAATGTAACAAAGCTACAACAATCAAATTTCACTTAATATCAAATATTTTTTTTTAAAAAAATAGTGAAATTATGTTCAAAGAAGATGATAAGTTATCCATGGGCAAGATGAGGAGGCGGACTTCTATGACTAAATGAGACATCAGATGGAGAGGAGAGAGCGTGGAATTGAAGTTAGGATTAGGGTTTGAAAAATTTGGAATGAGGGGATCGGACGGTACCAGTTGATGGATAGACCGAAATATATAGAGAGAGAGGTGCCAAAGTGGGATGGGGTGGAGCAATGCCGATTCGAACCGAAAGTAGGTTCAGAAATGGGACCTGGCCCGATTCGATCGAGACCCATTTTAGCTTCTTCAAGAAATTTTGAATTGACTGTAAATTTTGAATAAAATTTTTTTTTTTACACCCTGGGTGATGTGGCTTCGGACATCGTCAATAATGATTGACTCTCGTACGGAATCGAGCATGGTCGAGGCCCAGATGGAAAAGAAGACATGTTAGCTAAAATGAAAAAACATCCTTATTATTTTGTATAATTTTATTTTTTTTTTTCTCTCATAAATTCTGGTGGGCAATGGGAAAACATCCCATTACCTTCCCATTTTTTTTCGCGCAAAAAAAAAAAAAAAAAAAGGTACGACCATTTTTACTAGTTAAAAGCTAGAAGCAAACAGTGAATGGAGAGCGTAAAGGGTAGCCCGGACCACTCGTAACTCATGCAGCAGTACCGAAATGCCAACGGAAACGTTACTACCAACTGAGCAACTAAGGAAGTATTCCCATCATGCGTTGTCTCCATATTTATCAAGATGTATTAAGATATATTAACCACTAAGCAACTGTTCATATGTTATATAATCTCTCATATTTATCGAGAGCAGAATCGTGCAGGCCCTTTTGGGAGACGACTTCTTTTCTCGGGGGATCCTCTTACCTCTCAACTTTCCCATATTCTTGCAGAAGACCGAATGGGAAGTTGGCTTTGCTCGTCACGGTTGAAGCACTCTCGCCTCTTCTCTGTGTCCGTTGTCTTCTTTATTATTCTTTAGTGTTCTTAATCCTACGATTCTTTGTTTCTGACTCCTTTCCAATGTACCAAAAAAACAAAGAAAGAGAGAGAGAGACGTCTACTGGCAGCAAGAATTAGGCCTGCATAGTTTAGAATGATGAATCCAACGCAGCCCGATTCCTGGATTCCTTCACAGAACCGAAGAAATTAAATTTAACCATGCCGGAGGCTACCCCCATCACATATGTCATCAGTATTATTTTTTTACTTTTGCTCAATAACAAAAATAAAAAAATAAAAAATATTTTTAAAAAATTAAAAATTAAAAATTAAAAAACAAAAAATGTAACTACACGTATCCTAAATTTCTTTTAAGTTGTTGTGCTTGACTTGACCTTATTATGGCTGGACAGATTAATCCTTAATATTTGGGTGGGGAAGACCATCCATTTGTCACAACAACAAGACCATACGACGGTACAAGGGACGTCTACGCATTACTTTCCAATGTTGTTTGGGCCTTGTTGTTCGGTCAATCCCGGCCCATATCAAAGGGCCAGATTTAGCTGATCTGGACTCAGACCTACCCAATTCGTGAGAGCCATGAGGTCCAGATCAGTGACTTAACCCTGCTTATAGGCTCAAACTGCAGGTCATGGTCAGGTTCAAATGTTTTAGCCGGCGCAAACGTTACCATTTGATCCACAGATTAGGTCTAATGTTCACGTATGAATCCAGTTCGAGTGGGGCTCTGAATTAGTGCAGGTACATCTGACCCACTTGTGCCTCTGTTTAAAATAAAAGAAAAAAACCCTGACATTTTGATATCCAGAGATAAGATTTTATTAGCCTAATCAAAGCCTAAAATCAGGTTCGGTAGCCTCTGATCTGGTGAGCTAGTTTTGGTTTTGGTTGTGATATAATCATGGTTAATTATCCAGAAAGATGCAATTAAACATCGTATAGCCCCACCAATCTCATCATGGCCATTCTATCACCATCCCACTTCATACTGTAGCTTAGCTTTTTTTTTTTTTTGTTCCCATAGTGAGGCTTCCTGCTTCTTTGGATTTGCCTTGGCAAAATAGTGCTCAGCACATATTTGCATCACAGGGCCCCCATGCCAGCTTTTCAATGGATAAGTGAAACTTGAGTGAGGATTTGATGCAGTTCTTACCAAATAAAAGAATTATATGATCTTTTGTATTTTAAGGGAAAAATTTGATGCAGTTTAAATTGCAAGAGAGAGCATTTTGCTTTGAATTATTGTTCAGTGTCTAGTGGAAAAAAAAAGGTTCAAATACCCACTACATTCCATCACTTTATTTCAGGTGTTCATCTTATATCGGAATTGCAAGATCACTCTTTTGCATTTAAATCTAATCGAATGCACTGTTTGGTACCAAATGCTTCGCATCAAACTTTCACTTCTGGTCCACGCTCATGAGAATTTTGAACAGTTTCACAACTTGTGGTGCACTTTGCAGTGCACTCAAAAGGCTAAGGAGAAAGCACAGCCATTAATTGTGGCTTGCATGGCTTTGGAGACACACTCCTATAGCTAGTGGAGTATTGTTTGGTTCAGAAAAGTCTCCATAGGCCATTATTACTCTTGTTGGTTGGAGCCACTTTTTGTGGCCTATCAAATTATGTTTAAGAAGCCCAATTGTCTGACTAATGGATTGTTTAATTATACCCCAAAGGGCTGATTATAATAGAAGAGATAACATGGGAAGCTTACTAGGAAAAGCTTAACAGGATCCTTCACCCATAATGCCTCAATGATTGGGGGCATTGGAGGAGCAAGGCCTCTCTCTCTCTCTCTATCCATGCTCACTCTATGCCGTGAGAAATAATATCCTAAATAGTGTATACCATATGGCTACGTACACCACACCGGCAATTATAGTTGCTTCTTTCTATGGATCCATTGATTGGCAGCATACACGGCCACATGATACACACCATATAGGATATAATTTCTCCTATGTCGTGGGTCTTATAATTTAACTAATCTAATTTTCTTTGATAAAGCAAGCTTATCATCTTATCTTCTCTTGTGGAAATGATGCAACGTCCAACACCAAACCAATTGGACCCTAGTGAAAGAGCTCTATCTGGCACTCATTATTCTTAATTATCATATTAGTGTCATCCCTTTGCATGATTCAACTTGAAAATTGGTTGTGTTTCACATGGAACAACGTCTGCATGAGCTGCAATGGTGATGATATTTTAAATAAATATCAATGATTAGCATGAGTAATGGACTCATATTCACTATTTTATATTATATGTGGCTTTTCTAATCAGAAAAGACCTTCTTTGTGATAATTATATATGCTATGTAACTAGCTTACAACTAATCGTATATTTATCAGATTTCTCACAATTGTGACATGGTTCTTCCTACATCTCTTTAAATTTTTTGGTACATCAATAGTCCTTGATTCTAATCATTATCAATGAATTGCTTTTCTTTGGTAACTAAACACATACATGAGAGATAAATTGATGTCGTTTTGTAATAAAATCTTTCGATACTTCTCTTGCAAACTAAATTTTAATTTTGTAAGTTCATTTTTTCATTATTTCTATGGTCTAGTTACCTTGTGTTAAGTCAATTCATTTTTTAAGATTTAGTCCAAAATATCTAATTCAGATTTGAAACCTATGTGTTCTATATCTATCACCATTCTAACTTCAAGTCCAAATTAGCATCTATAATTTCTGTATATTATTTGTCAACACAAAAGCAAAAGTCAAGCATCACTCAATTGGAAACCTTAGTCACTCAGAGAATAATTTTTTCATACCTGAGTGGCAACTTATGTGGCTTCATACTTTATCCAGGGCCATCGAATTGCATGCCTTCCCCACTAGGTAAAATATATTGCAATACATTATAAAATGGTAGATATGTGATAAGAAGTGCCGTAGATATGTATCTAGCCAACAAAGGCACTCTTCTAAGGATTCAACCAACCAAAGAGCGCAACATAATTATTAGATTTTATGAGACAGAAAGTAATGTATTTGGATTCCTTGATCTCATATTGTCCTTCGGATATACAATGCAGGATCTTACTCCCCCCAAAAAAAAACTAGTCTGAAAATATTATTTAGATTTAAGATCTCTCCAACGTGCAACCATTGTATACCTAAATGCACACGAATGAGTCTTCATTAAATCAACATAAGACCCCTCATTAATATGCTAACAATTTTTATATGTACGTATATATGATACAATAAGGTTATGGTGGTTCAATCTTATCCCTTTTGGGCCAGCTTGTGTGGCCTTCTAAAGGCTATGCTACTTTATCATTTATGCTAAAGCAAGACCCACACATCAAGGCTTCTACCTTATGCGATTGGCCCAAAAAAGCCAAAAGAAGATCAAGACAAGAGGGTTCTAATAAATAGAAGGTAAGGGATGGGAAGAAGCATGCCTTGTAGCTTTATGGGTCATGCGAGTGGTACCTATCTGAAAAGTTTCATAAGGGGTCCATCACACCATAAATCTAATGCTCTCTGCATCACGAAATCTAAATGAAAAGTTTATGGGTTTTTCGTTCTGTAAAAGAAATTGTTGCGGTCTCCAAAGTTTATTGCGATGCATCTAGTTTCCAGCCTCTTTTCTATCTTGAGCTTCTAAAAAATATCTAGTTAAGTTTAAAACATGATGCTTATTGACCAGTAACACCTTTCATTTTTGTTGATTACCTACTCATGTTAAAGTGATGGACTAGTGTCTGTATATCAGGATCAATTAAGAAACATGTGCTGACATCCGATAAAGTCAGCAAGCTAAGTGCTACTGAGTATAAGTCTGCAGGTATCCAAACTTAGGTCTTATTTATTTGAATATCAAGTCATGCTAAATCTATATGCGCTTGCAGGTAAGAAGCGCTTCTACTTGGGTGCCTCATGTTGGTCGTAGAAGTAGCAATGGCAACAGATTAAATATGGATTGGATCGGCTAATAACCGCATATGTCTCATGATTAAAACCTCCATATCCATACCTATTCTTTAGTTGTCTAGGGTTGAGTCAAATCGAATCAGACGGATCGGACCAAATAAGGAACTCATCATTCACATATTTTAAAATAACCATAATAGAATTTAGATTAAGCTCATATCGGATCTGATTCAAGACAGGTCATACCATTATCTACATCTGATCTAAATCCATTTCGAATATTTTATTTAGAATCCATGTCCATCTTAGGATTTAACTAGGTCAAGTAAAACTAGCCCTATTCAAATGAGTCTGGTCAAGTCAGATATATGATGGGTTAGCTACAATTGCTATCCCTACATAGAAGTCCACTATCCATATCATCCTCTTGGTTGGTTAGATTATTTTAAAGATTATTTCATGAGAACATGAATCATCATGAATACATTTCAATTATAAAACAATCAGTATCTCATATTATTATATTAAACAATATAGCTCAATTCCTCAAATAATTGACATAGAACTAAAATATGCATAAGAAAATGTATTACAATTTTCTAGCAGAGTAGGTTAGGGGATTGTAGTCAATTAGTGCAGATGCCACCAATATCAAATGAATTTTAAAATGAAATTTTATTGATACATCATCACTTTACATGTATTGCCAAAGCCATGATGGTAACGATATCTTGTAATTTTATAGACCTAACAATGGCTATGAATGCCAAAAGATCTAGCTTAACCAATACCAGATTTCAAGATTGTCATCAGAAGGGTGAAACCACAAATTATGTGCAGGTTTGAACAAGATTGGATGCAATTTGCATGATAGCTAATAATTTCAGACACAACCTATATCAATCATGCATTGGCTACAATCCAAAATTAAGTTCAACATTAAATAGGCCAGATCTAGGTTTGTAACTCATTCTTATAGGCTTCTTTTTGTGGCTAGAGTGCTAAATATCACAATGGATGTTGAATTTGGACATGCAATTAAACCAGCTATTTGAACTCTCATTGCAATCATAAACCTCAGTAGGTTAAGAACTTTTTATTTAAGCAATTGTTAAGCGATGTGAATACTTTATTATAAAGTTAATTGCTGGTGCTCTGTTAGGTCTTATTAAAGTTATCAACTTACTAAGTTGATAACTTTCCTTGGTGCTTTCTTCCCTCTCTTCTTAGCAGTTCTAAGTGGAGAGCTTTTTCTTCCCTCTCATGTCTGATGAAACTTTCTGATCCAAATTAAGATCAAGATAGACAGGTAATACGATAATAAGCTTGGATTCTTTCTCCATACATATTTGTGTATATGTCTACATAGATAGATAGATAGATATATGGATCTATATATGCATGTATGCATGCGTGTGCTATTGGATGTACTATATATTAGAGGAAGGTTTTAACCCCACCTCCTGCTCTATACTTACCCCCTCAACCAAAGCTAAAACCTAAGGCCTAGATGCTAGGCAGATTGAGCCTAGCACTCATAATTAACTCGCATTGGCTAAAATTTAGATTGGATTTTATTTTTCTTAAAGTCAAGAAGGTATAATGAGCAGATAAATTATTCTTTGTCTAATTAGGAATTGATGGTTTATGTGATGGTAATGTTTAGAGATTATAGGAACTAATAATCAAGAAGAGAATTTTCAGGATGGGAAATGATGCAAGTACTACAAGGCACTTACCATAACATGGAGGCTTAAAAGCAGGTCAATAATCTTACCCTAATCACCACTTTGCTGACTCATTTATGGAAGACAATCATGGTTACTCAATTTTTAAGCATATTCACTGCTCTTTTTTTTCAGAATTATATTCATCAAAGCATAAACAATGAAATAGATGATAAAGAAGATCTGACATGATGAACACAAGAGCATGGACTTAAAATGAAAGATAATGGTAGGGATATCCTTGAGCCTTTTTGCAATAGAGAACAAGCCTAAATGCTCTGAAAACCTTGGTAGAAGGAATTTCCTATACTTTGGATATTTGAAGGGTTCTTAGCGTAGGAACTTAAGCTTAACTCAGTACACACACACACACACTCAGCTAGAGATGCATGCATTTTTTTTTTTTTTTTTTTTTTTTTGTATTTTCAATAAGCAGAGATATCCTATTTAAGAAAATGGGAGGTTACAGTGATAGCGATATTCCTTCACCTAGTAAACTTTTTTTATGTATTAGAACCAATTGTCTGCACATGTAACTGGAACTTGTTTTCTAAAACGTATGTTGCCATAAAGGTAAAAATGTGAGAGTTATGACATAAATTTCTTAAATATTAATTCAAATTGCTAAAATCATTGGATTACTTGCAACAGACAAGTCAATGAGCACTCAAATACATACATGTTTTCTCCTAAAACTTTGACCTAAAACAACCCTCTCTCAATTTGCCACCAACTTGATCTTCAATTAGCAGCAATGTTTATTGTTCCTCCTATAAGATACCCCCTCACCCATGTTTGTGATATATTTCGGCTCAATACATATTGTATCTCTAGAATATCAATGATCAATGTTTCAATTATTTAGTTGGCCAGTGAGGTAGCCAGTTTAAGAATAAATTTTATCACTTTATACTTGTGTCTGTTGTTGCTATTGTAAAAGCAATTCCTTCTCGGTCACACTCAAAGTACGTAGCCAACAAATTGTTTCTATTACCACAATCAATCCCTTTCTTCTTTACCTCATACAAAACAATTAATGATAGCCCTTCCAAATAAGACGTGCCAAGATTATTTGCTTTATCAATTAATCTCCAGCTATATATATAGACACACACGCGCGCATACATATATATATAAGCCACACATTTATCTAGCATGTCAACAATAATTTTTTCTTGAATGCATGTTGATTCTCAAATAGGACATGCCAAGATTATTTGCTTTATCTATTAGTCGCCCGCTATGTATATAGATCACATATTTATCGAGCATGTTTAATAATAATTTTTCTTGAATTTATGTTGATTTTAAAATTCATGTCAACATCATATTCATATCACATAACATGTGATGGTTCCAGGGGTGGTCTTTGACATGATATAATGGAATTTTATCTTGGTTATCTAGAAGACAATTTTCATCACCTCAAGACGAGGTGAGCATCTTTTCTTCTTTAGAAAGCTGGATCTCTTTTAAGTTATAATGTTAAAAATATTGTTGGCCCATCTTAATTATGTTTAATGTATAACACCCACATGAAACCAATTTAATTTGAGATGTTACTTGTGATTTCAAAGATATATTTTCAGATTTTTTTTATTACTCTTCAAAATCTCTTAGAAGACAAATCAAAATAGGTTGGGATAAATCCTATTAAAGTTCATTGATGAATGAATATCCCAATATAGAAAAAAAAAATTATGGATCACATTATCACCAGAAATTTCATTAAGAAGAGTCTTATTCGATCATATTTAGTCTATAATAATAACCATAAATCAATGCTCTAAATGTTGTTTTTCTTTTCATTTCATTATCACTATGCATGGTAGAAAACATTTTTTTTGGTTCTAATGCCAAATGTTCAAATTGCATCACTATATTCATGCAAAATTAAACCTCATGACCATATAAAAATCTTACTTGAGAATCACAAAGGGGATGCATCAAATAAAAAGAAGTGTCTTTGTGACTTGCATGGCAATATATACTGTCACAAGAACCACTGCAAATACTCATATATTAATTTACCTAAACTATTCAACTAAAGAGATGTGCTCTCTGTCTCTCTATGTGTATATGATGCTTCCGTCTAAACGCAATATAGATCAGAAGATCATTTTCCTTTCGTGAGACGGGCTCCCACGTGTACGCAAGGGAGAACCGGAGAAGCATATCAATCACCTGAGGCAAAAATGGGCCCACACGTGTGAATGTTGCCTGGTGGTTGATGAAGCCAGCACTAAGTACCATTAATCTCACCTTTTCTCAGCCACATCAAATCAGCTCCATCATCTCAAAAAGGCTGCACCGAATTGGACGATGACACGCAACAAAACCACTGCGATCATTGTGCCATTAGTTTCCGTCCACCAACACGTCGCCCAACTCCAATAGGGCCCGGCACTTACAAGAGACACGAATCACCCCGTGACCGGTCGGTGCGCATACCCTATCCGACCGCACTCGTGTTGGGCCTTTAATATCTCTGCTGACGTGTAGATTGACATCATCGTCGACCCCTTCTACGAGATAATATAGTTTAATCTTATCATAATCCATTGCGTTCCTTCTAATCGTGGATGTCCGCATCAATCATCCGATAACGGAGAAAAGCTATGCATCGGTGTATATATCCACCACCGTGTGATAAAGTCCTTTATATTTCAATTGGTGATGTGCATGATTTATAATATTTTAGGATTTGAATCCGATTAGATTAGCCAATTCATGGAAACACTAATGAAGCATATCAAACATAGATTGGTGTAGCCGTGATGGTTGCTAAGTTGGACTCAAATGTAGTAGATCAATTAAGATCAAATCTATTGCTCAAATTAGTTATTATCAAGACATGCTAGATTAGATTTTTTTATATAATTAGTTTAAGTAAAACAGAGTGTCAGAACTATTTTAGATAGGGCCCCGATCTATAGCTATGAGTTTGCTTTTTCCAATATTATGTTGCTTCAAGTGGTTGGATTCTTCTTTCAATCTCTTGAGCCACTACGGTCGATATGGAAAGTGGAGAGATGCTAGCTAGTGCCCTACGTCTAGAATCATATAGGTCAACATGTTCTGGAGGTAAGCTGACGATTGCGGTGACCAGACCGCCGCACCTTGAGCGATGATTACCGACGTCACGTGGAGTGATGGCGGCTAACGTGCACTCGAGGTTCTTTTGTTTGCCCGGTACTTTCCCGCGTTCGCTAGCGATACCGTCGCTGAGTTTAACCGTTGACGGTCGCGGCGGAGAAAAGTTTAAAAATATAAAATAATAAAGCAAATAAAATAATAGAGAAATAGACAAAGACGAGAGAGAGAGAGAGAGAGAGAGAGGAAAAAGGGTGGGGAAGTTGATTTCCGGAAATTTCCACTTCGGGTTCGTATTTTTTTGCGGCCTCTCCCTTTTATTTCTCTCTCGGAAGCGACCGTCGGGGAGAAAGAAGGGAGACCGATGGGATCCCCAGTGTTTCGGAGGAGCGAGGGTTTTGGAGCTCGGGTGCCAGGGTTTAAGGTTTGTTCGTTTTGTTTGCGATTCTCGAACGAGTCTCAATGCAAGGGGGGCCGGCCAGAGCTCTGCATGTGAACTCGAGGTTCGAATTCTTCCCTTCTCTTCCCGGATTTCTTTTTAAAAAAATTTTGATCGACTGATGTGCTTCTCTTTCAGTTTTCAGCTAACCAGGAATCTAAAAATCTTTCTTTTTATCACAAAATGTCGTTTTCCCATTTTTATGATTTATTTGGAAACGTTTGTTTCTTTTTTTCAGTGTTTTCTATTATCTGTGAATCTAAAAAACTTTCCTTTAAATGGAAGGAGCCTTTCCTTCTTTTTCCTGAATTTCATTGGTTGGTTTAATGAATCTAATGATGGTTTATTTTGGTTTGGAGTTAAATTTGATGGAGGGGATCAGATTCTCTTTCTTGAGGTTTGGGCTTATCGTTAGTCTAGTAGAGATTCGTGTTGCCAGTAGATTGTTGTCTCTGTGCTTCTTTCTTTCCTCTTTCAGTCATGGAATTAATTAAAGCTGAGATCTTTGTGTTTGATAAGTGGTATTCGGTTCAGAAAGCAATTGGATTCTTTGTTGTCAAGTTGTTGATTTGTACTTTTCGAGCAAATATAGAAGGAGGTGGAGGAACTAACAGCTAAAATCTGAAGAAAAGGACTAGAGGCAGTTATATGCCAGATACTGTAGGTAAGGTTTCAGTGGCTTTATTGTGCTTGACTCTGCTATGAGGAGTGTGAAGCTTTTTGACAAGATATTATGGCATTCTGTCGAGATCTTTTTTATGCTTATATTTCAGGAAGGACGACGAAATATTCCAAAAATAATCATTTCATTTGTTGCAGAAGAACAATATGAAAGTCGTGCTCTTAATAATTTTCTTTGCTCCAAGATGGATTTGGCCCTACTGTCGGATACTTGGGTTCAAGGCCAAAGAATGGAGAATTTATGGGTTATGCATGGTTAGGAACTCATTAGCCGGAGCGGAGATGAAAACTCGGGCATGAGATGGACCTAATTTGCTTGATATGTTTTCATCATTGTTGGGTTGTGTTTGAAATGATAGGCCACCAGTTCTTGCTTCTTGAGGTTGGTCGATAATTTAGAATGCACAACCAAAATAGCTGACATGGTGAATTTTGTAAAAAGAAACAGGTAAATGTTAGAAGCTGGATAAAACTTCAAGGAAAATATTGAATAAAAGAGTAACCGGGAAATCATCTATCAAATTGAAATTTTGACAGTAAAAGATGGTCTCATCACATTTGGGAAAAAAGTTTGAGCTAAAAATGAATTTTCAAATCATAATTGAATTAGCTAATCAAGATTGGAGCTCTTTGGGTTGAGAGAATTGTCCAACTGTCACAGTTGGGAGACAATAATGGCTGCAAGTAATTTTTTTGAAGGAATAATGGCTGCAAGTAATTGAACAAGTAAAATGCAGCTACTACTTTTTATGCTGATGGAGTGGAGGAGTCAAATGAGGCATAGGGAACTGGAGTTGATAATTTCTTGAAAAAGTGCTTTCATGGGTAGTTTCTCCTCAAGGTGCATATCACTTTTCATTATGCATCTTGTCATAAATTGGATTGAACTTTTTGAAGGGAATTCTATGACAGTTTATGGTAAACATCTTTTACAAATTAACAGTGTCTTTCTAAGTTCACCCATATTGCATCTACTTTCTATTTGTAATTCCAATTTCCAGGACAAGAGTAGTGGAGCTGGCAGTTTTTGCATGAACTTGGACTTGAGTTAAATAGGGAAATACATTGGATTGCCTAATATGAGTAGTCATTTCCTGTGATTGGGACTGTCATTGCTGCCACTAACATTCATTGATCAATTTCGAGCTTTTCTTTTCACTGGAAGACATCTTGTGGTGGACCCCAGAAATAGTTTCAAATGGTTCTAACTGGTTGTTTCTTCTTTTTTTGGATTATAATCAACCTTCCAATTGCATCACTAGCAGTGTTGAGGAAGGCTGAGAATGAAAAAGTACTCCCTCTTAGTCTTCTGATACCATGGCTACTTGTCTTATTATGATTTGAGCAGACATGCAACAAAGATTACCACTGATATCAGTAAGAACTAGAAGTTGTATAGGCATGAACCACATGAAGCACTGAGGGATATTGTTAATTTGCTTTTCAGTGATGGTGATAGCTCAGTCAACAGACATTACATTTTTAGTGCAAAAAGACATTATATGGATAAAGTAGTCAGAATAAATCTCCTGTTTACAATATAAAACTATCATATGCTTCTAGAATGTCTCTGAAGGCTTCATGCTGGTAGACTTCCTTAGATTGGTTATTTCCTTGTGTTGGTATGTATAGTTCTAACATATTCATCATATGAAAATAACGGGTCTATGGTTAAAGGTATGGGATCTATATTTATTCTGTTAGACGCATGAGATGGCCTTCAGATCTACATTCTTACACATTTCCAATTTGGCCTGGAACATATGTTAATGTTGTTAATTAAAGGAAAAAAAAACTTATGATTTTGCTTCCATACTCCATTTTCTGAAGTGCATCTACTATCACAGGAATATAGAAGCTTCCATGATCTGTCTCTGGGATTTGTTTGTTACAGCTCATATTGAGACAAAAAGGGGAAATGCCAAGAATGTGAAGTTGAAAAGTTTCTTTTTAGTTGATCACCACAATGGGTGATCTGAATCTCTTGGTTACATGCTCTCACGCAAATTGCAGCTCATATTGAACAACAGGAAATCTTTGTTGCTTTCATGTAAATCTTTTAAAATGGTTTGTGGTGCTATGTGCGAAGTGAAAACCAGCAATGCACGCTGGGATTTTTATATGAACGTACTCTCCTCTGACATCAATATATTATTGTTCCCTCTTTGTTATACTTTCTACTGCTCTAATTTCTTTTGTGTAATTGTAGCTATTCTCTGTTGCAAGTAAAGTAATTCTTTTTTTTTTTTTTTTTAATTTTCTTCTTTCAGTCCAGATAGTATGAGTTCTACATTAGCTCATTTTGCAACCTCTAGAAGGATGGCTGTATATCAACCAAACCACCAAATTAGCATGTGGGGCAACCCCTTTAAAGCTGACAGCAGTCAAAATACAGGTGCATCAGCAATTGTGGAAGCAGATACCAAACTTGACAATAGGGTGGGGATATGGTGAAACAGCTTTTTTTTTTGTTTTGTTAGTGTTATAGGTGATTGCACCCTTCTTCTTGTGTTTGTCACACATTCATAGTTATTTCATATTGCTTTTGTAGTTAAAAGATATTCCTCGTGAGAGCCTAGGACAATCAAAAAGATATGATCAAGAGGCAAACAAGCCTGCGGATAAGGTAAATATTATGGACTTAATAAGTTTTATTATTTTCCCCTCTCTCAGAAGAAATTATCTGGTCTAATTATGATTGTCTCTGCTTACTTCTACCTAACAGCCAACAGGAGTTTTTTTTGTTGATTTAAAAATCTGGTTTTTTGAGAGATTCCCTTTATCTATTGTTACCTTCTAACCAAATCAAAGCAACATGTTCTGGCACAAGTTATATCTCATTAACTGAAGTTATTTGCACAGAGATTATGGATTTTGACAGGCCTAATTACTAGCTGAAAGTTAGTGCAATTGGAACATTTAAGGGGCATTGCATGGATATTTTAAAAAATATTCTCTTTCTGAGATTCTTTTATCATTATTAGGAATTTTTTATTGCAAAATTCTTTTATTTTATTTTATTTATTTTTGCAAATCAATTGTATTCTACATATCTATTAGTTTCACATGCATTTTTTTGGGAACATACGTTGGAATGGGAAAATTGTACATAGTATAAACCAATATAAAGACACAAAGGGACCAATACAGAAACTGGGATGATAAGCTCTACATGAGAAAGCACCAACTAGGTATGGATATACTGTAATTAGTTATTATTATTCAGATTTGGTTGCCAGAATACATGACATCAAATTTGTTTCACAAACTATGAAGCTACAGTTAGAGTGGTGGAGCACAGCTCATAGTTAATTAAAGAACTAATTTTGTGGCAAACCACCAAGATTAGTATTGAGCTTGACAATTTATTGAAAAATGAGGAATAAGGGATGCATCCTTCATTGGAGGCCTGTCATGGAGTACCAACACAAGGGAATTAACTTAGTATGCACTGGTTTAAAAAGGCATTCATGATCGAAATTTTACATCAAAGATTGATATGAAAGTACTGGCAAGTCTCATAAAACTTATGGAGCTGGTAAACTTTTAGTTGCAATAGGTCTATACTAAAGTTTGAGTTAAATGCCTTTACATCTTTTATTTCACATATATAAACTAATTTTTGACATTAATTTGGAGTTCCATCGGTTTTTGATATTATATAATGGATGCATGTTTGATGGGATTGCAATGGAGTTTGGATGCTCAACAGGATTAATATTTAGAATAATGAAAGTGATGCAAGGCTTCTGGAATGCAATTTAGTGAAAAATAATGGCTAAAAGAGTAGATATTTTTTTAAAAAAGTTCTATCTCAGTCCTAATATGACTAAAGTTTGTTTTCATTCAACCTAATTTATTGAAGTCATGTTCTTAATGATGAAAAATAATTCACAGTTTGTTTTCATTCAACCTAATTTAATGAATTCATGCTCTTGTTGATGAAAAATAATTCACAGTTCCATATTTAAGTGATAAGCATATGTTTTGCTACTCGATTCTCAACCATTATCTGTATATAGCATCAGAGGCAGTGAATATATGTCTATATAGTATTTGGCATACAAAAAGCTTTGATGAGATGGCCGTTCTAAAGGTCTTCTAAATGACCATATGCAGGTAGTAAGACGTCTTGCCCAGAATCGAGAGGCTGCTAGGAAGAGTCGTCTAAGGAAGAAGGTATCTTTATAGCGCAGGAAAAGCTTCATATGCGGTAAAGAGTGAACAGGGATAGGCTGCTATATTGATCCATTTGTTTCTTTCATAGGCTTATGTTCAGCAGCTAGAATCAAGTCGTATAAAACTGGCCCAGCTAGAGCAGGAGCTTGAACGGGCTAGACAGCAGGTACCCAGAGTACTGGTTTTTGTACAAACAAGCATAACATCTTATGTTTTCATCTGTCATCTCATTGAGTGTTGCTGCTGAGCTGCAGGGCATGTACATAGGTGGACATTTAGGAGATGCAACTATTGGATTATCAGGAACTGTTAATTCAGGTAAAATAGTGACCTCCATTTCATTGTATTCTTTGTTTTTTGTTTGTTGTAGCCTTATTAACTTTGGATGTTTTAGTAACTATTATATTATTGTTTTGTGATCATAACCAATGCATTTGAAAGAACAACAAACCCATTCTTCATGTCTGATTTAAGCATTAGTTGTGTTCAACTTTGCAAAATATCAGATTTAAACTACTCAAATATTATTGTTTCTGGTTGCGGTTGATATCTTGAAATCCTAGATGTGATGTTATTGTGAATCTATAAGGTTTAATACATAAAATTACTACACAATGGAAAATGGTTACTCATGCAATGTGGGGAATTAGACATGGTTACTTAAGAATTTTATTCTATATAAGGATATTGCTGGCTTAGAAGCACCTCTTTCAGTAAATGTGATCTCACTTTTTATTTACCAAACTAATATGCATGTCAGTTTATCCTTCCAAACTGAAAGCATCTGCTACCATGAACAGGAGGTTAATTCACCTTTTAACTGATTTCAATATGTAATGCATAACCGTCTGGCTTCAACTTTGGCCCATATAACTCTGTGTTTGCAATAGGTATCGGCATTATTGACATAGAAAGCTTTGGGAGTAAAATACGGAATCTTTTGTTGGTTGCGTTGTGCACATAGCATCTTAGCAAAGTGATTTGAGTTCCCCCAGAATGTTTTTATTTTTATTTTATTTTTTATTTTTTAATGAGAAGAGAGAGTTAGGCAGAGCTTAACTTGCTTTCATTCAGAAAATGAAAGATACAAAATTTTCCCTCTCTATGTAACTTGGCTGATCATAACTCAAGGACAAGTTTCAAACCTTAATGGTATTAATGTCAGCCATGCTTATTCCAATCCTGTCATCTGCTGATTACCATCAAATATGAACAATCTAATATTAGCTATTTATGCTATGAATGCACCTTGCAGGTGTTGCTGCTTTTGAAATGGAATATGGGCATTGGGTTGAAGAACAGAATCGACAAACTCGTGAACTAAGAGCTGCTTTACAAGCACATGTCTCTGATACAGAGCTTCACATGCTTGTAGAGAATGGAATGAGTCATTATGACAATCTTTTCTGTATAAAAGCGATTGCTGCAAAGTCCGATGTCTTCTTTCTAATGTCTGGCATGTGGAAAACAGCTGTGGAACGGTTTTTCCTTTGGATTGGGGGATTTCGGCCTTCAGAGCTTCTAAAGGTGACTTAATGAGTTGAGGACAATTGAAGAAAATGCCAAGATATTATTTCTAGTGGTTTCTCATTAATTTTGTAAATCTCATGCACTTCTTTGGCATCTGATATAGCTGCCAGTGGAAACTATTCATTCCACTATTTGTATTCTTTTTGCTTTTTGTTAAAAAAAATGCCGCATTCTTTGTTTGTATTAGAAGACTTTTCGAAATCATTGCTCAGAATTCATACCTTTATTGCTTCAGATATAGCCCATATGCTCTTTGACGGGTCCCCTGAAGGTGTGAGTAATCTGCACTGTTTACCAGTTGTGTCCTACTTTTTCATTCTAGCCCATTCAAAACAGAGACAAATGTTTTGTGGAGACCATGCCATTTTTTTAAAAATAATTATGGAGCCTTTCCTCCTCTCAAAACAGAGAATAAATTGTCCTGCAGAGAACATGCCAATTTTTGTTAATACACTTTATGAAGTCTTGGGTGCAGCCCAATGCGCTCTTAAGTGCATCATCCGTACTTCTAATTTCCTTTCTTGTGGTTTACATGTCCTCACTCCACAATTAGAATCAGACTTTTATTTTTCTTTTTCTCAAAACAGAGAAGACAGTTTTGTGGAGAACATGCCAATTTTTGTTGATATATCTTATGGAGCCTTGGGTACAGATCTTTGCATGCTAAATGCATTATCCTTACTTTCATTTTCTTTCTTGTGGTTTACAGGTTCTCACTTCACAATTAGACCCTCTGTCAGAGCAACAACTTGTAGCTGTCCATAACTTGCAGCAATCTTCTCAGCAAGCTGAATATGCTCTTTCCCAGGGAATGGATAGACTTCAACAAACTATTTTGGAGACTCTAGCATCTGATCTACTAGGTGCCTCAGGTGCTGCAAATTGCATGGGACAAATGGCAAATGCAATGGGAAAGTTGGAGGCTCTTGTAAGCTTTGTGAACCAGGTTGGTACTTCTCCACTCACTATAGGCAATTGCATGTTTTCCCTGCTTGATGTTCTTTTTTAAATTTCTTCTCTATCATCTCTTTTGTATTACAAATTGTCATAAATTAACATACGGAGGTCTTTGAGCAACCTATCTGTTACATTCTTGATGGCTTTATTGGCTAAAGAGAAGATTCTGTAGATGTGGAAATCTATGGCAAAGTTCTACAAGCATGCTAGTGATGCCTTAATGTCCCTTCTGGAACTGGATGCTCCTGTAACTCATTCACCTGTGCGAAACTATTGAAAAAGATAATCTTATCAATCCTATATTGCATAAATGATATATGTTTTATCAATTTTCTGTGGAAAGCTCCCTTGCATTTCTTTGAAATTCTCAAAAGTCAGTGGTGCAATAGCTTCTGCTTTGTTGCACCAAAGGATCTCAATAGGGCTGGATATGGCTAGTATCAGTTAGAGGGATCTAAAGTTCTAACTGAGGCCCATACTTGCCTTGGAAGTGTTTTACTATGATAAAAAAAGCTTTTTGGCAGAACCTTTCATGCCAGGAACCTTTTGTGCACACTGCTTACCATCTGAACCACTTCCTTTGTAAAACAATGTGGCGGCCTTTTCAATGTCCGAGTCCCTTTGACATTGATGGGGTGGAAAGGAATCAAATAAACCTTTGGTAATTTGTCAGTCAATAAAAATGGTTGCCTTTAATAAATTGTTTAATGTTATATTTAATTCTTGAGAACTTGAGCTCCTTTTGGTGGTGTTTTAATCATGGAAGATAATTTAAGTTAATGTTTTAAGCTAATGGCCATAACAGAGAACATCTTTATGACCAAGCAGAGTTACTTTCTCTTCTTTGCAGTAAAGCACTATATAAATATCTTTCTAATCGCTGTATGACCTCCACATGTGTTTGTTTTAGCCCGATCTACAAACTTTGAAAGTTGAAATTACATGTCCAGGTCTTACCTGATCAGGTTGCCTTATGGTTGTTATAACACTAAATTTTGTTGCTTTTAATAGTTATCTATTGCTTTATTCTCAGCTACTGCAACCTTTAAGCTTTTCTTGGAACGCTTTAGATTAGAATATGCAATATTAAGACATTTTTTAATTCAACTTTGCATAACCTGATCATGGTAAGGCCCCGATGTTACAGTAGTATTTTGGCATGCTCTTCATTTTTTTCAGAATGCTTGGTTTACGAAGCATGGGGGTAGTAAAACACCCAACTGAACTAGACCCCGTTTGGTGATGTTTTTTTTTAAAGCTTGGGTTGGGTTTATATCAAATTTCTTAGCCAAGTTATAAATGCGTTGAGGTGCAGTTTAGGGTTTTTAACTTGAATTGGGCCATGGGGTTAAAGTTCTTTGGATAGGGTCGGTTCAGGTGTGGTCAGGTTTGGAGCTTGTTATTACATTCTTAGTTCTCCTCCGAAATACCGAACTAGAATAGGGGATCCTAAATCTGTACCAAGTAGATATTGAAAAAAAGAAAAAAATCCTAATAAATTTCAGGCAAGTCAGGTTGGGTGAGGATGGGTGGGTTGGATTGGGTTGTGCAGGGTATGCTGAATTCTTGGTCTGTCTCGGTCCAAGGAGTTGCCCTGTGAGCAGGTTTGAGTTGACGAATCCCAACCAATGTCGGTTCAGGTCTGCCATGACCCAAATTGGGATCGAACTGCCCCCGTGCGCAGGTTCAGGGCTGAGGAATCCCAACAATTTCTGGTCAGATATGAGACAAATTAGCAATGATATTCTTCTAAATTGACCAAACCAGAACCTTGTTTGACCAAACCAACTGCCACTCCTTTATCATTTCTTAAGAGTTCTAGCTGATAGAATCTGTTCTCATAGATCTGTGGTACATACCTGCTCAGCTATAATAGATTTAGTTTGATCATATACTAATGCAGTTAGAATGCTCCTCTGAGTGATGTATGGAGGGTTAGAGTATGATGTTATCCATGATGTTACTGTGTTGACATGTGTCCATTAAACAGGCAGATCACCTTCGGCAGCAAGCCCTGCAGCAAATGTACAAGATCCTGACAACCCGCCAGGCAGCACGAGCCCTCCTCGCCTTAGGCGATTACTTCCAGCGACTTCGTGCCCTGAGTTCTCTATGGGCTGCCCGTCCTCGTGAACCAGCTTAGTAGTTTTTGGAACAAATACCTTGTAACTTAACCATCTGATGTGAGACTGTGACCAATCACCTAGCAAAAGAAATGCAGGGGCAGCATAATGGCAGTTAGTATTGCTATCTCCATTATATACGATATTTTGGCCACTAAAACTAGAAACAAGGGCCTTGAAATGGTGGAGTTATAGTATATATTCTTTGAAGCTCCATGAGTGCAGCATGCCTGAGGGGCTTTTTGAAGCCTTTTTTGGTAATGTTTGTTGTATATTATGTTATATAACTGTTTATTTCGTTGTAAGAACAGCAGCTTGTTTAATATGCCACAATGATCTGGTGAATTCTACATTGAGAAAACTGAGTAGGTTGTTTTGCCAAGATTTTTGGAGTTCCAAAGTGAAGTTGTGTATTGATATTTAAAAATTTAATAATGTTGTGTTCACTGGTTATTTGCAAATGCTCCAACTAAGCAGCACAGCAGTCAGTGTTGGTAAACCTTATGCTTGGCATGAAATAAAAAATTGAGCTTGTTTATGATTTAAACCTATAAGAATATTGGTAAACGTTAAAGCCCTCCGGTCTCACAAACAGTAAGAACATTACAGTAGCAATGAGTAAGATGCTGGCTTACCTTGCTCCTATCTTAGGTGATGTTAACTTGATCATTGGTGCAGGCATATAGCTGCATCAAAATGAAGATGGAATCCGTAAAATTCCCATGTCTAGGAACCTTGAAGATTCGGGTGGATTGATAGAGGTCCACAACCCATTATTTTCATCTTCTAGCTATTTTCTATCGTGCGTTTAGTTTTGAACCGCAGCAATCCTCAATTATTTTTTTATATTTTTTAAAAATTATAAGCAGTTATTTTCCACCTTATGATCCAGTGGTGGGGTTCGAACGTAGATTAGTAACCCTTGGTTCGTTACTGGCATATAAAAATCATAACATGCACCATATTTAAAATGTGTTTGATGGACAAATATTCCTTACAATTGATCATACGTGGTAATTGATGAGCTTTGAGTGATTGCGATCTCATTAGTTAATTAAATTTTGCTTACCCCATATATTAAGTGAAATTATTGATCAGAATCATTATACCACATGTATTTTAGGTCATTCGATAAGAAGCTATTATATTATTCAAAAAAATAAATTTTTTTCATTCAAAATGCTAAAAATTATCAGTTTATTAATTATAATTAGTAATAATTTTTTATTAAAATTTTTTAATCTAGTTTGGATGATAGCTTTTTTTTTTTTCGAATAATATATGATGTGATGATTTTTTTTAAGATAATGTGATAGGATTATTCTAAGCAATTATTTCTCATGTATTGGACGAAATTCCGCGCTGTGCTACGCGGCGCCTAGGCGGTCTTCTTTTTCTCCCCCTATCTCCTTTATTTGGCGTTACTCCATTCCCTAGCTGTAGCATCTCGTGTTTCGCGTCATCCAGCTGATCCACACCCAAGTCAGATCCCACGACGTCGGATGACGTGGCACCCCACTCCCTAGTCGGATCGCAGCGTGGATCAGCCATGCGGTGGAGCCCACCGACACCTGCTTCACCGTTGATCTCCACCGCCCCAACAGTCACGCCTTCTCAGCCCTCCGATGAACGTACATCCGTCGTCTTCTCCGAATCCCTTCCGAACGCTCACGCCCCGTCTTCTTTCCTCTTTCCGAGAGCTTTCGTCGGTGAACGTGATCCCAGAAGAAGAACACGCGGTAGATGTCTCTTTGTTTGTTAGGTTTCTCAATTCTTTCGCTCCTCTTTAGGGTTTTGAAACGAATCGTTACGGTTTATGCATGACTTGCTGTGGCTAAATTGGTTCGTCTTTGGATCGCTTTGCTTTTGTTCATGATTTGATTTGACTCCACAAGCAATACAGTTTTATCTGGTAAAAGAACCAGAATTGGATGGAGCATGCTGTGTCTTTCTGTGATTTTAGAATTGCAGCGAAGTTTTGAGAAAGGAAATTGTTGTCTCTTACTGGGTTTAGTGAATAATTTGTAATTTTCTTGTGATTCTTGCAGATATACTAGCTATTGTATCATGTTGACTTTTGTAATGTGATCTATTGTTTGCTTAATTGTTTGGGATTTAGTTAGGAAAAAGAGATGGCGAATCTTTCTGCGCTAAATACAGGAGCGGCGAATCCAAATCCTAACAAGTCATTCGAGGTATAAGGCTCTGTATTATATCTGTTTATCTAATTATATTGTTCCTCTTTGTTTTGATATACGTCGAGCATGCAGCCTGAGTCGACCGATTTTTTTTTCCTTTAATTATTTTTGTAACTTCTACTCCAGGTGCTTCCGGCGCCTAGTGACTCTGTTTCCAGCCTTAGTTTCAGTCCCAAGGCTAATTACTTGGTGGCCACTTCTTGGGATAATCAGGTACCTGTTCTATCCTATCTGAATATAATCTGCAGTTGCTCTGTGATCATTTTGTTGATTGAGTTTCTGCTATATCACAGATACTGTTACTTAAGTTCATTATTTTCTGTTTTTCTGGTGAACTACAGGTCCGGTGTTGGGAAATTCTGCCAGGTAGTAGTCAGCCAAAGGCATCGATATCGCATGACTTTCCGGTATGGTGGCCGTTGCCATGCGACGATTAAAACTTGTTGCAGAATCTATTGCATTGTTCTCTGTTGATTGGTTGATCATGTACTAAATTATTGGGTTTTCTACATTAGGTCCTATGCTCGACATGGAAGGATGATGGAACAACTGTGTTTTCAGGAGGCTGTGATAAGCTCGTCAAGATGTGGCCTTTGATGTCTGGCGGCCAACCAACCCAAGTTGCTGCGCATGATGCACCCATTAAAGAAATGGCTTGGATTCAACAGATGAATCTTCTTGTCACAGGGAGCTGGGACAAGACACTGAGGCATGTGAAACTTGACTCACCTTATCCATTTTTTACTAACTAATTTTATAATTTTTATTGTATTTCTTGAGTTAGAAAAGATCTTTTGATATGCATTGTTGATTGGTGACTGGGTTTTATTTAGCAGCCAAGTCAATTTAGCAAATTTAATTATTTTATGCATATTTAATTTCTGATGTCTAATTTGCATTGTTATTGTTTCGATGTTTTGAAATAAAAATAGTCTTCTGACTTATTTGAAATATTTTAAGATTCATTGATTTATTAGCACTGTTGGCTTGGTGTCACAACATGTTTCTCAGTATTATGGCTTTCTTAGTTAGTTTAATCAGCGAATTAAGTCAGTGGACATGGAAGTCTTCTAAGCTGTGGTTCCTTCACGGCCCTGGTATTCAACGCCCATATCCATACTTGCCCCACAAGTAAAAATCACATACCCATATCTGCATCGGCTTGGCTCAATTCAAGTAGAGATGCAGGTCAGATCGAGTATATGTAAATATAAAACTATTATAATTTTGAATGGGAGATTATATTAAGGTTATATCGAGTCAGGTTTGGGTCGGGGCACATCATTATTCATACCCAACCCGAATCCACTTTGGATATTTTTTTTCCAGAACCCATACCTATTCTGGATTCCAATCGGGTTGGGTACATGGTGGGTTGGCTAAAATTGCACCCCTACTCCACGCCCCCCAAAAAAAAAAATTATGTACATGTATATACACATATACATGTGTGCATGTACATCTGCATGTACATATATGTACATGTACACATACGTATTTGCATACATGTGTACACATAAACTCAACCCCCACCCCAACACATATATGTAGTATATATTTATATATATGTATGTATGTGTGTAACAGATTTGTGTGCTGTACATGCTAATTGTTCTTCCTTATATTCCTTTTGTGCCTTACATTTTCAGTGAATGATCTAAAGCACTTTTGTTTTACTTCTTGGAGCAAGAGTTCAAATTGGAGCCTTATTATAGAATAGTCATTTTATGTTTGAATTTTTATGCGGCCTTTAAGCATCTTCATCGAGAAATTGCACTCTTAGATTTGAGATCATCATGTTTTCATTTACTTATTTTTCTTCTTTGGTAGGTACAGTACATATGTATGAATACAACATTCTCTTTTATATATTTGCCAGATATATGCTTAATTTTCTATTTATCTCATGCTCATGCAATTTTTTCAGGTACTGGGATACAAGACAAGCACAACCAGTTCATACTCAGCAGCTTCCTGAGCGCTGCTATGCTTTAACAGTTCTGTATCCTCTGATGGTTGTTGGCACCGCAGATAGACATCTAATAATATACAACTTGCAAAGTCCTCAGGTAATTCAGATAATACCCTTAACTAAAGTTGAGATGAGTAAACTTGAAGGATGGTTTTTTGGGTTAAGTTATTGATGCTGCGGTTGTAGTAAAATATAAGAGAGTTAATGGTTGCAGTTAATATGATAGTTATTATTCATATATATCCATGAAGAAATGTAAAACTGTAAAGTATATAGGCTTTTAAACTCTCAGGAGTACTTGCCATCATAAAAATTGCTTGCTTGTCCTTACAAATCTTGACCGGTCGATATTATAGATGTGAATGAGACACTACTTTGATTTGTTTTCTATGGCCCATGTTATCCATCCTTAACCATGTCAACCTTTTATTGCTCCATTCTGTCAAACTTATTTTTCTACTTCTAAATGTAATATCTCTTTTTTTGGCCCCAGGATTCTGAGTTCTTGCTGTAGTATATGGACAAGGAATTAAGGTTAAGAAAAGCAAAATCTCTTCTTATAGTAAGATGAATGTTATGCTCTGATTTTCAAAGCTTAGACAATTTAAAGAGTTGCTGAGGTGGAGTAGGAATAGGGGCATGTGAAGGATTCAAGATGCCTTATTAGTTGCCACTAAACATTTATACTCATCATCTTAGGTTAGTGCACTATTGATCGGTTCTCTAATGATCTTAGGCTAGGAGATATATCGTTTTTCATACGAAGAAAAAGTAGTGAGAAATAAGAAGTGTCATGCTTCAACTATTGACAGTAGAGATATACGAAGGTAAGGCACAGCTTAGTCATGGACATGTTAGGATTGCTTATGCGCTGTATGAGATTAACTACATCAATTACTTGTACATGTGATGAACTAAACATCCATCCAATTTATATATCATCATGTGCATTTCAAAAGTTTGCAATATCTGGCTTCATTGAAGCAGTTGTTCCATTTGGACACTTGAGGAAATTTTCCCAAGTTTAAATCAATTGTCTTTATGGGTTGCATCCATATCTATAAAATACATGCATGAGATTCTTGTAAAATACCTGGTCCTTTTGGCCATGATTTGGCTTTTCTTAAAGTGATGGGTTCTTTATTTGATATTTTCTTACACTTGTGTGTGCTGACTATGAGTTACAGACAATTTTGTGAGATAGGACCAAAGGAAGCATACTGTTGACACTGAAATTCCTTAAGTCAAAACTCTTGTCAATATTACATATCCATACACAAAAATTTGACACTTCTTATAGGAGTTTTAATTGGAAACTTGATGAGATTTTAGAATGATGGTTGAGTGGACACATATATCTATGTGAAGTCCCATTTTGATGGCTAAGCAATACCTTTCTTGCTTGTTGACATTTCCATTATAGTCTGTATTACATCTTGATGACTTACCCATTATTATGAAAGCATAGCATGTGAAATAGTTTAACATAAATGTGCCATCTATTAAAATGTATAATTTTACAACTTTTTGAGCAAATACTTGAGTATCTGGTCTGAGTATGCATTGGCAGGGAAGAAGTGAAAATATTGGAAACATACATTATAGTAATAGAAATAAATGCTTAGTAGTGGGAATCCTTTATGTTCAGCGCCATGCCTGAGTATGCTACTACACATCTTAAGCGCCATGCCTGAGTATGCTACCACACATCTTAAGCATTTGCTTTCCTTTTAGCCCTGTTTCCCTGGTCCTCCATTGATTTGCTTGTAGATTAGGTAATGAAATGCAAAAGAATGGGTTGGATTGGTTTACTAGCAATGTTAGTGATGCCCTGAAATAGGTCACCTATTTTATAAATGGCTTAGAAAATGCTATGGCATATATTTAATATGTGTACACTGTTGGGGTGGAGCTAATAATGGGGGTTTACAAGTCTACTTTTGCAAGGTAAGTCCTTAAAAGGCAAACTTGGTTCTGATGGTTAAATAACAAAGAAGCTGACAATTAAGGGAATACTTGTTAATCAATGGAAAGGAAGAAGGAAAGGATATGCTTGTCATTTATCGACCTTGTAGAAGTATCATTATTATTTTTTCTTCTCTCTCTCTCTCTCATTTTCTTGTTTATGTAGATTATAAAGTGTGTGATATTTGCCACTTCTAATTAACAGACAGAGTTCAAGAGAATCACATCACCGTTGAAGTACCAGACAAGATGCCTTGCTGCATTTCCTGACCAACAAGGGTTTTTGGTAATGTTTTGTCCTTATAGATTTATATATGCCTGCATTGGACTTCCTGTTCATTTTGCTCTTAAGATGTGATTGTTCTGATTATCTTGTGGAATATAAATACATGTCATGCTTGCATACATGTTTTACTACAATACCTTTTGTTAGACAATTTCTACATTCTGGTTCTATTTTCATTCTTGCATACCCCTCTGATCTCAGATGAAGTCATAAAAGCATAAATTAGTAGCTTTTGCTCAAGAGCTGTATCAAGTATCCTATATAGCCATTGCATTTTCTTGTTGCCTGGAGCATTCAGATTTTGCTTCATTATTTCTTGATGCTATGTAGAATCTTAGAGATCTTGTATTTGCACTCTCTTATAGTTTCTAGGTGTGTACTGTGATCTGTAGACAAATTGGCTCAATCTTTACCACTTGTGTATTATAAATAAGGTAATGGTATATATCATGTATGTAAGCCAATGGAAATTCTGTCTGTCACTGTTGTTTCTTTCTCATTCATCATTCTCCTGTCATCTCTTATGTGCACTGTAGATTTTTATCTCATTTCCTTGTTTTAAGAAAACCTCTGTAATGTGACCAGTGTTCTCAAGTGCAAAAGTTGGTGCTTGATTTAGAGAAATATCATATATGCAAATTTTAAACACGGAAAATCATTGTCAAATGGAGAGGTTTCTCGCCTAGTAAATCTTTTGTCAAATACTTTGACTAAAATATTAGCACCACATGTCCCATCAAGCACTTTCATAGAGGGTCACAGCTAAACAAATAACCCACTCAAGGCAGATGGGACAAGCAGAAGTTTACCGGTATTTACTCATTTTCGCATGGTAGAACTGCAGCCAAGTTTCCTTGATGCAATGCAAAAACTACCTATGAGCCTGCTCTGTGATGTGTAAACTTGAGAACCTGGTGCTGAGGTGTGTTGAGTGCCCATCTTTTCTTTGTTAATTGTAGGCCACAGGACTTGTGCTCCCTTTTATTTGCTTCCTAATTTTCTCTAATACATGTGTAAGCTGTGATCTTGTTAACTGTATGAATCTTACTCTTATGTGTGTTGCATGCAGTAGGTTTTCAAGTATTTTCTTATAATGTGAATCTTGTGAATATCTTATGCTTAATTGTTTTCCTATATAATGTCTTCATCAATGCTAATAGACAAATTTGAGTTTAACCTTTTACTTTTGTGCTTATAAAAAATATGATGCTTTTACTATATGTTGGTTTATTTGGTTCTCCATTGCTGTTCACAAACCAACTAGCATTCTCCCTGACACCTGCTTCTAGTCTAACAATTGCTGAAGTCAATCTTGAATTCCACTTTTGTTAATCAATATGAAACATAATGTTCTAATGGTTTTTTTGTGAGTACAGTTCATTCACTTCTTAACAATATTAATGAACTTTTTTTCTCTCCTCCAAGGTGGGATCCATAGAGGGAAGGGTTGGTGTACACCATCTGGATGATTCACAGCAAAGCAAAAACTTCACATTCAAATGCCACAGAGAAGGCAATGAGATTTATTCTGTGAATTCATTGAACTTTCATCCTGTAAGATTCTGCATTTGCTTTTCGATCACGGTGGTGTTTCTTTGCAATTTATTTTTACTTCGTTTTACTTTTGCAAATGGACCAAATGGTTCGACTTTATCTCGGGCAAGAATGATTTATTTTGTTAAAACAAAGTTAATTTATTGGTACTAGTTATAGTTACTTTTTCTTTGATTGGGGTTATTGTTACTATTGTTAAGAAAGTACTTTTCAAGACAAATATGTAGAAATACTAGCGATCGGACACATGCAATGCATGTTTGAGGGAAGAGGAGGGGGGGATGGTTTGACTTTATCTCAGGCAAGAATGATTTATTTTGTTAAAATAAAGTTAATTTATTGGTACCAGTTATAGTTACTTTTTCTTTGATTAGGGTTATTGTTACTTGTTGACGCTGAAACTGGTCGTCGCCGGAGTCCGCTGGAGTGGAGGCCGATGAGGTCGCCGTCGGGGATCTGCAAAACAAAGTCCCATCCGGAGCCGGTGGGGGTGGCTCTGGCAGGATCCTTCGACGATCAAGTCAGCTCAGGCCAACAGGAATGGAGTGCTCGGAAATGAGTTCCGGAGCTTGGAGAAGAAGAGGAGAGCTTAGAGATTCGAGGGATCAGAGTTAGCATATCTGGGGGTCCTTTTTATAGCGAAGCTTGATGGTGACAACTGCAGCCGCGTGCTGGCGGGCCGCTCGAGGTCTGGCGGTGTTAGTCTGATGGAAAGGTGCCGTCTGCAACGGATTGATGGTGATGGCCATCGCCGCCTGATAGCGGATCGCTGTCGTTGGCGGCGGACTGATGGTGATGGCTGCAGCTGTCTCGATGCTGAGCTGCTTGGGGCCGAATGAAGAGTTGAAGGTCTTCGACGTGAGCCCATTTCGAAGGAGCCGAACTCTTTCGGCAGCGCCTTTTCTGCACTCCCTTCCTTTGAGTTTCGAACTTGGGAGTGGGGGGGCTACTGTTGGGGATAAATCCCGCTCCTGCCGAAGTCTAGTTCGATACTCAGCACCAGTAGCCACGGAAGAGCTTCAGCGGACGGATTTTAGCCAAACCCTTACAGCCGGCCGAGCTACTTACCGACCGAGCTCCTTGGACGCCCAACAGTCGGGCTCTAGCCGAACTCAGCCGCCGAGCTTCAGTCAGACTTCCGCAAGAGTCGAACTCTCTCCGCGTCGTTACAGCCAGGCGCCTGCGGAAGCCGAACTCCCTCCAAGCTTCCTTTCCGGCCGGATCTCTTCAGGGGCCGGACTTCTCACCAACCGAGTTCCTGCCGAACTCTCCAGCGGCCGAGCCTTAGCCGCGCACCTCCAGTCAGACGCCTACGGGAGCCGAAGGAGCTCGGTCGGCTGAAGGGGTTCGGTCCGGACGCTGGGAGTCCGAAGGAGCTCGGTCACTGGGCAGTTCGGCTAAAGCCCGTCTGCTGAAGCTCTTCTGCGGCTACTGGTTGCATCGGGCTGAGCATCGAACTAGACTTTGGCGGGAGCGGGGTTTATCCCCAACATTACTATTGTTAAGAAAGAACTTTTCAAGACAAATATGTAGAAATACCAGCGATCGGACACATGCAATGCATGTTTGAGGGAAGAGAAGGGGGGGGGGAGGAGGGACGAGGCGAGCGAGCAAGTGAGGGAGTCCAATCAATTTAGGAATCCAATCTAAGAATCCTATCTGTTTTAGAGTCGAAGTTAGAGAAAGAGAGTGCAATTAGTTTTGGAGTTTTATGAAGGGGGACCAGTTTGATGGGGAAAGGGGGAGATTGAGCATGTGGTAGTTAATGCGGGTGAGCAAGGTAGTAGGGTTGTAGATGCATTTTTTAAATAGGAGGGGTATTCTCAGTATAAAATATGATAGACAGAATCAAGAGGGAATAGTTCCTGATTTCAAAACTATCATTTTCATACATGCATATTGTTCAGTTTATGTTCTCTTTGGAGTGAAACATGCATTATGTTCATGCCTTTAATTTTTCCCCCTTTTAACTTGATTGTCTTGAATTTTTATTTCTTAAATTCTATGAGTTATTGTATTGATCAATAGAGATCTCTTAGAAGGGTGCTAAACCTACAACTATTTGGGTTTCCAGTTCCTACATGTGCCATATATCATGAATCTCCCCAAATTCCAAATGAGTTTCTGTTTCAGCAGTTTAAGTGGTTTCTCTATTTAGTTTCAGCAGTTAAAAAGTACAAGAAACTATCAATTAGAACTACTGAAAATAAAAAAGGAAAATGATGCAATAGTTTTAGAAAATTCAATTTAGTTAGTTTAAAGTATATTATATTGTTTGAGCGCCTTTGGATGTATTGTTTGGTGGTTTTGCAGTAAATAAAAAAAGTAGTTTTTCGAAAGTATGAAACATCAAAAAACCACTTTTAGCATAATATGTAATTCCAGCTGTTTGTTGGCACTCTACCATAATCTAGATGCATATGAAATTTAGTTCCTAGGATAACTGAATTTGTGACAAATTGCTTTCCTCTGATGTTTTTGAAATGCAATGTTGCAGTGTTTCCAAATCTTGTCAAACATAGAAATATCTTAAGCTTAATCTAGAGAATGTTCCATAGTTAGCATAGATATCTCTCATATACACTTAGATTTGACCCTGTAAGTTTGTGCTGAAATTCTGTTGCTTGTGTAAGTTTAGATCAAGTTCTGCTGAAATTGATTTGTTTCATTTTGGTTTCAGAATTTTGTGCAAATTGGAGAGCCAAGAAACATACAAAAGAAATTATGCATTGTCATTAGGTGATTGTGACGGACAACTCTTGCATATATATTGTAACTGTAATAATTGGAGAAAAGAAAGCAATCTCATTGCCATGCATGAGTAGGGATGCAAATGAGTCAAGTTGTTCATGAGCTACTCAAGCTCAACTCGAGTCTAAGCTTTACCCGACTCGGTTATTGTTAAGCTCGAGTAGCAAGATTTTCAGCTCGAAAGCTCACGAGCCTCCTCGAGTTTATATATATTTTTAATAGTATTATTTTTATTTATAATATGTACATACAAGTTTTGAGCCCAAGTATTTTATGTATGTATCAAACTCGAGATATTAAGGCTCGATTGATCTTGAGCCGAGTTTTGAGCCCGAGTATTTTGAGTCGAGTTGAGTTCGAGCTTCCAGCTATCCGGCTTGGCTCAATTGTACTCCTATGCATGAGGATGAAGAGGAAGGGAGGATGGAGGGAAGGAAAATGGAGATAGGAGACTAGGTCTCTGGTTTTCTTTAACTATGTAGTTACTTTTCCAATATTTAGGAATTCATATAATATAGCTAAATCAACTTGTTGCAAATGTATACATAGTGTCAACCATCACTTATAGTTTAGGTCATATATTATAATGTACCTGGCCTGAAAATTTAGGATGTTGGCCAATTGTATCTTATGCAGTTCAACAAGATAGGCTATTGCTTTTGATACGGTGGGCCAACCCAACTCACTTGCATCCTTAAACTTATCAAATGGTGCAGTTTCATCTGGGATAACAATATCTACTTCCAATTTTTTGTTTTCTTAATATGAATCTACCTTTTTATATCAGGATAGCAAGTCCATTCTCCCCTTGTTCTCAATAGAAATATCAATGGGGTGACTGTGTTACAAATGATGTAAAATCTATCACTTTACTTGCATGTTATATGCCCACCAAAACTTATGTATTTTATGTATGACAAATGCCATTAGCTGTCTTCCTGGACAACATACAATAGCATGAGCAGAGAATCATGGAATTAATATTCTATTGTTAGAAACCCTACTGTATGTGTCTGTATGTTGCAGTGATTTAGATACTTGTAGGCCACTTTCTCCTTTAGGTAGGCTACTCAAATTGAGAGTTTACATTATTTATTCTGGAATACTTTTTTTAACACCGGTATGAGTCAATATGAAACTGTTGAGATAATTTCAGTATATGTGTCATGTCAAGTTTAATTGCACATCACATAGATTGTTGTTTACTGAGTGCTTGATGAGAAGGTGAGAAACATTGAGATGTTTTTATAGGTATCTTGTAAATTGTAGATTATTCTGAATGATGCGATTCTTCATGTGGATATTATGATGTCATGTGTGATGTTACTGACCTGTCCTAGTATTCCATCGTATTCTTCAATATCTCTATTTGTAATTTGAAATAGTGACGTTTTTGCTTATATTTGGGATCTCAGTTAGATATGCCTTGGGACAGGTACATCATACATTTGCCACTGCAGGATCTGATGGTGCTTTCAATTTTTGGGACAAGGACAGTAAACAAAGACTAAAGGTCTTTTCAAGACAACCAAAAGATAATACTTACATGATTTATATTTTTGTTGGTTTCTCTATCATGCTTTTTTTTTTCTTTTTAAAATGTCCACCTAGCTGCACATATATCAGATTCTTAATTGAAACGAGCTGGCCGGTTTGGGTCAGTTCAGGCCCCAGCTGGTTTGGAGACCAAACCAAAAGCCAAAGGGGCATCTTGTCTCGGTTCTGTCCTGGTATGAATTGGGTGACTTGGGATGAGACTGCAAAAACTTATTAGGAGGATACTGAATGATTTTTTTACCTTTTGGTGTTATCCTATATTTCAATTATGTTTGAACTTGTACTAGCCTATGAAGTTGGTACAATGCCACACCTGCCCCCAACCCCCATTTTAATTCTTGTACTTGATTATCATATTTGCCAATTTAATGATTGTGAAGGAAATTGAAATACTTGTTTCTTTTGTTTAACAGAAGATTGATTAAATTTTTATAGAGAATCAAAAGAAAGTATCTATTGATGATGTCAGCTATCAAGCAATTTGTTGCATTGTTGTTATTCATCTGAAAGCTCTGTTTTGCAATGCAGCATTACTGGCATTCAATACACACCCATTTTGCAATGCCGTTACAAGAATTCTGTTTCAGAATCAAAATTGATTATATCAGTCATCAAGCGTTATGTTGTTTGTTTATCTGATGTCTTGCAATGCAGTCAGTAAAATGTAACTTACAACCATTTTTGTAGCTAGCTTTTTTTTTTTTTCCTGAATGCTTTGATTTTTTTCGTAAGTAGATCAAATTTCTTGGTTAGTTTCCACAAATAATGGCATGTATCAGCATGGAGACCTGTTTGGTGATTCTACGTGTATATGTTAGCGAGCACACCAAGGTTGTTAAGGGTGCCAGGCGCCCTCAAGGCGTTGGACCCTGTCTAGGGCCTGGGGCACTAGGCGCTAAAAAAACGAGCGCTTGATTGAAGTCAGATGCCATTTTTTTGAAAAAAAAAGAAAATAAATATAGTCTATTCTAAAACTAAAGTCTTCATTACAATCTGTTGTTCTAATGATCTAATCCAAAATTAAAAATTTTCATTAGATTTTTTGTCTAAATACCACACCCAAACAATAAAAGCTTTTCTAAGTTTTCTGTTTTCTCCATCACTTATAGAGGGCAGTCTATTGTTTTATTCTAAAAGTCTAAAACTAAAAGTCTTCATCAGATTCTATGCCTAAGTTGTCATAATGATTATCTTCTTCATCATTAGACAGGTCATTCTCTATGTTCTCCTCAATCTCTTCTTTTTAACTGGAACTAATCTCTTCATGATTTTAGTCTGATGGCTCTGAATGTCAAGTTGAAGCTGCTACTAATCTTGATCTTGTTTGCAATTTGGTATTTTTTCTTCCTTCTCCAACACCTACTGTCCTAACTATTGCACTCCATGTCAAGTCATCATCATCACAAAATACCAAATCATTCTCATCATCCATAGAATTGACTCCTTGCATGCCAGGCTTTCCAATCAACTAGACTTTCTAAACTAGTATTACACTTTAATGACCTTTTTAAAAATTATTTGTCTCTTAATTTTTTTTAATAAATTACTTAAGTACCCTTTTTTTGTTCATCTAAAGGATTTATCTATTACTTATAACTGTATTTCAAATTGAAGTGAATTGCAGTTATTAAATTGGAAGCTGAATAGATAGGAGACAAAACCAATTTTAATTGGGTGCTCCAGGCGAGCGCTTAGGCGGCAAAGGCACTCACCTGGCTGAAGGCGCCTCACCTGGAGGAGGCTAAGGTGCTTTCAGCCAAGGACGCTCAGCCAAGGACGCCTTGCCTGAGCGTCTAGGCGTGCCTAGGCAAGCGCCTTAATAACACTCAGCACACTAATTTAAATTTTCTAGAGGCGAAGCATTTCTACTTTGTTTTTGATGGGGAAGGAGTTTTATCTGAATGCTGGTGAAGTATGAAGTTTGCTAATTCTAATGTTAAAGAGAAGCTAATGCAGTGGCACATCCACTTTTATCATTGTTTATAAATTCTCTCAGATTTTGATTTAATATAATATTCCCTAAAAGGACATTAGCATAAGATGCATATTTGATAGCAATGCTGCAAGAAATATATATGATGTACTAGTTCATTTTATGACTACTTGTAACAATAATAAATTGTGAACCCTTTTGATCCTCCTATCATAGGTTTCTGCTCGCATCATTTTAATAACTCCAACCTTTTCAAATTGACAGGCAATGGCTAGGTGCCCTTATCCTATCCCATGCAGCACTTTCAACAATGATGGATCAATTTTTGCATATGCGGTGAGTCATATTTCTTCATGTTATAAGTCATTACTACAAAGAAATTGTTCGCTTTTGGATTTCAAATGATTACACTTGTCTTCTTGTTTTGAAATGGTTGCACTAGGGTCCTTGCAGTAATCTTCAATTTTGCCTTTATCTGTAACAGTGTAACCATGTTTTGTTCTCATTACAACTAATCTCTATGAGATGCTTAACCCATATATGATGATTTTGCTTGTATCATAGCTCACTATAATCCTTTAACACAAGAAAATGCATCTTTTTCTGACCTGCGTGTGAAGGTTTCATTCCATTATCAAGGTTGTGTTATTTGGGCTTTATCCATACCTGATAGACTCAGAACATCTTAGAAAGTGGAAGTGAGAATTTTAAACAGTGAGAATTGTATTTCCAAAAGGCAAGAGACTGCTAATGTTACAATAAAGCGTTGAATAAGTGGGCACTGGCATTTGTACATCATGTCAGGATTACGATTTCAATGGTGTAATGTCGAAATGTTGAGGAATGTGCATTGGCACAGTTTGGACTAGTATTGCTACAACACTAAAACAAACCCACATATTGGTATTCGCTGTTGATACAATTCTGGTACCAACATCAGTAAAATGTTGGTAGTCTAAATTAGTTACAAGACAAATCTTGGTTGAGTGCAATGATATTGGGAAGAAGTAATATTATCTTTAGCAAGACTTGCTCTACTTCATATTCAAATAAAGCTCAATAATATGATTTTGAACTTCTTTAGTTCATAAAATTAAAATTTTCAATCTTGCGTTAAATGATCATCGTGAGCTATGCTTTTTATTATTCTATCCAAATAGCTGCCTGCAAAAATAAAAAATTCCCGTGGTTACCAAACTTTGCTTGAGAAACATGTAATATAAGTTATTTGATTTGGTTTTATCCAAAAAGTGGGTCATACATCAAAAATATTATATAAAACATGGAGGCACTAATGTATGTAACCAAATTTTGTACATAAGACAGAACTGAATGCTTGAGAAAGCACTTTGTCAGCTACAGTTATCTATCCACTTCGGAATCTTGTAAGAAACTTGCTCCTGCTCCCTGCTTCTAAGCAATTCCTATTCTGAACTTGTTTTTGAGGAATCTCCTTCCTTGCATCAAGAAATCGGCTTCTGCACCTGCTCCTGCTCAGGTAAATAAATAGTATATAAAGATATGGCAAAGTTAGCAGAACTATTTATTTATTACTTGTTGTTTAGCTAAGGAGAAACAGAAATGGAAAACTATTCAGTTGTTACTAGTAGTAATGGATTTCATTATTTAAAACTTTTAATTTTGTCGTGATTGACAATTGGTATATGTTAATAACTATATACAAATGCAGGGTTATCCCTCGATGCTTTTTAGGAGCCAAGCACTAGAGGACAAACTGAACTATTTAGAACTTTCTTTGCCTTCCATGATATTTAAAAGCTTATACGCTTCATTCACAGATTTACAAAATGTATGATGAAACAGGTTTGCTATGACTGGAGCAAGGGTGCTGAAAATCATAATCCAGCTACGGCAAAGACGTATATCTATCTTCATAGCCCACTGGTCAGTTTAGCTTTACGATCATTGCTATGACGTAATCATCTATTAGCTTGTGTGGTACTTCTGTTTTTCCTCTGCATTCATTGTTTTCTTTACTTCGTCCACTCTTATCAACAGTCTAGTCTAGTTTAAAGTTTCCCGATCCACTTGGATGAAATGCTACACTTCTTGTGGCACTGGCTATTCTAATGGCACCTTTTGCTCTGTCTTTATTGTTGCTGCTAATATTGCTCCTCCATTTTGTTTTTTCTTGGAAACAGGAAAGTGAGGTTAAAGGGAAGCCTCGTATAGGAACTGGTGGCCGAAAGTGAACCCTCGGGCGATCTAAATGAAAGGGATACAGAATCGTTGCATTGTTGCTTCATCCGTGCAGGCTCTTGTTTTTCATTTTTGGCCATCGTGCATGCCCATAATTCTGGTCTCTTGATGCTGAACATCATCTTGTAAATTTAGTCATTGTTACATATATAGGTAGGTGGTTTTGCAGTTGCACTTGGCGGGCTGATGATCTTGCCTTTCCTCTGGATCCTAAATTTTTGGTGTGTTCGGTGAAACACTGAGGTTTAGTTAGCAAAAAATGTAACCCGTGTCTTCCAGAAGCTGATATGTGAGATGCTGCTTAATATTGGTTCTGTATCAATTTGCTATTATCCTCGAGTATCGTCAGCTGCAAGCATTTTGTTTCTCTGCAAGCATCAGAACAACATAAAATTCTCGTAATTAATTCAATTTCAGTTCAAATTTCTTTCACCTGTGAGATACGCGGATGCTGCTGGGAGCAACTGCGATCTCATTATCCCCGGAAGTGCAGCTCAGCAGCCAATTGGTAATGGCTGTATGTTAAGGAGAATGGTTACTGCCATACTGGAGTAGCAACGAATCCTGCAGACGATAACCACTTTGGATCTTGACCGATACTTCGGTGGTTCAATGTATGGATGCTGCTTGATAGAGGTGGGACCGAAAGTGGAACCTCTTCTTGGAGGAAATGGCGAATGAGGGTGATTTGGAGGCCTGGATATCCATCTCATCTAAGTCCACTGAACCGGCAATTGCAAACAAACAAAAAAAAAAACAACGAGCTTCTTTCTTTAATTCATTTTCCTTCGAGCGGAAAGGATTTAGTCAGTTACGATAGGTTGTATGACATTATTACCCTTGCATCAGGTGGTTATCTCGTCTTCAACACCATTAAAAGAAGTGGCACAACTGTGAAAAGTATGATGATAAGGTATTCCGCTGTAACAGTAAGTAATGAAAACAGAACAAAATAATATTTCATTCGAACTTAGTCAACTAGCATGCACAAATTCAGTGTCATGGTCGATCCACCTACTACTACGAATTTGAGAGTAAAATGATAAAAATTATTTTAAAAATATTAGATATGTCCTACCAGATTATCTCTCTCTTTTATAGATGTTGAAGTAATAATAGCTGAGTACGTGGATCTTTTTTTTCGGTGTAGTGTGATCGTGGATAAGTAATTAAAACTATCCACTAATCACCATCGCCCGTTCTTCTTGGGAACGGTTTTGTAGGATCGATCGGGAGCCGGATAGGTTATTTGGAGAGCTCTCGTCGGTCAATCATTTGATTTGGATCCAACCGATCAGTCGATTGACTTATTTTGTGCTGATGGATCATCAGTCGGTTCATGTTGTACCGATCGATCGCCGGTCGGTTGGTTCTATACCAATGGATTATCGATCGATTGATTTTCTGTCGATCAATGATTGATTGATCGGTCTATAGTTAGTCAGTCTATCGGACCGTACGCCCATCAGATGGTAACGCATCGACATTTCTATTGTTATATCGGTGGATGTTCATCGAAGATCGGTGATCCATCGATCATAGATTGGTGAGTCGGATGATGGATTAACATCCTCCAAGCATAAGACAAAAAAGGTGTAACTTGTATTGCACTAAATCAAATATATCATGAATCTTCATAGCCTCCTAACATTATAAAACACTGAATTATTGGCAGTGTTTCCATTGAATGATTTTTTGGATCGTTATGTGGTGATCAAATCAATGAATAACTAGCCAAAGATCTCCAAATTGCATAGGATGGATAATTATGATCCATAATTATTAAAATTTTTAGTTTTTAATATTTATTTTATTATACTATATATTATATTTTTTTATTATTTTATAAAATAATATTTTATTATTTTTTCTTCTTCTTTCTATTCTCATACTTTCTATGCGTTCATCGGTGTCACTGCACCCCTCCTTATCATCCCACCATGGTTTTCATTCTCTCTCGACAAACATTGATTCCGATCGTACCCCCATCCCCTCTCTTCTTTTTATACCTTCTTCGTGCTTATCGATGCCGCCCCATTCTTTGCCGCCCCACTATCGCTTTCTTTTTCTCTCGGCAAACGTCGGTCCCGATCGCATCCTCCGGCACCCTTATCGGTATAGCTTTCTCTCTCTTCCTTTCTTTTCTTCTTTTTCTTTTTTTCTTTTCTCTCTTTTTTTTTCAATTTTTATAAAATAATATATTATTATTATTTTTCTTCTTTCTTCCTATTGTCATACCTTCTCCACGCTCATCGATGCTGCCCCACCTTCCTGCCGCACTATCATGGCTCCCCTTCTCTCTCGGCAAATGTCGATCTCAATCGCATCCCTGTTCTCTCACTTCTTCTCATACATGCTCTGTGCCCACTGGTGCCGCCCCACCCCCTGTCGCTCTACCACCGCTCTCCTTGTATCTCGGCAAATATCGATTTCAATCACACCTCCCGGTGCCCCTGATGCCACCACCGAAGGAAGAAAAAGAAACTCTCTTTTCTTTTCTTTTTCTTTTTTTTTTCTTTCCATAATTTTTTCTTCCTCAATTTTTGGTACTTTCAAAATATTTATTAAAAAATATTATATAAAATAGCGATTATATATTTGAATTATAAAAATATTCATGAATTATAAATATTCATCAAAAAATAAAAAAATATTCTTTTAATTGATATCCTTTTTTATATTGATCCTATTTGCTCTCCCTATAAACATTATTTATTAAAGATATTATTTAAAGATGTTTAAAAAATTATATTTTTAAATATAATAATAATTATTGGGATAAACTCTACTTCCATCGAAGTCCAGCCTGGTGCTTAGCCTAATGCAGCTGGTAATTATGGAAGAGCTTCGATCCAAAATTCTTCCTCCAACGGTCGAACCGCAGTCGATCTCCTCCAGCGGTCAAATTGGTTCAGTAGCCGAACTCCTCCAGCGCTCGAGTTCCATCCGAATTTCTTCCTCAATCAGATTTCTACAGGAGCTGAACTTCTTTCGAATTTCTCCTTCAGTCCAGTGCCTCCAGGAACCGAACTCTTTTTGGACTCCTCCTTCAGTCAGATTTCTATGAAGCCAAACTCCTCCTTCAGTCGGATTCTTTCAGGAGCCAAACTTCTTCCGGACTCCTCTTTCAATCGGATTTTTATAGGAGTCAAACTCCTTCAGTCGAATTCTTTCAAGAGCCAAACTCCTGGACTCCTCCAGAAGTCAAACTCCTTTCGAATCCCTCCTTCAGTCGAATTTCTAAAGAAATCAAACTCCTTTCGGACTCCTCCTTCAGTCGAATTTCTCCAAGAATCGAACTCCTTTCGAACTCCTCCATCAGTTGGATTTCTATAGGAGCCAAACTCCTTTTGGACTCCTCATTCAGTTAGATTCCTTCAAGAGTCGAACTTCTTCCGAACTTCTCCTTTGGTCGAACTCCTCCAAGAGCCAAACTCCTTTCGGACTTCTCCTTCAGTAGGATTTCTTCAATGGATTGCTTCTAGATTTTAGCTAGCATTCCTTCTGAATGATCTCCTACAGACGTATTTCCTTCAGGAGTCTGAACTCCTCTGAAATTGATATATGTCGAAGTTCTTCACCAACCAATGCCTGCTTCCTTCAAACTATGGCTATTAAATCTCAACGAACGGTCGCAATCAGTTTGACGATGCTCCTCTCTCTGTAGCAAACCCTATGCGGCCCCAAGCGGCCCACTATCGGCTGTCACTATCAGTCTGACGACACTTTCCTCTCCGTACCGAACTTCATGCGATCCCGAGCGGTCTACTATTGGACAATATTGCCGTCACTATCAACCAAGCTCCATCTATAAAAAGGGATCCTCTAGATATATTTTTTCTAAGCTCTTCTCCTTTTCGAAACTCTGTCGAACTCTTTTCTAAGTACTCCATTTCTGTTGGCCAGAAGAGTTGACTTGATCGTTGGAGGATCCTACCGAAGCCACCACCACCGACTCCGGATGAAATTTTATTTTGCAGATCATCGATGGCAACCTCATCTTCCTCGACTTCAGCTCGACTCGGCGTCAACCAGATTCTGCACCAACAGAATTGACACCGGAGGAAGGGACCTCTATTTCCAAGGTATCCTTATTCTTAAAGGAGTGCTCAGTCGATCCTGCCGACCTTCTCCTTCAAGGTCTAAGTCAGATCCATCTATTCCTGCTCCATCGTCGGCACTTCAACCACCACCTCCATCGACGGCCATGGTAGATCCGAAGCAGTTTAACTTGCTGATGTAGTGGATTCAGGGTCTCATCGAAATGATGCAGGCCATGCGGCAGCCTTTGATGGTGGTTCCACCAGGAAACCCACCATCGAGATGTCAAAAATCAGTCCCAAGGAGGGGCACTTGGGCTAGCATATCCGTCATCCTTAGAAAGGAAAAATAGAGAGCAAAGGATCCTTACTTAGATCATGGTTCTTCTCCGAAAGGGACCTTCCCTATCCACGGTCGAAAGCCTTCCAAGACCTGCGATCAAGTTAATGCTCTCGATCAGAAACTACAGAGAATGGATCGGTGGATTGAGAAGCTCGGCCACGTCCCCCTAGCTCACCATGACGACGTCCGCATCGATCTTCCTTTCTTTCTCCGAATTATGCAAGAGCTCATTCTACCAAACTTTGAGTTTCTCTCGGTTTGAAAGCTACGACAAAACTTCTGATCCGATCGATCATTTGGAGGCTTTTTGGACTATGATGCTGCTCCATGGCACACCAGACACCATCTTATGTCGAGCTTTTTCTTCTACCTTGAAGAAAGCAGTAAGAAATTGGTATTCGGCGTTGAAGCCGGGTATGATCTACTCCTTTAACCGGATGAGTCATTAGTTTGCGGCTTACTTCATCAGCAGCTGACATCCTAGCTGAGGTTCGGATTTTCTATTGAATATCAGGGAGGGCCAAATGAAGTTCTTTAGCATCGCTGGTAGAAGGCCAAATAAAGTTCAGCCGCGCTCTTGGACTCCCCCCGAGCGCGAACGAGCCCGAACTCCTATTCGAGCGTGAGCGAGCCCGAACTCCTTCCCGAGCTCATCATCAAAAAAGCCCTAATTGAAGGATGCGAAGAAGTCGCCCTCAGAAGGTTTCATAACTACTTTCTCCTCAATGCTCCACAAATGCCGACATGAAGTAAGAGAGGATCAGCGAAGGGCGCTACCGTAGCTAGAACTACCAATGAGAGAGAAACAACAAGAAGATCGACCACCTCCCGGCATCATCAATGCTATCTCTAGGGAGGGCTTAGTACTTCAGTGAGCCGCCATCTCTCATCCTTAGAGCCAGGGGAAGTTTGCCCCGAATTGGAAAGATCCATATGAAATAGAAGAGGTTGTCCGGTCCAGAACTTATCGTCTGAAGGAGCTCGGTGGAACAACGCTCCCACAATCTTAAAATTTTTGAGGATGTACTATCGATAATTTTTTTTAATAAAATTTTTCTATTTCAATATTATAGTTTTTCGGTGCAAGAACTATGTGATGACAGAAAAGAAGCCATCAATAGTGATCATGTTAGGAGCAGAAGGAGGACCTCATCTTAACATGAGTATGTCGAAGACCTCGATTATTTAAGATAGGAGGAGGAGAGAGGCCTATTCAATGACCCATCTATGCTCCTATTATCATGTTAGGAACAGAAGGAAGATCTCGTCCTAACATGAGCACGTCGAAGACCTTCGATTATTTAAGACAGAAGAAGAAAAGAGATCCATTCAACGATCCATCCGTGCCCCTATTGCCATATTAGGAACAGGAGAAGGATCTTGTCCTAACATGAGCACGCCAAAGACCTCTGATTGTTTAAGATAGGAGGAGGGGGAGGTCCATTCAACAGTCCATCTGTGCCCCTATTGTCATGTTAGGAACAGAAGGAGGACTTCGTCTTAACATGAGCACGTCGAAGATCTTTGATTATTTAAAATAGGAGGAGGAAAGAGGCCCATTCAACGGCCCATCTGTGCCCCTATTGTCATATTAGAAATAGAAGGAGGACCTCGTCCTAACATGAGCACGTCGAAGACCTCCGATTATTTAAGATAGAAGAAGAAGAGAGGTCCATTCAATGGTCCATCTGTGTCCCTATTGTCATGTTAGAAATAGGAGGAGGATCTCGTCCTAATATGAGCACGCCGAAGATCTCTGATTATTTAAGATAGAAGGAGGGGAGAGGCCCATTCAACGGTCCATCTGTGCTCCTATTGCCATGTTAGGAACAGGAGGAAGACCTCATCCTAACATGAGCACGTCGAAGATCTCTGATTATTTAAGACAGAAGAAGGGAAGAGGCTTATTTAACGGCCCATCTGTGCTCCTGTTGCCATGTTAGGAATAGGAGGAGGACCTCGTCTTAACATGAGCACGTCGAAGACATCTAATTATTTAAGACAGGAGGAGGAGAGAGGCCCATTCAACGATCTATCTGTGTCTCTATTGTCATGTTAGGAACAAGAAGAGAACCTCATCCTAACATGAGCAGGTCAAAGACCTCCAATTATTTAAGATAGAAGGAGGAGAGAGGCCCATTCAATGGTCCATCTGTATTTCTATTGCCATGTTAGGAAACAGAAGGAGGACCTCATCCTAACATGAGCACGTCGAAGACCTTCGATTATTTAAGATAGAAAGAGGGAAGAGACCTATTCAATGGCTCATCTATGTTCCTATTACCATATTAGGAACAGAAGGAGGACCTCGTCCTAATATGAGTAGTTCGAAGACCTTCGATTATTTAAGGTAGGAGAAGGAAAGAGACCCATTCAACAGTTCATCTGTGCCCCTATTATCATGTTAGGAATAGAAAGAGGACCACGTCTTAACATGAGCACGTCGAAGACCTCCGGTTATTTAAGATAGAAGAAGGAAAGAGGCCCATTCAACGGCCAATTTGTGCCCTTATTGCCATGTTAGAAATAGGAGGAGGACCTCGACCTAACATGAGCAGGTCAAAGGCCTCGTTCATTTTAGACGGGATGAGAGAAAAAGCTCCAACAACGATCCCATTATGCCCGACAACAATAGGAGATAAGATTTTCTTCAATCTCGTCTGGAGATAAGATCTCTTCCGAGCTTCAGAGTCTACGTCAATAGGAGATAAGATCTTCTTCAACCTCGATTGGAGATAAGATCTTTTTCGAGCTTCAGAGTCTACGCCAATAGGAGATAAGATCTTCTTCAATCTCGACTGAAGATAAGATCTCCTTCGAGCTTTAGAGTCTACGTCAACAGGAGATAAGATCTTCTTCAACCTCGGCTGGAGATAAGATCTCCCTCGAGCTTCAAAGTCTACATCAATAGGAGATAAGATTTTCTTCAACCTCGACTAGAGATAAGATCTCTCCCGAGCATCTACGTCAACAAAAGATAAGATCTTCTTCAATCTCGGCTGGAGATAAAATCTTCTCCGAGCTTCTACGTCAACAGAAGATAAGATCTTCTTCAACCTCGACTGAAGATAAGATCTCCCACAAGCTTCAACTGCAACATCAATAGGAGACAAGATCTTCTTGGACCTTGACTAAAGATAAGATCTTTCATAAGCTTCAATCGCAATGTCAACAGGAGACAAGATCTCCCTGGACCTCGGCTGGAGACAAGATCCCCCCGAGCCTCAACTTCAACGTCAACCTCGGCTAGAGATAAGATCTCCGTCGAGCTTCAACTTCAACGTTGACCTTGGCTGGAGATAAGATCTCCCCCGAGCTTCAACCTAAATTGATGCAGAATCCTGAAGAAGACTTCGGTAGTCATCTTTTTTGTACTTTCTTTCTTCGAATTTCGAACTTGAGAGTGGGGGGACTATTATTGGGGAGTCTAGCCTGGTGCTTAGCCTAATGTAGCTAGTAATCATGGAAAAGCTTTGATCCAAAATTCTTCCTCCAGCGGCTAAACTCGTTCAGTAGCCGAATTCCTTCAACAGCTAAACTCCTCCAGCGGTCGAACTCGTTCAGTAGCTGAACTCCTCCAACGGCTAAACTCCTCCAGCGATCGAGCTCCATCCAAATTTCTTCCTCAGTCGGATTTCTACAGGAGCCAAACTCCTCCCAAATTTTTTCTTCAGTCTAGTGCCTCTAGGGGCCGAATTTTTTTTAGACTCCTTCTTCAATCAGATTTCTACAGAAGACGAACTCCTTCCAGACTCTTCCTTTAGTCGAATTCTTCCAAGAGCCAAACTCCTTCTTCAGTCAGATTTCTACAGGAGTCGAACTCCTTCCGGACTCCTCCTTCAGTCAGATTCTTCCAGGAGCCGAACTCCTTCTGAACTTCTCCTTCAGTCGGACTCCTTCAGGAGCCAAACTTCTTTCGAATCCCTCCTTCAGTTGAATTTCTACAGAAACCGAACTCCTTCCGGACTCCTCCTTTAGTCGAATTCCTTCAGAAATTAAACTTCTTTCGGACTTCTTCTTTAGTTGGATTTCTACAAGAGCCAAACTTCTTTCGGACTTCTCCTTCAGTCGAATTCCTCTAAGAGCCGAACTCCTTCTGGACTTCTCTTTCGGTCGAACTCCTTCAGGAGCCAAACTCCTTCCAAACTTTTTCTTCAGTCGGATTTCTCTAGCGAATTGCTTTCAAATTTTAGCTAGCATTTCTTTCAGATGATCTCCTCCAGACGTATTTTCTTCAGGAGTCTGAACTCCTCTAAAATTGATATATGTCGAAGTTCTTCACCAACCAACGTTTGCTTCCTCCGAACTATGGTTATTAAATCTCGACGAACAATCGCTATGCCCCTCTCTCCATAGCAAACTCCATGCAGTCTCGAGCGGTCCACTATCGGACGGTTATGGCTGTCACTATTAGTCTGATGATAACTTTCTCTCCGTATCGAATTCCATGCGGCTCCGAACAATCCACTATCAGATGGTATGACCGTCACTATCAACCAAGCTCCATCTATAAAAAGGGATCCTTCAGATACGTTTTCTCTAAGCTCTCTTCTCCTTTCCAAAACTCTACCGAATTCTTTCTTGAGCACTCTATTTTTATTGGCCAAAAGAGCTGACTTGATCGTCGGAAGGTCCTGCCGAAGTCGCCGCCACTATCACTAACTCTGGACGGAACTTTATTTTGCAGATCACCGATGGCGACCTCATCTTCCTCGACTCCAGCTCGATCCGGTGTCAATCAGATTTTACACCAACAATAATAATAATTAATATTTTTAAAATATATATTTTTAAAAATTATTATTTATTATTATTTGGAAGACCCATGGGAGGTAATGGTGAGGAAAGTAGAAGAGAATGTATTTAGAAGAGCCTTTCATCAATTTTGTAGTTTAAAAGCATCATCTGAAGGGTTTTGAAAGGATTGCTACTGCACTTGCAGCAGCCCTCTATTTTTATTGATGGATTATTAAATGGTTATAAAAGCTTAAGTGGGTTTGGAGGATTTTAATGAAAAGTATTTGAAAAATTTTGGATTTATTTTTTTTCTCATCAGGTTAGAAGGTTGCTATTTGTAAGATTACAACCTTCCAGTCCCAGAGAAAACCATCATTTAAGAAAGAATTTATAGCCTTATCTGATCTTTAGAAAATATTGATGTAGTAAGATAGTGAATGAAAAATAAAAAAGAAAAAGATTAAAATCAGTTCACTATTTTGATAGGTTTTGGATAAAAAAAAAATTCAGCACTTACATTTTCTCAGTTCCTTACTGTAGAATACTTAAAACATAATTATTCTTAATTTTTTGTATCATAAAATAACTAACTGAACACCAAAAAAAAGTAACAATAAAAAAATTTAAAAAATATTTAGAAAAGATACCATCACACTTACCTTTCTTTCAGAAGACAAAAGGGCTTGGTTCCGTCGCTCACCCTCTTGCGCGTGTATGGTGCCCCTACCACCATCTCCAACCGAGGAAGATAGAAATTCGAAGGAAAGAGCAGGAAGAATAAAAAGCAACATACTTCATTATTAGTATCTTTTAAATTTTTGGAGGCTATTAAATGCAGAGATTTGATTTTCAAATTGATGGAGTACCGTGCTCTATTTACAGATAATTTATTAGGTTTGATCTGATTTGATCCAATAGATTGATTCAGATATCAAAACATATTTTTTTAAAAAAATAATAAAAATATTATTTTTAAAAAATAAATTAGTATGTTATTATTTTTAAAATTAAAAAATAATATACTATTTTTTTAAAATAATAATAAAATAATATTTTTTAAAAAATAATAATATTATTTTTATAATATTTTATTTTTTAAATAATATTTTGTAAAAAATGCTATTTTCTTCCCTTATCTCTCCCCTACTTTTATTTTTAAAATATTATTTTTTTTAATTTTTAAAATACTAATTTATTATTATTTAAAATAATATTTTAAATTATTATTAATAATAAAATAATAATATTTTTTCTTTTTTTCTTCTCCTCTTCAATTTTTTTTTCTTTTCCCTCTTCCCTTCCCTTCCTCCTATTGCCTCCACCCCCACCCCCGCAACGTGAGGCCTAGGTCGCAGTCGTTCGCACTGCACCCACGCCTCCCCCACCTTATGCGACCACCCCTCGCATCCTCTACGGTCCCGCACCCCATGGGAAGGAGGAGGCCTCCCCCCCACCCCCACCCCCGCCACATGAGACCCGGATCATAGCTATCCTTGCTGCCCCCATTGTGGCGCTAACCTACCACCGTCTATGCCACATCCGTCGTCCAAGTCATACCTAGTTCTGCATGACCACCAAACTTCCTTCCCTCTCATCTTCCAGCTCTGGCACCACTAACCCCCCTCCCTCCCCTTCTTTCTTTTCCTATCTTTTTGTGGGAAAAAAAGAGAATCGGAGAAAGATGGAGAGCTCTAGAGAGCGGTGGAAGTGTCGAGAAAAGAAGCTGCCAAAATGGCATTGCAGAAGATGAGAGATTTAGTGCGACCGAAATAATCAGTATCATATGGCACAACTAAAATCATTTAAAATGCTGAGATGGCAACACCATAATATTCCTCCATAAAATATTATTATATATATATATACATACTCATTATTGAATAATTTTATGATTTATTAAAAAAATTATGAATTGATCTTTCCAAGAAAAAACACATGAATTGCAAATAAACAATTCCGTCTCTCGTTGTGTGTGTTGGCGGTATTTTTAATTCATTACCATCGGATCTTCCATGCTTATTTTTACAAAAAATACATTTAATAATATAATTCTGTGTTTTTTATATTTCTTATAATTTCTCTTTTTTATTATCCAAACACTTTCCAAACCTTTGTGTTTTTCTGCATTGTGTTCCAAATTCCAATTTTTTTGGTAAATTTCCAAATTCCAGATCTTTGCCAAACAGTTCCCCAATGCCCAGCTTGTTACTGTTCTCCTTTCGAGCATATTCATTTACATTCCCCAATAAATCTCTCACCCTCTCAAAAAATCTTTATACAGCTATACCAGAAATAACTTATTATTATTAATATAAAAAAAAACTTTTATTTGACATTTTTTGTTCCCATTTTGTTAGAATAAATTATTTCGTTTTCAATTTAAATGTCCGTAGGTCAGCATAGAGTAGCCAGATCTAATCTAATGAAGGGCATCTGTAGTGTTTTACATTTAGATTTTATTTTTTAGTTCTAAAATTATTTTGTATTTGAGAACAAACTAATATAGGTTCAAAAAGTAATATGTAGATATATTCAGTTATAGAGACAGCACAGCAGTCTCCATGTTATAACGGTGTAACTTACTCCTCGCACTACTCCTGATGGAGAAATTATCGCATGGACCAGGGCAAATCTCGGATCACACACGCATGTCCATCATCGCATGGACCAGGGCAAATCTCGGATCACACACGCATGGTGGATAACGCGCAATCGAGAATGGGCGAACTGTACTAGGGTGGACGGACCTTTGGTTCTCCGCTGCCGAACGATCTCTTCGGAACAAAAACTTCCTTTTTTTTTTCTTTTTTTTTTAAATTTTTTTTATTGGTAAGCAAATAACACAGATTTGGAGGTGAAAGTTTTGGAACAGTTACTTTTGCACACGGTTGGTTGATTCCGTTAAATTTAGATTGAGCGCACGTTTGCACATTGATCGTAGTATAACATATTAATACTGAATCGATTGATGGTATAGAAAATGTACCGAATATCAAAATTTTAAAACAATCTCCATATCAGATGTGACAAAATGATATCGTATATAATCCGATACGTTATTGGCCCATTAGCTTTTCCTTTGTTCAAAGCATATGAATCCATGGATCGCACATATCATAGACGGAGGTCCTTAAACATACAGATAATCCAAGGATTTAAATTATCAATGGCATAATAATTGAAATTAAATATCCATCAATAGCAGCTGAATAATGTAATGGCTATTTCGCATCCATTACAATTTATTGCAGCTTTATAAAACTTGCATCAGTCATTAATATCATTGCTTAAAAATAAAATTTATTTTTATATCAATGTTTTTAGCAAGATATAGACCATTATCTAATCTTTGGGAGGGAGGAGTGATTCCCTTTCACATTAATTAATTATCTAGATCCAGATGAAATATGAAAGATGACTTTTCAATGAAATTTTTTTTTTATCCTTTTTTTTTTCAAAACTCCCATCAAATAAGAGACTCTCTCTTCACCTTTTAGGAACTCTTTTTCCTCCTCCATTTTTCATGAACCAAACGAGTCCTAAAGGCATGATCTCTAAAACGAGTCCCGATTAATAAATATACACCACCATTAAATTACAATATTTTTTATTTTCATTCTAAATAATAATATTATTTTATTATTATTTTTCCTTATTTCCTATGAAAAATCAATCATTTATTTTTTTGCTTTGCTATTTATTGGTTTCTTATAAATGTGTAATGATTAATGATTGTTGTGGATCAAATTATCTTAGAGTTATAATAATATTAATTAAATTTTAAAATAAATTTAAACAAATATAGCAAACTAGACTTGGCTCAGCTGGCTAGCAATCCTCTCGATCTAAAGTTCAAATTCTGGTGGTGGCAGCACAATAAAAACCCAGGTAGACATAACCCCAAATAGAATCAATAACATCTCCCAGAGCTAGAAGTCAGGTCCTTTTTTATTTATTTATTTTTCCCCTTTTTCCAGAAGAAACTCTGGAATAGCCGTACAACACCTGGCTTCATGCACGGGATAGAGATGGGCTAAGAGGACCACCTTTAAAAATTTAGCATACTTTTACCGGCAAAACCTTCCAATGATGGCAGCCAATCTAAAATGCCACCACGCCTGGCTGGACCGAAATGAATTAGTTTGCATGAAGACAAAACGCATCTCTTATACTTAAAATTCACGGTTTTAAATATTGTTCTCAGTTTTTTTTTTTGTTTTTCCTTCTTTTACAAAGGAATTTTAAGATACTGTAATAGATATTTGCACAACCTTTCGCTTATGATGCAGCATCCAAAATAGTGATGCTGATGAAACCTTATACAAAAAGTTTGCGCATGTTCAGATTAAAAGGCTTTAGGATTTTGGCTTTTAGATACTAAAACTTGCAAGAAGAAAAACATCTGCCATAATTTAAATTCATGGTACCTAATTTTCTTCTCAAGCATTTATTTTTATGGTAACATCTTAAGAAGACAAAATATTTTGTTATTTTTCAGATTTTATACAGAAATTTGTTCAATCAACACTCTGCATCAATGATATTTCATCTCCAGTGTTCTAATCCAACATGACAAGCATATCAAATGTTATTTGTTCATAATGAAAAGGTTATTCATCAGATTTATCGAGAATATACATTCCATTTTTATAGGCAAAACTATTTCCGTAAAATCCCAAGAAAAATTGGAGGACGGGAAAAAAAGAGGAGACTCTTACAAACTTGCAATGATGCCATTGTCAATCAACTACAGCTCCATTTGCTTTAGATGGACCAATATTGCAAGAGATGACAGAAATCTTCCAGCTTGATGGATAATGAAACAGAAATTAGGACAGATGAATAAAAACGCACTTGGGTAAAGCAAAAAACATGAAACACAGAACAAATTCGATGCCCTCGAAGACTAATTTTTTGTAAACTGTGGATTATGGTTCTCATAGTTTATGATTTTTTTTTATAGTAAGTTGCTCATATCAGTCTCTTCAAGGCCAAATAAACAAGCAATCATGCTGAAGCTGATCGTCTTTTTCAACTTTTTGCGAGTATTTGCTCCTAGAAGACAAAATGAGATGAGGAGGCATTCCAAATTATGTAGCACAGAACAAATGAACAATTACAAGATATTTATGCAGCTTGCTTAATGCTTCACATGGGCCAAAGGTGGACTCAAGCCTTAGAATAACTCTTAGCTTGAATCGATTGATGGTGGATTTGTTATCTCACAAATACTGCTTCCCGTCTTGCTAAATGCTATTAGTTATGCAGACTTTTTCTTATCTGGAGCATCAGAATTGCTGTGAGAAGTCATAGAATGCTGAATGTTAACTGCAAAGTTTGCTTGTCCCTATCTACCAGAAAAATCAAACTCACTTCTCAGAACACAAGAAAATATAAAATTAAATGCACAGTAAACTTGAAACATGGAAACTACAACTTGGTAGGCAGGTTGATCTAAAGAAATGTCAATCCATCAAAAACAGTAAGCATGATTATTTTTGATAAATAATGAGCATAATAATGAAATCTTTGATTGATAAGCATTCTATAGATGATGTCTATTGGTCTTAGTCATCTTTTCTCCTCTGTTTCTAAAGCCTTTGTCAGCAAGGAGGCATGAAAAAAAATCGAATAAGAAAATTTAAAAAAAAAAAAAAATCCCAAGATATGTAAACAGATTTAGGATATGAGAAACCTTTTTCTGCAGATGATCTACAACATTAACTTTGAGCCTTGCTATGTCAAACAGAAACTATTAGAGCTCATATGATTTTTAGAAAAATACTAAGCAGTTAAGAAAAGGCCGGTTCTCTTGCAGCAACAAATTATTTTATCTAATAGAGCTCAATTAAAATTTGGTTCGTGTTACAAGATGTGTAGATCTTGATCAAAGGTGTGGACTTTATAGATTAACTGATTTACCATGCAATTCAATACCAAACATAACTATATTTTTAGGGCCTGAAAATATGCTACCATCATACGTACCTAAACTCATTTTAAATCAATAATTTTTGTAGATATAGTTTCCTAGCTGAAATTTGTGGCTGTACCTTGTAATGATTTCTGCCTTCTCCTTTTGCATCTTCTACACGACAATATTTCCTCCTGATGCATAAAAGGTGACTTCAACAATCAAAAAGAAAACCTAAGATATAAGATGACATATTGCCTGATTTGAAAATATACAAGTAATAAGAGTGGCAATTTTGATTATCATTAGCTTCAATAATACATATTTAATTTAAACTATTTGAAAAACAAAATTGATAATGATGATCAAAGGTCAAGCTATGCATACCAATAAATTGACAAAAAGACTTGAGCCCTTGATTTGGTTCTGGTGTAGCACGTCCAAAGTCAACTTCCTTGCACAGTGAGATCATGTTATTTTACTGCACCAAAAGTAACTTCAAGCAAGATCAGACTACTGACAGTCACAACTGGATGTCTTATTGATGGTGGCCTCATTAGGCAGCTAGTGATGGGAAAGACATGGCAAGAAACTTCTTGATGGGTTAAGGCTATTCCTTGGCACTAATTTGTGGCATATTTGAAGCATCTATCTCACTACTGGATTTGGGTCTTTTTTGAGAAGAACCAAAGGCTTCTAATGCCTCCAAAAAGAACTTCTTGTTTGGAACAATCCCCTGTTCATCCATACGCTTCAGCAAATTGTCAAGGAGCTCTTTCATGTTAGCTTTAGTGTAGGCCTTGTAGAGTAATTTATATGTTGAAGCATTTGGCGCTAAACCTTTTTTTATTGCATAATCCAGTAGTTTATCAGCTTCATAGTGCAAATCATTGATGCAATAGGCATCAAGCATAGCATTCAAAGAAGAAATTTGCACTGCCTTTTGGGTATTTACCAGCTCATCAAATATCTCTCTGGCTCTTGAAGCACAGTCACAGTACCCATAAGTTGTTATAAGACATTCGTATGTCACATAACTGGGTTTGAAGCCTAAATCAATCATCTTCTTGAAAGCAAATTCTGCCTTCTCTCTAAGCCTAGCTTTCCCATAATTTGTTATCATTGAGTTGAACGTAGGAAGAGTAGGCTTCTCCTTTGAGTGCAACAAGCTCTTAAACACTTGTTCCATTTTATCAAATGCTTGTCGCCTCCCATATGCATCAATTAGTAGATTGAATGTGATTGTGTCCGGCTTGCACTGATTGCTTTTCATGCGCTTAAGTACAGACTCCATTTCTTTGAGCATGCCATTCTTCCCATATGCATCCATGACACCATTGTAAGTGTAAATATCACTAGATATGATGCTTTCATCAAGATCTTTGAATAATGCATTGACTTGTTTTACATCCCTGGCCTGAGCAAATGCTCTCAAAAGAATGTTGTAGGTCACAACATTGGGTTGGCATCTTTCAATGCCTTTCATCTTCTCAAAGTACCCAAGAGCTTTTGACAGAGCCTTAGCTTTATCTCGTGAATGAAGATGTGCAGTAATCAGCGCATTGTATACAGAAGTGTCTGGTCTACAACCACTTTTCCGCATCTCAGAAAAAAGCCACATGGCCATCCTTGTCTGGCCTTTCTTCCCCATCACAGATATCAGCTTTGAGTAAATACCATTATCAGCAATATACCAACGCTGTCTCTGCATCCATCTGAATACCTAAAAATAAGTAGCATAAATTAAAGTTACGTGTAATGCAAAATGCAGTGTATTTAGGGTTTTAGACAAGTATATTAAATCCGTGTGATTACTTATGCCAGAACATTTATAACCATGCATTTGAAGTGGAGGAATGGAAAAACAATAGTATGACTGCTGATTCCTGAGAAGGTTCAGGGTTCCAACTGTGACAAGATGTGCTATGCTAGTTGGAACAGCAAGTATCTAGAAAAGTTTAGACTAGATACAAAAACAAAGTAATACCACTGCATTCCTGTCAATAAATTTAAAAGAACTAAAAAATGGAATTAGATTTTTCTTTGTTAATGTTATGAGATTTGATCCATTCTAGCATAATCTTAATGAATGACTATAAAAGGCACAAACCAAGTCCATAAAAACCCTGCCAATATGTTGTATGTGTCTACATATGTGTTCCTGTGCATGTGTCTATGTATCCATGCATGTGTGTACATATAATGCATATATATACATACACATGCACATATATATTAGCATCTTTGTTGGATGACCCATCATTCAATTTGGAATTGTTATGTCTTTTATCAAAGATTTAGCATTTAGCAGGTGGTCCAACTCATAACTATGTATTTGCATGAGTGTTTCTCTAAATACATAGATATAGATATATGCTTGTGTCTATGTATTGTCTCTGTGCATGCGCATGTGCGTGTGTGTGCTTATATGGATACAGATATACATTTGTGTATGTGTCATGTGTGAGTGTGTTTACATGCATAATAATATAGATACGTATGTATGTTTGTCTGCATATTGCATGTGTCTATTGCGTGTGCTCACATGCATGTGTGTTTGTAATTAAATAGATATGGATATATGTTTGTGTGTGCGTATTGTGTATGTGAGCATGCATAATTATACAGATATGGATGTATGCTTGTGTACGTATTGCATGTGTGTGTAATTATATGGATATGGATATATGTTTGTGTGTGTTATGCAGGAACATTTATGTGTGGATATTAAATTATTATTATGTTTCTGAGAAAAGGGATACCATTTAACTATCTCTTTGGTTCTCAGTGCATATATTTTAAAGAGAGAACGTAAAAACAAAATTATGGACCAGCAGGCATGTAATACATGAGCATTCTGTTAACAAAAAATGCTGGTGTCGATGCAATGCAGGAAGCCACTAAGCAAGAACACAAAATTTTCCAGGTTTTTGTGGAAGCTGGTTCTATAGCACTACTGAACATGGTCGGAGCAATGGAGGTTCCATGCTGCCTAAAGTTTATAGCATAAGGAATCAACTATGTCAGATATGCAAATTGCATCTTCAACCTTCAACAATGCAAATAAAGGTGCTTACTGGGTAGAGGAACACTAAAGCCAATTCGATAACTTGTATATGTAGGTTAATTTTTTATTAAGATCTTCCCATCGATTGAAGCTTCCTGATTGAACTGAGAGTCATGTTACCTATTTAATATAATTAAACAATATTCGATTCAACAAAAATAAGCGAGAGATAGTGGATCAAGATGCTTTGTGATATAGAACTGAGAAATAAGAACTGACTTGCAAAGAACAGAGATGAAGAAATTTGGTTGTACTTCACAATAGCTGCATTGAAACCAAGGAAAAGGCTATGACTGAAGATATTAATCTTGCACAAGCTACTGCAGAATTGAAGTTATGGGTCATACTGCAAATCTGTGAAGATGGTACCACAACAAAATGACCAACTTGACAAGAATTTTAGAAGATCAATTTGGCACACCACAAAGTTCACCTAACGAAAATATTCTCTTACTTAGGAAACTATAGGAAATTATTAAAGCAAAAAGAATGAACAGATAAACTATACACTTAGAATTTGATGAAGCATATTTGGTTGCAATTAGCAAAAGTTATATAGAAATGTGTATATACAGCCTTTTCAAAATCGGTTCACACCATTTTTAGGTTATAAACACTAGTTATAAAGTGATTCCTCATGGATATCATAGAACTGCCCTGTGATGTATATCATTTGTGAAACCTTCATTTATCAACCTCGACTAGAAAAGACTTAGTAGAAAATCATGAACTCCATATTTCCAAGTTCTCGAGATGCCTATCAAGCACTAGTTTTATTCAATAACTTCAAATAAGAGGGACATAATCCACTAGTATGAATGCAATTGATCATTATTATTCAAAGCATACATCCATATAAACAACGCAAGTGCATTGGAGCAACACATGACATTGATTAGCTTCATACTCAGCAATCACTTGTTCTTGAAATAACCAGGCATTCAAGTCCGGGAGGGAATTACCGTATAACAGCTATTGAAGAAGTTCCAAACAACTACGGAAACTAAATAAAGATTTAATTGCAACTTTTGGATTCAACAAATGTTGGACTCCTCCAACGGAGTTCCAAAACAACATTCGATGTTACATAGACAACCGGTCATGGAATGTTTTCAGAAACATAATAACATGGAGATAAGTAGAGGAATATGGAAAATCATATAAAAGTTTCTACATAATGAACAAGTTAAACATACTATAAACAAAACCAAACCACTGGAACCAAGTTTCAATCAGATAACTCACAGCAACAATTCAAGCAAATCAACGGAGCATCAAAAACGCAATCATTTAGCAAAAAGATCCAAATATCTCCGCCAAGAACAAATTCATCAATCAAATCACCACTTGAACTCCATAGAAGCATCAAAATGCAATCTTTTAACGAAAAAAAAAAAAAGAATCACCACTTTTCTTCCTCCAGCGCCTACAAACAGAACAGATAGGGAAAAAGAGACGCACCTCCAAGCACTGAAGCCAGGAATCCCTCTTCCCAAGCTCCTCGAACAGCATGAAGCAGTGCTCCGTCCTCACTACCTTCACGTACTTACTGAGCGTCGCCACCAGCGGCTCATTCCCATCTCCCGCCTTCCTCAGTATCACGCGGACGAGCTCCTCCGCCTCCGGCTGCCCGTCACCCTTCTCGGCGGCCTTCTTCTTTTTCGGCCGGGTGGACACAGAGCTCGCCGCTCGAACGGGAATTCTTCGAGGAAGAAGAAGAGGGGGGCGCTGAAATTTAGGAGCCGAGAAGGGGAATGGAAATTGGGTTGAGAGCTGAAGAGAAGAAAGGGAAGGGGCGGGGTTTGAGGGCATCGCGATGAGTAGTGGTTCGAAGTCTCGATTGATCGATTTGGCGGCGGGGAAGAAGGAATTTAGAGTTGGATCTAGAGGGGATTTAGCAGGGATTTCTTTGCCGTTCTCTCACGGTCGAGGTCGAGCTGCCAGTTGGAAGAGTTCCCCAGCCGTGAGGAAGAGGGGTTTAGCGGGGATGGAGGGTGCGATTGGAAACTTAAAATTTTCAAGAGCTACGATTGGAAAGGTTCCATGGCCGAGAGGGAGAGGGGTAGTGGTTCTGTCGGAATGAATGTTTATTGAATGTTCAGCATATGAACGGTTCTGATTAAAATTTAAAATGAACGGTAGTGATTAGGAAGAGGGTTTAGCGGGGATGGAGGGTGCGATTGGAAACTTAAAATTTTCAAGAGCTACGATTGGAAAGGTTCCGTGGCCGAGAGGAAGAGGGGTAGGGGTTCTGTCGGAATGAATGTTTATGAACGGTTCTGATTTTTCCCCAGCCGTGAGGAAGAGGGGTTTAGCGGGGATGGAGGGTGGGTTTAGCGGGGATGGAGCGTGGCCGAGAGGAAGAGGGGTAGTGGTTCTGTCGGAATGAATGTTTATTGAATGTTAACGGTTCTGATTAAAAATTTAAAATGAACGGTAGTGATTAAACATTAAAAAATAAGGCTTTTGGAATTGAACCCGACGTGAATCGAACACGCAACCTTCTGATCTGGAGTCAGACGCGCTACCATTGCGCCACGGATCCTGTTGTCATTTTTGTCAACAAAAAACTATTTCTTTCGTTCACTAATGATCGCATTGTCACCATGCAATGTAAATTAGAGTTGCTGAATTTGAAACTAGAATAAACTGATACACAGATCCTTATTTGCAAGCCTTGAGCTATAACAACACTAGCATCGATCTTCTTTTTCTTGATGATGTTGTTGCATGGACTCTTAGCACTATGAAGGGATACAAAAGGGTATGGCAAGCAATTTATGAATACAGTTCTGTTTAAGTGCTTGATGTTTGTGCCAAGTTCAGATACTTATATGGGAAGAATCAAATGATTAAAATGTTGTACTTGGAAAGATTTCATTCTTTATGCCTTTCACCAATTTATTAAGAAGGCCTTCTACAGCAATTTATACGTTGAAGCATCTGGCAGCATTTTTTTAAATTATTTATTTCCATAAGCTGGTCTCCATTAAGATGAAGCATGCGGTGAGTAGAAGCATGCTCTAAGTATGGTATTCGAAGATTGGTAGCTTTTTTTTGGAATACCTCTTATCTGAGCAAATATTTTCAGCATAATAGTAACATCGGTGAAGCTCTGCAGGAAGAAAGAGAAAAATCAATATGTGCTTCAAATTTACTCAATAGATGTAATTTTGATGGACAAGCTTTTAGCAGCAGTAGTATACGTTTATGCAAGTCTGGATGGGAGAACCATTAAAACACTATGTAAAAGATGGTATGCCCTCTCCAAACCCTTGTTGTATTGCTTTATCCTCATAAGATGGTCTTCAAAAGGATGGGGTCTACTCCAAGTTTTGATGTTAGAAATACCATCCACCATTTTTAAAAATAAATAAATAAATAAACTTACCTCGTTTCCTCAAGAGTAGATTATCAGATCATGCATTTTTTAATGTTCTAAAACAAGCATTAAACTTTTATATTAAAGGGGAAAAACTTCAATATCTCAAAAATCAAAGCACCAACCACACCATTACCAATTTCACAAGCTCATCATTTACAAGATCCCCCTATTACACTTCTCTACCTTCATCGATTCTATCCTAATCCTCCAACATAGTAGTAGAGAAGAGATTAAAAAAAAAAGAGTGAAAAAGATAATTCATGGATTCCTTCTGAGTTGCAGTCCTAATGCATGTAATATAACATGCATATCAATTAGAAGGCACATGATAGTATTTTCCATTGCACATGCATCGGTAGACGATTGGGCATGACTCAGCGATCGAGCATTTGAAGCTCACCATAACCCTTTTGCATGGAAAGCATGGCCCACATGCATGCGAACAATCGGGCAAGCTCGAACCGGTTGCAAAGAGCCCCTTCAGGTGATCGTTGTCGACCTGCTTCTGCTCCAAAATAAGACAAGCTATCAGTTTTCCAGCACAAAAATGCCTTATCACAGTGATAAAGAGAAGCTCATATTTGTTATTTATTTATTTATTTTTTTCTTTTTTAATCTGAGTAAGAGCTCGCATTCATTTCTAAAGATGGTTCACTTAGACAAATATTGATACTGGTTCTAACTGTCATAACAGTTTTAATGAATTTGTAGAGATGTTTTACATGCACTCGTACCAGTACATTATACTATGGCATCATGGAACTTCACCACGTTAGCTAATAAGAATATGGTCTATAAAATGAGAGTAATAGATTGGAGGCAATGTTATCTATCATCAACCTAAGTGCTTGGTTTGGCTTGTGTTGAATTTATTTTGAAAATGTCTCTCAGTTTAGTTCCTTTCAAATGATGCTATAAAAACGTAAGTACATAAAGACTAAGGCTCCCTGTTAAGTATGGAATTATGTTCTTAGGAGAAACCAAAGCAAACTATTTGTTTATTACCTCACAGGCGAGGGGTCAGCACATTCTTTTACTCCAAATCTCTTATATCGACGAGTACTAGATACAGTTGGGTAAAACTATCCAAAGAATGAAATTTTACCTGAGGCATCATCTGATTCTTATGTTCCCTCAAGATTCTTCGACCATTTGAGCTTGTTTCAGCTTCTGCGAAACGAAATGCTACTAAAAGTGAGCACAGAGATCACATTGGCAATGAGAAGAGAGATGCAATAACTAAAACTAATTTACCTGGGGCCAATCCAAGACTTTCACCCATGGCAGAAACCAACAGAAGAAAGGTTACAAGGAACGTAGCCCAAACTCTAATATGGGTGCCCTTCCTCATTATTCCTGGCCACCCAAGTCCTAAAGTTCCAGATGTAGGCCTATCCAGTGGAATAGCACTCATAAAGGGAGGGAGGAGGTGGCAAAGCGAAACCATTTAAAAAGAAGGGCAAGAACATGGGAGTGAGGGACGGTGGGGTTCGATCATATATATATTAAGGTTGGAGCAAGGTGCATCATAAATGAATGGCGCAGAGGATCTTTTATGTGCTTCACATGATCCACGAGCATCGCTCGGAAGATTCACATGAATTCTTGTGAAATTAAACAAATAAAAGTTATAGAGATGGTGAGGAGGAAGAGAAATGGATGTTGCCATTGATATTGATAAATTGGCAGGGCCTTCATTTATGTGTGTCATTTGAAAGGGACTGCTTTCAAGAGCTGGTCTCTGATGACTGGAGTCATGAGGAGGGAGAGGGGAGTTATTGCTATCATTTGAATGGAGTTTGAATAGGAGTCATGAGAGAGGGAGGGGAGGGGGAGGTGTGCAGGGGCAGGCTCACGTGTATGAAACTTTTAGGTTGAATCACATAGGAGAGCTCAGATAGGTGGAGTTAAATGAGGTGGGGATAGGGTGAGAGTTCAGGTCCTGGCTTAAATGAAGCTCAGTTGATGGTGGCTTCAATGCTTGCCAGTGTCTTTCCTTGTCGCATGCACCACTAGAAACTTAATAGAAACATTAATTCTTGGATTTAATAGTATGCGATTTGGTTTTTATAGGTTGGAATTGCATTGTTGTCAGATAATTTATGGGGGATTTGTTCTTAAGCTCCTTCTCAGATGTCACGAGAAAGACATCGAGCAAGCTAGAAAGGAAGGCTGAAGTGAATGCCAAGATGACTCGAGTCTGCTAGTTGGAGACCCTCTCATTCTCTTACCACAGTTCTCAAAAAGAAACAAAAAAAACAAAAAATATTGAAGCCGGTTTATGCTTGACGAAGATGAAGCTTAAAGAGAAGAATTCCTTCTTAGTGTTTGTCAAGATCTCTTTTTTTGCCTCTTGTTTTGGTTAGCAGAGTAAGCAAAGTGTAGTCAAGGTTGCTGGGTTGGTATGTTTGCTAATCAACCTAGTTGGTTTGTATGATAAGGACCTAAGTAGGGTGTTTTAAGCATGCCTAATGTTGGATACATATAGATTGGGTCAATCACAGGCTAAACAATGGTCACAGATGGAGAATTGTGCATACTTATGTGCTGTACTTCCAGCAGAACAGAATTTTCTGCTTTGGTGATCATCATGATTGTGCCAGGAATGTTCTGATAAATTTATGATTTATTATAATCAATGTCTTTTAGGAATTCTGATTTAAATTGAAAGCGTGGCACAATGGTAGCATGTCTGACTCTCAGATAAAAAGGCTGCCAGAATCAGGTCATGCTTTCAATCCAAAAGTCCGGTTCTGATGAAAGGTCTCTCTCCCCTTTGAATGTTTGATTTATGTATTCGTTTTACAGAAAAGAATTTGGTTGATAGGTTGGTCCCAGCATCCAGAGGTTGCAAGGGCTGTAACAAGGGACCCTGGAATCCTGAATTTAAGGCTTGGGAAGGTTGGGTTAATTATTTGTTAAGCGGAGGTAGTTATTAAAACTTTGTTTTAGTGTTTTTAATATACAAATTTATAATGATTCAGTTTTTGTACCATGTAGCTTGTTTAGATTGCATATGTAATACAAACTACTTCGAAAATTTATTGAGACATAAAGCAAGGAAGACTTAAATGCAAATACTAGCAACATCAGCAGCAATAAATACAAAGAAACAAACACACACAGAGAGACAGACACACACAGAGAGAGAGAGAGAGAGAGAGAGAGAGAGAGAGAGAGAGAGAGAGAGAGAAGGAGAGAGATGTTGTAAGGCTTGTCGATGAGATAATTTGTAAGGCAAAAGGAGGCTTGTCCCCCACTTTATATTCCAGATTGAGACTGTGGCTAGACTGGAAGTTGCTGGAATTACTAATAGGATAGCCTGAGAAAAAGTGACGCCAGCTAGTAACCAGGGGTGAGATGTTGAATGTAATGGACTTTATGAGATATCAGGACTGAAAGTTGAAAATGTTCTAATTTTACAATATTGTCCATCATGTTAGTATTATTTTTGATTGAACAGGTATCTTTCCTGCTACATTCGGGTGCAACCGGTTGCAATCAGATGCGAAATATCACTTGTTTGGTAGATACGCATGAACAACCTTTGAGAAAAGTAAGATATCAGAGAAAAGCTTAAACTTTTTAGCAATAAAGCATAGTGCCTGTTCTCTATGAACGAAAATATAATAAAAATGCTAGTCATCAATAAAAATGCTAGTCATCAATTTAAAAGAACTCACATGATGAACACCATCTATTGTGGAATCGAATAGATTAACCTTCAATCATTTTTAACTTGATAGTTTGACATGGGTTTTTTTCGCATAACATCTGTTTTCACATCACCATGATCCAAATTGCTCCAGTTGGGCAGTTTTCATTCAACCCAATTTCTCAGAAAATAGTTTCTGATACAACTTTATATAAAAACAACATCAAGAACTGCACGTCAAGAAAAGTAAATTTAATAGTATTTCCATTGATTGTTTTCGTTATCATATTGTATAGGTTATAATTTTATATTGGACTATTCTTTAAAAGATTAAATATGTAAAAAATGATAAGATATTAAAGAATCTGTGATCGTATCATCAATTTAAAGAAAAAATATATAGAACTTCATAAAGGAGATCTGAAAAAGTTCCCTCGTATAGGAAGTGATGCAGTTTGATTTTTTTCATATGAAATTTCTCTCATATTTCAATTCACAAAATTGATGTCAAATATTAAAATAATAATCAAGAATATGATGTACCTGAATGGTATAATTCTTGAGAAATGGATGGTTAAGAAAAGCAGAATGCTAGCTAATTTCAACACAATCAAAGACCTCCAATAGCATTCTGAAATAAATGACACCGATCATTTCCAAAAATTTGCTGGCATTGTCTCAATCATAGCACCGAAACCAAGAACTGAACCAACAGTTTGGACAATATCTTGCCCAAGCTCATGGACTCCTAATCACTTTCAAGACATACACATTGATGAGCTCTACCAAATTCCAATTTACAATATAATATATTCAATATAACTCCAGTTTGTGCAGAATTTGCTGCCCTAGGAAAATCATAATCACTAGATATACAATGAGAACTCTTGGGGACTCTTAGCAAGTCCAACTTTGTTTGACCATTGGATGCTAGTCTGTGCAATCCAATGGCTGTGATAGTCAAAGATGTAAAAGAAAAGGAAAGAAAGGATGCAAAACAAGCCTTAAAAAAAAAAAACACAGACAAGGAGAGACATAATCCCAATCACATATTTTGCTTCTTATGAACGTCCCTTTACAAATTTTTTGCTACTGAATACACCAGTTCAGGTCTCTCAATTCCAGCCCCTACCTCCTGGTGTTCTCCTTCTCTTCCCTATCCCTGGGCAAACTAAACTTCAACAAGGCTATCTGAAAGAATTCTGACCAGCCCAGAGCAACCTGGATTCCAATTGCCAAGCTCATAGTGGCCTTGGACGGACTTCGTCATGTAGTTGCTTTGGCTGAAGGTGACTCTGCTACCACTATCTCTTGGATCTAGGTGATATCTTTCAAGTTAGACATATAATCAGGATACCATCAGTTGCTTTTGATTACCCAGGCCCAAATATGTGAAAAAGAACCATCCAAAATTTGAACTTAGAACCTCTTGCTGCTAGGAGAAGGGGTACGACCGTAGGACAAGCTGTAGTTCACTTCCATAGATTGATGAAGGGCTGACATGTTGCTAGGAGTTTGGCTCTTCTGTAGATCGATGATAGTGTGGTAAAGTAGTAGTGGAGTGTGGAGGTGTAGTAAAGTGGAACAATTTGGTCTTAGAAGAGTTGATTGTGTGGACTTCTTATATTTTCTTTAAAGATATCAGCATTAAATCATTTATTGGAGAGAATAACGAGCCTGAAAAGATAATAACTTTGCTAATTCTCCAATAGCGTTGTATCAAGAAACACAGAATCATAAGCAAGTTGCTTCTTTGTATCAAGAAAATGAAAGGCATCTCCAATAGCATTGTATAAAGCAACACATTTACGAATCTCATTGATTTGTTAATAACTCTGCTAGTTCTAATAACTTTGATAATTCAACATGTAAACCTATCCAAGTTCAGAGGGCAAAAAGAGAAGCAAAGGAGACGACTGTAACAATATTAACATTTATAAAAAGATGCTAGACTGTAATGAAGCTGGGGTCCTATAACCGGATGAATAACTGAAGCTATGGTGTGGCCTGGTTTTATGATAACAAGGAGGATGACACAAAGATTTCCAATAGGCAACACTAGATACTTGAAATGGCAGAGTGAATGCCACTGCTATGTTGCGGTAATCCACCTTCTTGACTAGTTATAATGCGTTACCATTGTCGCATTGTTAACTAATTAAGGCTGGTGTCTACATGAATAATGTTTTGAAGATAAAATGGTTTGAATATGGATCAAGCATTGGTATATTTAGGTGCATATTCTGCCATTTTTTTGGGCAAATACAAATTCTGATATGAGAATCATTGGATGTTATAATTTATGGATACAAAACGGATATTGACAGTATAGATACGAAGGTTGACATAAATCAAATAGTTCAACTTTATGAGCCATGAAATCAAAGATATCACTGCATTGAAGGTAAAAAGTAGTTAAAAGCATGTTAAATTAATATTATTATTTATTTTCTTTTAAAGTTTATGAGAGTCCTGTATGGCTAAATAAAGTGGCAAACATAACATGATATCAGATACAGGACGTTATCTATGCATATCCTTATCCAATTTTCTTTGATGGAAAAAGAGACGGATACGGCTATTAGCCAAATACTGAACTTTATATCCACATTTAGATAGACTTGATACAAAAATAGATATGAACAGACATTATCAAGTCCACTTCCAACCCTAGTATAGGTCTCTCTCACACACATACATGGATGAACAGATCATGGTTCCATCAAGATGACAGTGATGAAGAGCATGTAGCTTACCTTGATAACCTTCATGGAATGCTTGTGGACAGGCTTGTCTTCCAGCCCAACCAGCCCTATTTGTCCATTCTCTTTCTCCCTCTCATAGAGCGCTCACTGACATAGTTACACAATTTACTGGCGCCATATCAGTCCGATTCACATTTTATCTGAGTGATGCTTCAGAGCATTTCCATGAAAGATTTTGGCATGATAATCCTATAGTTTGGATCAAATGCAAGATAGTTCCTGATTTATAGTAAGTATGAACCACACTTCTCACCCGTTTTTTATTTTTATACTGTTGAAACCTCAGGAATATCCAACACTGATGAGATACACCAAATGTATTTAGAAATTTTCAAGACAAGGTGACTCAACATAAGAACCTAGGCAAACTTTTAGCGGGACCAAGATGATGATTTGAAGAACTTGAACACTATTAGGATGTGAAGGAAAAGAAAACCATTTCTAACAGCAGTTCCCTGCTGACTGCCCTTCATGCAGATATCTTAAAACCATAGCTTAATCACTCTACCCCGTTAATCAGACTCATAATCCATTCTCAATCTGCTAGCTTAGTTGGCCATGGTAAACCACTCATCAGGTGGAGGTGAAAAGTCATATTCCTGTCAAAAATATGAATTACAGGTATTAGGATTTAGAAATGCTTGCAGTGCTGCTTCAATAGCCTGACAGTCCCTGATTATTAAACTGGGATTTCAAGCCTAAATCACTGTTTAGGTAACTTAGGCTAGCCTATAATGGGATAAATTTTTTCTGAGTCAAGCACTCTCCTTTTCGAGGATGTTAAAAAGTACCAACACCTGTTTGATCAAAAATATCTAAATTTTAGGATTTCAGACTTGTGGCACCTATTGCCTTTAGGAACTCGGCTGCCACAAACCTTTTCTTTTACGTAAAACATCTTCTAAGCAGGAGTTCATGGGCTTCAGAACAAGTAATTCAAACTTAAAGAAAGAGGAAAGAATTAAGCTTTGGAACCCAGGTTTCTTTAACCAAGCTTACCAAATTCTCATTGCAGATGACAGGCAAAATAGTTGTTACTGTAAACTCATCACCAGGTAAAAAAGTTGTTACTGTGAATTCATTGTCACCAACATCAAAATAGAAGCAGAGTATGGTAGTCCAATTGAACTGGAATCTGTTGTTTGATAGGATTAGTGCAAGTTTGCAGTCTCCTGATGATTTTCTTTTGGGGTCCTCTTTGATAATAACAACAAAAATAAAACCAGGAGCAATGTGCTCTAAAGGTAAAAAAAAAATCAAAAGAATGTCCCAGACTAACATCTAAAGGATAGTTTAGAAGATCTTGCCTAGCAAAGGCCAATACTGAATACTCTCCGATAAATTGTATATCTCTATTCCAACAAGAGAGAGAGAGAGAGAGAGAGAGAGAGAGAGAGAGGGAGGGAGGGAGGGAGGGAGGGAGGGAGGGAAAACTCACAATAATAACCATCTCAAAATGAATAGGGAATACGATTACAAATGAATGTTTGTTTCCCTCTTTTTTGGCATTTCCAACACAAGCAATAAGTAAGAAACATATTACTTCTTAATAGTCATTTTTCTCTGATAAATGGAAATATTTCTTTAAGGGAAGCCAAAATAGGATCTTTTTAAAATTTATGGATGAAAGAGTGGGCCCTTTCTATGGAGAAAAGGGTGCAGTAAGAGCTTTGAGAAGCCTAGCAAAGCTAGAGAGCAGAATAACATAATAAATCAAGAAGGTTATGATTGTTCTGAAAAGGTAACCTAACCATACACAATGTGTGTGTGTGTGTGTGTGAGAGAGAGAGAGAGAGAGGGAGATTTACATATAGATGCAAACTTTATGTGGGTGACCAAAAAATGAGATTTTGAAGAATTTCTCACCATTTGTCAAAAATACCAAGAGTTATATTATATTCATCTGGGTTTGAGTTGGGGATGTTACTTCTATGATTCCTGCTTCGGGCAAAATACCTTCATCCAAGTTCTCACCAGTCCTTAAATTTCGAACTTTATGTCAATTATATGCTATAGCATCATCATTGTCATTCTTTCTTACATGCAATTAATTTGCAAATGGCATTGCGACATAAAATAGGCCTTCTCTGAACCAAACAAGCCCAAAATTGCATTTTGGTTTCAAATCAGGTCCATCTCTCATTTCACCAACTCATTCCAAACTTGCATTCCTGAAGAGTGACTTCTATAAAATACACGAGAAATTAAACTTTGATACACAACCCCTTTTGATAACATATTGTACGAGTACACAAATTGATGAATGAAGTGGGAAATTAAGAAAATGAGATACAATTGCAATTTGTGATAAGGTAATTTGAGGGTTGAGGTTAAACTGCATTCACCAAAATATTGGGCAAACAAAAAAGGAAAAAGACTACTAGCCCAGAAAACTCAGCATTTGGCACATAACAATTACCTTTATACTCCCCACCATCTCCACAAAACATGTCAAAATATGATAAAATTAGCTAACTTAGCATGTTCCAAATTAAATTCTATGAATTAGACAAAGCTTTGTAGAACAAATTTCTTAATCAACACTTCAGATCATATTTGCACAAACTGAAACAATGCTATAATATAGAACTCATTTTGCATCTTCTACATGGTACATATATTCATAATACTTTTAGTACTACACAATTGGTGACTAACAAAAAAACAATCTTGATGAAGGATTCAAAGAATCTAAGACTAGCCAATTGCGCAAAAAGCAATCTTTCAGAAGAATTCAAAGAAAACCTCCACCACATTACAGAATCCCAGCTTAAAGCCTTACAATTCACACAAAGACTGAAAATTTCAAGAAAGAAAAAGAGGGGGGATTGACCTCGAAATCAGGCAAGGGCAATGGAGGAGAAATCAAGCTGCGCTGCAATCTCGTCGAGCTGCTTCTTGACGCTCATGTCAATAAGCTTAGACCCCGAGGGCCCGTACCGGATGGCGAATCCAGCAACGAGAGAGGAATCAATAACAGTCTTAATCCTCACATTCTTGGCCCCTGTGAGCCTTTGCACCGACTGGGCGATCTAGGCGAGGTCCTGGGACTCAAGCGGCACCACCGATGACACCACGGCCACCTCCGTGCCGGTGATCCGATTGTAGCACAACTCGAACTCCTTGACGATGTCTTCGATGATATCGATCCGCTTCATGTCGACGAGGATGTTAAGGAAGTTGGTGGTGTGGGGCTGAAGCTCGGAGGAGGAGGCGATCTCTTTCACCACCTCCTGCTTCTTCTCAGGCGAGATCGTGGGGTTGGCGAAGAAAGACTGGACGGCGGGGTCGGAGAAGATGCGGTCGACGGTCTCGACGTCGGCAATAGTGGCCTCGAGGGTGCCGTTGGAGTTGGTGACGTCGGCGAGGGCGGAGGCGGAGGCGTGGCTGGAGGCGGCGGTGTCGACCATGACGGCGCCGGCTGCGCCGCGGCGGGGGCGGCAGGGGGAGGGAAGGAGCGGGGAAGGTGACCTTGAGAGCGCGGGCGGGGCGGGGCGGGGCGGGGGTGGAAGGGGAAGCGTTGGAGGCGGAGACGGAGGCGGCGGAGGCGATGGCTGAGGCCCGAGCGGCGAGGTGGAGGGCGGCCATCGCGGCAAGTGATTCTCGGGGGTGGAGGGAGGGACGGCGGGGTTTGTGGTGGGGGTTTGGACGGCTAGGATTTAGTGAGGATCCATGGACGGTAAAGGAAATGGATTTTATCCGAGAGTGGATGGACGGAGTTGCTGTGATACGCAGACACGTGGAAAATCACTGGATAAGGTCTTTAAGATGAGACACGTGGAAAATCAGTGGATGGTGAATGAAATGGAATTGTCCTACCTTGTATGCAAAGTGGTTAATGGGATGATACCATCACTTGCAACTTGGATTAGAGTGGGCAAAGGTTTGATTCTAATTGAAGCCAGCCTTCACAAGCTGAGTTGGGTATAAGATACAAGAGGAGTTAGCGCCTTCAAATCTTAAAATAAAAACAAATGATAGAGCTACGCAGATGGTAGTCAGTTACAAATGTTGACTACTTGGGTGGTACCATCTATTAATGACAATGGAGGTGTATATATATATATATATATATATAATAGAATAATAGCCTGCTAAAGCATCTGGGATTCAAACCAAATCATCTATGGAGAATGAAAATAGGTATGATAACCTCTTTGACGAGGTAGGTTCCTAAAAAATCAAATCCAACTCTTTAATAAAATAGGTTTGAAGATGAAGCTAACCATATGATCTCATATTACATCATTGATTTTTATTCTCTTCTTTCACTTGCTCATCTCTAGCTGGAAGGTGAAATCCAAGTGCTTCAACCAGCATTAGTCTCCAATTTCTCTTTTTCATATGCATCTTATGTTTGATATTGGTTCAAAAAAACCTTAAAAGCATTAAAAAACATATGTATATGGTGATGTCATTTAAAAGTATTTCGGTAAAAATATGTCTCTATTGGAGATAAACCTCATCCCCGTCGAAGTCCAATCTGATGCTTAGCCTAATGCAACTAGTAATCACGGAAGAGCTTTGATCGAAAATTCTTACTCCAGCGGTTGAACCTCAGCCGAACTCCTCCAGCGGTCGGACTCCTCCAGCGGCTGAACTCTTCCAGCGGTCGAACTCTTTCCGAACTTCTCCTTCAGTTGAATTTCTCCGAAATTCCAGCGGATTACTTTCAGATTTCAGCTAGCATTCCTCCCGGATGATCCCTTATAGCCGTATTTTCTTTAGGAGTCCAAACTTCTCTGAAATTGATATATGTCAAAGTTCTTCACCAACCAATGCCTGCTTCCTCCGAACTTCGACTATTAAATCTCGACAAATGGGCACATTAGTCAGGCAACATCTCTCTTCCCATAGCAAATTCTATGCGGCCCCGAGCAGCCCACTATTGGACGGTTATGACTGTCACTATCAGTCTGCTATAGGCAATACCTCTTTCTCCCCGTACTAAATCCCATACGGCCTTGAGCAGCCCACTACTAGATGGTATGGCTGTCACTATCAGTCCACTACAGGCTCCATCCATAAAAAAAAATCCTCTAGATATATTTTCTCTAAGCTCTCTTTTCCTTTCCAAAATTTTGTCGAACTCTTTTTTGAGCACTCCATTCCTGTTGGTCAGAAGAGCTGACTTGATTATCGGAGGATCCTATCGGAGCCACCACCATCGGCTCCAAATAAAATTTTATTTTGCAGGTCACCAGTAGCGACCTCTTCCTCAGCTCCAGCTCGATCTGGCATCGATCAGATTCTGCACCAACAGGATTGATGCTAGAAGAAGGGCCCTCTATTTTTGAGGTACTCTTATTCTTAATGGAGTGCTCAGCCGATCCTGTGGATCTTCTTCTCCAAGATCCATCTTCATCCTCTCTCTCAATCCTAAGAAATGCCTCCAAAGAAGGCGACTATCCGGAGATCTACCACTTCTGTCATCAGATTTGAGCTAGATTCGTCCGTTCCGACTCCAGTGCCGATGCTTCAACCTCCTCCTCTACCGATGGCCATGATAGATTCGGAGTAATTTGACCTGCTGATGCAGTGGATTCAAGATCTCACCGAGATGGTGCAGACTATGCGGCAGCCTCCGATGACGATTCTACCAGAAAACCCACCATCAGAATATCAAGAATCGGTCTTAGGGAAGTACACTTGGGCTAGCATACCCATCGCCCTTGAGAAGGAGAAATAGAGAGCAGAGGATCCTTATTCGGATCGTGATTCTTCTCTGGAAGAAACCTTTTCCATCTACAATCGGAAGACTTCCAAGTTCTGCGATCGAGATGACATCCTCGATCAGAAATTATGGAGGATGGATCGATAGATTAAGAAACTCCATTACGTCGCCCCAGCTCACCATGACGATATTCGCACCAATCCCCCCTTTCTCTCTTCGAATTATACAAAAGCCCATTCCATTGAACTTCAAGCTTTTCTTGGTTTGAAAGCTACGATGGAACCTCTGATCCAGTCGATCACCTAAAGGCCTTTCGGACTATGATGCTGCTCCATGGCGCACCAGACGCCATCTTATATCGAGTTTTTCCATCTATCTTAAAGGGAGTAGCAAGAAATTAGTATTCGATGTTGAAGCCATGTACGATCTTCTCTTTTGATCAGATGAGCCATCAATTTGTGGCTCACTTCGTCAGCAGCCAACGTCCGCATCGAGATTTGAATTTCTTAATGAATATCAAGAAAAAGAAAGAATCTATTCAAGCTTACGTTATCTGATTTAATGCTGCTGCATTGGAGGTCCAAAATCTGAACCAGTCTGTTGCAATGGCCGCACTTAAGGATGGCCTTTGGAAGAATGATTTACTGTTCTTTTTGGAGAAAAAGTACCCTAGGAACTTTGCCAATTTGCTAGCTCAAGCTGAGAGATATGTCCGAATGAAAGAAGCCTTCAAATTAAAAGGTAAGGAAGTCACAGAAGAGCGACAGGTGGACGAGTTTAATAAACCCATAACTGACAGAGGGCCGAATGAAGTTTGGCCACGCTCACGGACTTCCCTCGAGCGCAAGTGAGCCCAAACTCCTCCTCGAGCTCGTCGTCAAAGAAGCCCCAACAAAAGGGCGCGAAGAAGTTCTTCCCTCAGAAGAAGAATTATGATCTCCTCCAAATAAGCACAATCGAAGTAAGTACTATTTGTATCATCAAGATCACGACCATGATACTAAAGAATGTATTCAGCTCCAAGACGAGATCGAGGAGCTCATCAAGAGAGACCGACTGGGTTGATTCCTCAGATGTCGGACTGAAGCAAGTGAAGGTCAGTCGAGGGCATTGTCGCAACTAGAACCACTAAGGAGAGAGGAACAACAAGAAGATCAGCCACGTCTCAGCATCATCAACACTATCTCTAGGAAACTTAGTGCTTCGGCGAGCCACCATCTCTCGGCCTCAGAGCCAGGGAAAGCTTATCCCAAATTGAAAAGATCCATATAAAATAGAGAAGGTCATCCGGCCCGGAGCTTATCGTCTGAAGGAGCTTGGAGGAACAACGCTTCCACGACCTTAGAATTCAAAAAATCTGAGAATGTGCTACTAGAAAGAAGCAACCGAAAGCGGTCATGTTAGAAATAGGAGGAGAACCTCATCCTAGCATGAGCAAGTCAAAGACTTTCGATTATTTAAGATAGGAGGAGAGGAGAGGCCCATTCAACTGCCCATCTATGCCCCTATTGCCATGTTAGGAATGAGAGGAGAACCTCATCCTAACGTGAGCAAAATTGAAGGCCTTATTCATTTTAGACGAGATGAAGGAAGAGGTCCTGACAATGGCCCTTATGTACCCCTATAGTCCATTAGGAATGGAAGGAGAACCTCATCCTAACGTGAGCAAAGTCGAAGGTCTCATTCATTTTAGATGAGATGAGGGAAGAGGCCCTGACAATGGCCCTTATGTGTCCCTACGATCCATTAAAAATAGAAGGAGAATCTCGTCCTAACATGAGCAAAGTCGAAGATCTCGTTCATTTTAGACGAGATGGGGGAGAGGCCCTGACAATGGCCCTTATGTGCTCTTACAGTCCGTTAGGAAATAGAAGGAGAACCTCGTCCTAACATGAGCAAAGTCGAAGGCCTCGTTCATTTTAGACGAAATGAGGGAAGAAACTCCGACAATGACCCTTATGTGTCCCTACAGTCTGTTAGAAATAGGAGGAGAACCTTATCCTAACGTGAGCAAAATCAAAGACCTCATTCATTTTAGATGAGGTAAGAGGAGAGATCCCGACAACGATTCTTATGTATCCCTACAGTCTGTTAGGAATAGAAGAAGAACCTCATCCTAACATAAGCAAAGTCGAAGGCCTCGTTCATTGATACGTACTAATCATAGCTATGGTAAGTGCACCAATCGATCAAATAATAAAGTAAATGAGTAGAGTATCATCCTTAGAGGATTAAAAAATAAGTATTGAAAAGCTCTTTTCTATACTTTATTTAAAAGATCGATTTATGAGAATAAAAAATTAAAGAATAAAATAAAAAAAAATAGTTAAAAATTTTAAGAAAATAGAGAGTGTAATTATTAGGGTTTTAAACTTAACAGTAATGGATTACTAAAGCAATCAATTTACCAACTCAGTCAATACAATATTCAGATTATTAAATTAATTTTATTTCATGTGATGGTGGAGTCTCCTAGTTTATTCACTATTCTTTGATTCAGACATAGCAAAACTATCAATATTTATTAATTATCCTTTGATCCAGGTGTAATTTAAATAAATATTAATGTATTAAATTTTATAAAATCCTCTAATTAAAATACGCTACGTCTAAAGCGCACTAAAATTCCTGCATGCATATGAATTCTAATTTGATTTATAATACAAGGTATATAATCAAGAAGCAATAACATAGATGTACTTGGTCCGTAACATCTATGTTCATCAGATCAATTAGAAAATGATCAGTAATCTAAAAGTATTAAGATTATATTTATATACTTCTTATGAATAAAATTTAAAATTAAAAATAAATCATACTGAATATTACATTAAAAGAGTGGCTACACCTTAGTCTTAGTAAAAAAAAATTTAGTTCATGATAACAAGTTCAAAAATAATAAATAAAATAAAAAGCATACAGAAATTAGACTATTTGATTACTGAAATTAGTTGTCCATTGCTTTTGGTGTGAAAAACTTGATGAAGAAGAAGAGAAGCTCCTTAATCGATGTCTTGATTGTCGAAAGAAGAAAAGAATATAAAAGCCCTTTCTCTTCTTTCTCTCAAAACGCTCTCTCAAAACTCTCTATTATTCCCTATTCCGAAGCTCTCTCTTAAAACTCTCTCCCCAAAATCCTCTATATTGTTTTCTCTCTCTGCCTCTTTTTTCTTCGACAACAGCAGGCCTTTAAATAATCTGGGTGGTCTTTAGTCAAAATCCCGTTGAAATCGGGTTTAAAACTCTCGAAATAACTCAAAAAGAGCTCTGGATTAATTCTAATCGTTGGATGCCAATCAAATGATCCAAAAATCACTCAAAAATTATTTTAAAATCTCAAATCAAGTCAAATTTTATTTGGACCATTGGATCGGTCTTAAAGATTGAATCTGGACCGTCAGATCGTGAATAGGAGAGCTTCAGATTCTTAGTTAAAAGTTGGGATGAATCTCAACCATTGGATCTCGATCGAGAGCTGCATCCGCCATTCATCAGTGCACAACTATCAGTCATTCAATCAAATCCTAGTGAAAGGCGTCCGTTGGATCAGGTAGAATTCTCAGATTGCCCTCTGTAGACCATGCACGGGCCCGGTGTTGCGTGGACCGCCGCTTTTTTCAGCCAATCGGAGAACGCTTCTTGCTATGAAATCCCCGAAATACCCTCTATAGTGGTCCACCGTGCACCATAAAAAATGCTGATGTTAGTGCTGCGTAAGCATGGCGTCAGTGGGTTGGTCGATTTGAGCACGGTCTGCTGAGCCAATTTTTCTGAATCGATTTGAACTAGATCGACTTTTTTTTTCTTTTGAAATTCATTTTCGGGCTCATTTGAAGTCCATTTTGTCTGAAATTTATTTCATCTGAATCAGAAAAATAAGATCTTCATATTGATGGCCTTCTTTCCTACATAAAATTAATAAAAATATTAATTTTTTAAAAAAATAGATTAATTTATTTTATAATTTAATACTTTTATTAGTATATTTTTACTACTTATCACATCCTCCAACTTAGTCATTGCTAGTTCCTTAGCAATGTTTTATTTAATACCATATTTCAATAAGATTATCTATCAAAAAGATAAAATCTAGGACTAAAGGTCAAAAAATTTAGAAAATATCGCTAACTAAGCATTGAGCTTCAGAAGCAAATTTTGCAGTCAATACAATTAAAAACTTTCTTAGAGTATATCAAAGATTTACAGCACTTGTATTTATGATGACTAACTTTAGCATTTCAGTATTAAATTAAAGGATAAAAGTATCCTCTCTTATCATCTATTTTGGTCAATTTTCTATACATTCTCAATTTTATACTTATAAATTAAGGTAGCTTTCACACTGCCTTTTTTTTTGATGTGCTGAGCATCCTGACCTTTCCTCCATCGTTTTACATAAATTTTCATACTTGACCTAAGTGCAGAGACCCAGTTACTAGGCTTTGGGCAATCCATATATACTCTATCTTTTACACTTTATTTTTAGGTAGGTAGCTCTTTTTTTAAATTTAAGTTTTTTTGATTAGAATGTATATTAATTATCAATTTTGAGTGATAATTGAAACCTCAATTGGCCTTATAATCAATACCTACTTTGCCTTATTAGTGTGCATGTGTAATTAGAAGTGCTAATAGTCTTTTAATAACCTAAGTAGGCTGCTAAAAGTCTGACCAACTAATCTACTTCTTTAACTCGTTATATTCATTAGCAGATACTTCTATCTTTTATCACTTGTCCAGTCTATCTTGCTCAAGATTTTCTTCTTGACACATGATTATTATTATTATTATTATATATATATATATATTATCTTCTATCTTATTCTACAGTATCTTAAAGGAGAAAGAAAAATAAAGAGTGCAATAAAGGATAAGAAGGAATACACCTGATTTGGTTCGGTCTGATTATTTGAAGCTTTGAAATTTTGCTTGAGCTCTCATTGATTTTTTTCTGCAAAATTGAAAATACACACCAAAGCATTAAAAGAGCAACAATAAATTACTAAAAAATTAAAAAAAATAATCAAAACTAAAAAGAAAAAAAATAATCTATCTAGTAGTTCTGATTTATAGTCTTCAGCTTGACTTTCTTTGAGTTCTAAAGTGGATCTTGTAATTAAAATGCTTCCTTCTCCTTCTCAAAACTTTCATTAATATAATTTTTTAGCCTGTGACCGTTTACCTTGAAGGTACCTTTTGATTCATCAAAGATCTTTACTGCTCCATATGAAAATATCTTAGTAATTGTATAGGAACCTGTCCATCTTGATTTTAGCTTTCTTGGAAATAAATGTAGGCGTGAACTATACAAGATAACTTGCTATCCCTCATGAAATTCTTTTCTTACAATATAGTTATCATGTCATTTCTTAGTACGTTCTTTGTAGATCCTGGCATTCTCATAGGCATGGTGGCGAAATTCGTCCATCTCATTTATTTACATTAACCTATTCTTTCCTGCATCTTGTATATCAAAGTTAAGAATTTTCATGGCCCAATATGCTTAATGTTCTAGCTCAACAGGGAGGTGGCATGCTTTTCCAAAGAGTAGCCTATATGGAGACATACTAATAGATATTTTATATGCAGTTCTATATGCCCATAATGCATCATCTAATTTCAATGATCAGTCTTTCTTAGATGCACTTATAGTTTTTTTTTTTAATTCTTTTTAATTTTCTATTAGACACCTCTACTTGACCACTGGTTTGTGGATGATATGAGGTAGCTATTTTATAAGTAACACCATATTTGTTTAACAGATTTTTAAATTATTTATTACAAAAGTGTTTACCTCCATTATTAATGATTGCTCTAGGAGTGCCAAAACATATAAAAATATATTTTTTAAAAAATTTGACAACTATCTTAGCATTATTAGTTGGAAAAGGTGCTGCTTCTATCCATTTTGAAATATAATCTACAGCCACAAGTATATATTGATTTGAAAAAGAACTAGAAAAAGGTCCCATGAAATCAATACCCCAAACATCAAAAATTCCACACACAAGAATATTGTTTAAAGACATTTCATATCTTTTAGAGAGATTTTCAGTTCTTTGACAGCAGTCACATGAAGAGACATAAGTATGAGCATCTTTAAATAGAGAGGGCCAATAAAAATATGATTGAAGAACCTTATAAGTTATTCTAGTTGGGCCGAAATGTCCTCCTACCTTTCGGTCATGACAATGATGCAGAATTTTCTCCATTTCTTCCTCTGAAATGCATCTTCTAATGACCTGGTCTGAACAACACTTATACAAGAAGGGTTCATCCCAAAAATAATGTTTAACAATAGATAAGAACCTCTTCTTTTATTGAAAAGAAAGATCAAGTGAAAAAACCTTACCAACCAGATAGTTAATAATATCAGCATACCATGGAAACGTTCTACCTGATATAGCATAGAGGCGTTCATCTGAAAATTCCTTCTTGATAGGGTAAATATCTAATTCCTTCTCTATGATGTTTTTCAATCTGAAAAGGTGGTCAGCAACTGAATTCTCTATGCCCTTCTTGTCCTTAATCTCCAAATTATACTCTTATAGCAAAAGAATCCATCTGATCAATCTGGGTTTTGCATTTTTCTTGGTAAGGAGATACTTTAGAGCTGCATGGTCAGTGTATATAATAACTTTAGATAAAATAAGATAAGAATCAAATTTATCTAATGCAAATACTACTGTCAGAAGCTTCTTTTTAGTGGTTGCATATTTTTGTTTAGCTTCAGTCAAAGTATGACTAGCATAGTATATAGTTTGAAAAATCTTATCCTTTCTTTGATCAAGTACTACTCCTATGGCTGTGTCACTAGCATCACACATTAACTTAAAAGGTAGGGACCAATCTAGTGCTACCATAATAGGTGCCATGACCAGCTTCTTCTTGAGGGTGTTGAATGCCTGCAAACACTCATCAAAAAAATGAAAAGAGATATCTTTACATAATAATTTAGATAAAGATTTAGAAATTAGAGAGAAGTCCTTTATAAATCGATGGTAAAATCCAGCATGCCCCAAAAAGCTCCTAATAGTCTTAACTGAGGTCGGTATGGGTAACTTTTCGATCACCTCAAGCTTAGCTCTATCCATTTCAATACCTTTATATGAAATCTTGTGACCTAACACTATGCCTTCTTATACCATCAGATGACACTTCTTCCAATTTAAGACAAGATTAGTATCCTCACATCTTTATAAAATAAGAGATAAGTTATGCAAGCATTTATCAAATGTGGATCCAAAGATGAAAAAATCATCCATAAATATTTTAAGAAAATTTTTAATCATATCATAAAAAATAGCCATCATGCATTGTTGAAAAGTAGCTGGTGCATTACATAAACCAAACGGTATTCTTCTAAAAGCAAATGTACCATAAGGATATGTAAAAGTAGTTTTCTCTTGATCCTCAAGTGCTATGACAATTTGATTATAACCAGAATATCTATCTAGAAAGCAGTAAAAATTATGTCTAGCTAACCTTTCTAACATCTGATCAATGAATAGAAGAGGATAATGATCTTTTTTAGTTGCATCATTTAATTTTCTATAATCCATACATACTCCCCATCCAGTAACAGTCCTAGTAGGAATTAATTCATTATTATCATTTTGAACTACAGTAATCCCACCTTTCTTAGGAACTACTTGAACAAGACTCATCCATGAACTATCGGATATAGGATAAATAATATCTGCATCCAGTAGCTTGATTACCTCCTTTTTGACCACTTCTTACATCTTAGGATTGAGTCTTCTTTAGGATTGGACCGTAGGCTCATAGTTGTCCTCCATGAGAATTTTGTGCATACAAATTGAGGGACTAATTTCTTTGATGTCTGCTATGGTCTATCCAAACGTCTTTTTGTGTTTCTTTAGTACTCTTAACAACTTTTCTTCCATTAAATCTATCAAAGAAGAAGAAATAATAACAGATAAGTGCAATGAACCTTTCAAGAAAATATATTTTAAATGAGAAGGAAGAGGTTTAAGTTTAAGAGTAGGTGGCTCTTCAATTGATGTCTTTGGAAAAGGAGTGGATGATCTTTTTAATTCTTCAAATTATGGTTTGTATGTGCGTGGAATATATGGTCTGGTCTTTAACAATTTTATGCATTCTATTTGCCTTTCATCTTCAGCTGAACCCTCTTGTAATTGGACAATGCAAGCTTCAATAGGGTCCTTAAACCTGTTTTCTAAAAAATACTCATGCACTAAATTGTCAATATCATCTATACGAAAATAAGTTTGATTATCATTGGAATGTTTAATAACTTTAAAAATATTAAAAATAACTTATTCATCTTAGATTCTAAGAATTAATTTTTCTTGTTGAACATCTATTAAAGCTCCTTCAGTAGCTAAAAATGGTCTCTTAAAATAAGGAGTACATCATAATCTTCTTTCATATCAAGAACAATAAAATCAACAGAAAAAATAAACTTGTTTATCTTTACTAAGACGTCCTCCACTATACCTCTTGGATATTTGATGGATCTATTGGCTAATTGAAGAGTAATAGTGGTAGGCTTCGGTTCTCCTAGATCCAACTTCTTGAAAATAGAAAAAGGCATGAGATTAATACTTGCTCCTAAATCACATAAAATTTTATTAAAACTACAATCACCAATAATGCAAGGGATAATAAAATTTTCTGGATCTTTTAGCTTTCATGATAATTTATTTTGAAGTATTGCTGAGCATTCTTCATTCAAATTTATTCTCTCATGCTCCTTCAGCTTTTTTTATTTATTAAAATTTCTTTGAGAAACTTGGCATACCTGGGCATTTGAGTGATAGCATCTACAAAAAGAATATTAATATATAAATTCTTTAAAATTTAAAAAAAAATTAAAAAATTCTTATTTGGATGCTGTATTTGTCTCTCTAAGAATGGTAGTGGTGGCACGTAGGGCTTCACATTTGGATCGACAAATTGTATACCTGGAGACCATCCATCTGCTGGTTGTTTTGGTAATTGATGAATTTTTATTGATGGTTCTTTATTTGCAGTTGGGTCTTCAGTCTTTTTCTTCTGATGTGGCTTTTCTAGCTTTTTACCACTTCTTAGGGTGATAGCATTGACTTGCACCCTTGGATTGATCTCCGTGTTGCTGGGCAAGGATCCCTGAGGTCTCTCAGAGATTATCTTAGCTATTTGATCTATTTGCATCTCCAAGTTTCAAATTGCTGCTGCTTGGTCCTACCTAAGTTTGGCTTCTAAATTTTTTATAGTTGCTTCTTGGTTTTGCATAAATTTGACCATCAGCTCCTCTATATTGGACTTTTTTTAGGTACTTGAAACCCCAGAGATGGCTGTTGTGCTATATTTTGATTGCTCCATAAGAAATTTGGATGCTGACTCCATCCTTGATTGTATGTGTTGGAGTAGGGATTGTTTTATTGCGGTCTGAAAAAATTACCCACATAATTAGCTGTATCAATTGCTTTAGTAAAAGGATTATCTATTTGGCAATTGCTCGTATCGTGTCCTCCTCCACACAGGTCACAAGTGATGCTCTGAACATGCATAGCTGTTCCCTTCAAGTTGTTGACTTCGGCTCTAAGGGCTGCAATTTTAGCTAGTAAGGTTGGCACGCAATCTACTTCCTGCACAACTGCTGATCTTTTTGGCATCATGCATTCTGTCTGCCACTGATAGCTATTTGATACCATCTCATCAATCAAATCAAAGATTTTTTCCTTCATTTTTTGGTTAATGGTTCCTCTTGCTGCTGCATCAATCATAGAATGATTAGTAGGAGATAAACCATTATAGAAAAGTTGTACCTGAAGTCATACGGATAGTTGATGATGTGGACATCTCATCAGTAGTTTCTTGAAATGCTCCCAAGCCTCATATAGTATCTCCATGTCCATCTGCATAAAAGAAGTGATATCGTTGCGTATCTTGGCAGTCTTGGAAGGTGGAAAGTACTTGGCTAAGAATTTTTGGGCTAGGACATCCTAAGTTGTGATAGAACCTGTAGGAAGAAAATGAAGCCAACTTTTAGCTTTGTCCCATAAAAAGAAAGAAAATAATCTTAATCTAATAGCATCATCCGACACCCCATTAATTTTAAAAGTATTACAAAATTCAAGAAAGTTAAAAATATGGGCATTTGGATCATCATGCACGTGTCCACTGAATTGAACAGTTGATTGAATCATCTGGATCATCATCGATTTTATTTCAAAGTTGTTTGCTCACATAGGCGGTCTCCTGATGCTCAAAGCTGCATCGATTGTTGAGGATAAATCCTGCTCCCACCGAAGTCTAGCTCGAGGCTTTAAACCAGTAGCCGTGGAAGAGCTCTAACGGACGGGTCTTAGCCGAACTCCTACAGTCGGCCGAACTACTTAGCGGCCAAGCTCCTTGGACTCCAAGCAGCCGGGCTTCAGCCGAACCCCCAGCGACCGAGCTTCTTCTAATCCGATCAGCCGACCGATCTACTTAGCTGCCGAGCTCCTTCAGACTCCCAGCGTCAGGACCGAACCCCTTCAGTCGGCCGAACTACTTAGCAGTCGAGCTTCTTGGACTCCAAGCGGTCGGGCTTCAACGAAGTCTCCCAGCGCCCGAGCTCCTCAAGCGGCCATCCGTTCTACCGATCGAGCTCCTTCGAACTTCTCTACAGTCGAGCTCCTCCCGAGCTTTTCCTTCAGTCGAACTCTCCTACAAGTCCAAACTCCTCTGGACGAGCTCAATCTGCAACAGGCAACAAGACCGAACGATATGGCCGCCACTACTGGCGACACCACTCTCTCCGTAATCAGCCCCATACAGTCCGGACGACATGGCCACTACTGCTGGCGACACCACTCTCTCCATAATCAGCCCCATACAGCCCGGACGACATGGCCACTACTACTGACGACAGCACTCTCTTCGTAATCGGCCCCATGCAGCCCATGACCTGCAGGTATGGCTGTCACCATCCAACTGACGACGCCTTCCTCTCCGTACCGAGCTCCATGTGACTTTCGTCGTTCGCTGCCAAGCGGTATGGCTGTCACCATCAACTAAGCTCCGCCTATAAAGGACCCTCCAGATACGCTAACTCTAATCTCTCTGATCTCTAAGCTCTCCTCTTCTTCTCCAAGCTCTGGAACTCATTTTCGAGCACTCTATTCTTGTTGGCCAGAGCTGACTTGATCGTCAGAGGGTCCTACCGGAGCCACCCCCCACCGACTCCGGACTGGACTTTATTTTGTAGGTCCCTGACGGCGACCTCATCGGCCTCCACTCCAGCGGACTTCAGCAACGATCAGTTTCTGCGTCAACAGATTGGTGCTAGAAGGAGGGCCGGCAATGACTTCTTTCTTAAAGGAAGCCGAGGTTCCCTCGTTTTTAAAGGAGTGCTCGACGATGATTTTCCCCTTTCCACTCCAAAGATTTCTCTTCTTCCAATTTCAAATTTCTTTCCACAAAAAAATGCCCCCCAGGAGAGCCTCGACCCGACGGTCGACGGCCTCCATGGCTTGATTCCGTTCGGATCCGTTCGCTCCCGCTCCAGCTCCGGTGACCCAGGCTCACTCTATAGCCACGGTGGATGTGGAGCAGTTCAACTTGCTCGTCCGACAGTGCAGGCCATGCACCAGCAGGCTCCAATACCAGCTCAATCGATGCGAGATTCTCCAAAGTCATGTGGTCCAGTCCAGGGGCGACCGACATGGGCTACCCGACCTCCAATCCCCGAAATAGGAAGGCAACGGAGGGAGAGCCCATGCTCGGACCGCGGCTCAACTCAAGGTGAAGCTTCGCACCCGTTCGGCGAGAAGATCAGAGACCGTAAAGATCTCCTGAATCAAAGGCTCTTAGAAATGAGCCGACGAATCGAAGAACTTCGTCACACTCCCTCCTCACGCGGTAATGATATCTACACTGATCCTCTTTTTTCGTAGAAAATCATGCAGGAACCAATCCCGCCGAACTTCAAGCTCCCACAATTTGAGAGCTATGATGGGACCACCGATCTGATCGACCACTTGGAAGCCTTTCGGATGATGATGATGCTCCATGACGCGTCAGACGCTATCCTGTGCCAGGCTTTCTCCTCTACCCTTAAAGGAGCCATCAGGAACTGGTACTCGACTCTCAAGCCGAGCACCATTTTATCATTTGATCAAATGAGTCAACAATTCATGGTCCACTTCGTCAGTAGTCGGCATCTACGCCGAGGTTCGGATTTCTTAATGGCCAACAGACAGAAGGAGGAAAAACCCATTCGGGCTTACGTCATTCGATTTAATATTGCTACACTGGAAGTCCAGGATTTGGACCAATCAGTCACCATGACCGCTCTCAAGGACGGCCTTCAGAAGAATGACCTACTGTTCTCCCTAAAAAAGAAGTATCCTAGGGACTTCGCCGACATGCTGGCTCGGGCCGAAAGTTATGCCAAGACAGAAGAGGCCTTCGGGGCTAAGGACGACGAAGCCGATGGTCGACGGTGAATCGACGGGCCAGGCAGGCCCATCGAAGAAAGAAAGCAAACTGAAGCTCGGCCGCATTTTCAGACTCCCCCGGGCCGTGGGCGGACCCGAACTCCCCCTCAAGCTCGAAGGCGGAGAAGCCCTGATGGCAGGGCACGTCGAGGTTCCCCCCAGCGTCGAAGTTCTCTCCGACGACGATGATTTCACAATTACGCTCCCCTTAATGCCCCAAAGACTCAAGTGCTGATGGAGATCCGGGAGCGACTTCCAAGATCGGAGAGAATGCGTTCTCATCCTGGCAAGCGCAAACCCAACAAGTTCTGCCTTTACCACCGCGACCACGGTCATGACACTGAAGAGTGCATCCAACTACAGGACGAGATCGAAGAGCTCGTCAGACGAGGCAGACAGCCGATTTCTGCGAAGATGGTCTGAGGAGAAGGAAGATCGGTCGAGAGCATCACCGCTAGGTGGGAAAAACCAGCAAGAAGATCGGCCACCCCTTGGCATCATCAATACCATCTTGGGGGGACCTCAGCAAAGGGAGACCAGCGGATCCAGAGGATCGGTGAAGAGATAGAGGATCGTGGAGCCCATGACCTTCACCAAAAAGGACGGTCAGGGAATCTAATTTTCACACAATGATGCGGTTGTAATTTTCTTGAATATCGCCGACTACGATGTACGCCGCATTTTGGTAGATAATGGAAGCTCGGTCGATGTGTTGTTTTACGATGCCTTCTCAAAAATATCCCTGTCCGATGACCATTTGGGGCCAATGAATTCTCCGCTGGTAGGATTTGCTGGCAACGCCATACCAATCGAAGGCATAATAACATTGACCGTAGCGGCAGGGCAATGTCCGAAGCTGGCGAAAGCTCAGGTTGACTTCCTAGTCGTAAGGATCCCATCCGCCTACAACGCGATCCTTGGCCGACCTGGTCTAAATGCACTCCGGGCGGTAGTGTTGATCTATTATTTGAAGATGAAGTTTCTGACGAGTCACGGGGTCGGAGAGGTCAGAGGAGACCAAGCTCTAGCGAGGTTTTGCTACTCGATCGCCCTACATAAGGGAGATCATCCCGACCCTTATCTTGTTGATGGACTGGACGTCCGCGACGACCTCACTGAGGAGCGGGGTGAGCCGACGGAGGACCTCATTTCTATGCCCTTGAATGACGGAAGCTCGGAGCACGCGATGCAGATCGGCTCCAACTTGGCGGCCGAGGTTTGGGAGCAACTCCTCGCTTTCCTCAGAAGAAATGCGGACGTTTTCGCCTGGACCCCAGTGGATATGCCGGGGATCGATGCTGAGGTCATGGAACATCGGCTGGCCGTCGATCCGAGGCACCGACCGATAAGAGAGAAGCTGCGCCACCACACCCCGGAGAGGCAGAAAGTGATCGTCGAAGAAGTAGACAAGCTCCTCAAAGCCGAACTCATCCGGGAGGTTAGCTATCCGACCTGGGTCTCGAACGTGGTTCTTGTCAAAAAAGCGAATAACAAGTGGAGGATGTGCGTCGACTTCAAAAAGCTGAACAAGGCCTGCTCGAAGGACAGCTACCCCCTACCCAAGATCGACCAGTTGGTGGACGCAACTTCAGGCCACGAGCTCCTCACCTTCATGGACATCTTTTCTGGTTACAACCAGATACGCATGGTGCTCGAGGACGAAGAGAAGACCACCTTCATTACTGATCGAGGCCTTTATTGCTACAGGGTCATGCCTTTTGGACTCAAGAATGCAGGGGCAACATACCAGCATTTGGTTAATAAGGTTTTCAAGGAGCAGATCGACCGCAACATGGAGGTGTACGTAGATGACATGCTCATCAAAAGCCGAGCTTCAACAGACCACCTGGCCGACCTTAAAGAGACCTTCAGTGCACTCAGAAAGCACAAGATGAAGCTGAATCCAACCAAATGCGCCTTTGGTGTAACCTCCGAAAGATTTCTTGGGTTCATGGTGTCGAGATGCGGAATTGAGGCAAATCCCCAGAAAATCTGAGCCATTCAAAAAATGGCCATTCTAAAGACGATCAGAAAGTTCAGCGCCTGGCCGGAAAGGTGGCATCCCTAAATCGCTTTGTATCAAGGTCGGCGGAGCGGTGCATGCCATTTTTAAGATTTTCAGATGACCGAAGGACTTCTGCTGGACGGCGAAGTGCCAGCAGGCATTCGAGAAGCTAAAAAACTACCTCAGCATGCCCCTGCTATCGACAAAGCCTAAACCCGGGGAAGAATTATTTCTGTATCTAGCTGTCTCCCCGGTGGTCCTGGCGGCAGTCCTGGTCAGGGAGGAAGCAAAGATGCAGCGACCAATCTACTACGTGAGCCGAGTCCTGAGAGATGCGGAGACCAGATACTCTAGGTTAGAAAAATTAACTTACTATCTTTTAATTGCTGTCAGGAGGCTCCGATCTTACTTTTAGGAGCACACCATAACGGTCCTCACGAACCAACCAATAAGAGCAGTTCTCCACCGAGCAGACGCTTCCGAAAGAATCGCAAAATGGACAATCGAGCTCATAGAGTTCAACATCAACTACCGCCCCAGGCCGTCGATCAAAGCCCAGATATTGATGGATTTTGTGCTGGAATGCACCATTTCAGTTGAAGCCGAGCTTGAATCAAGCGGAACTGGCACCAGAGCAAGGCTGAACTTCGATGAAGCCGAGCTGCCACGGTCGGACCTCCCCGAGGAAAGCGCCGACCTCTCCGAAGGCTCCTGGGCCCTGCATGTGGATGGTTTGTCCAACTCCACTGGAGCTGGTGTCAGACTGGTCCTGATCAGCCCCGAGGAAGTCGTCGCCGAGTACACGCTACGCTTCGAGTTTTCTGTGACCAACAATGGGGCCGAATATGAAGCGCTGATCGTCGGATTAAAGATAGTAAGGGAATTAAAGGTAGATCGACTTCAAGTCTACAGCGATTTCCAATGGGTGGTCGGCCAAATCAGCGGCAGTTATGAGGCACGGGAGGAAAGCATGGTGAGATACCTTGGAAAGGTGAGGGATTTGACTCCGACCTTCGATAGCTTCGGCATTCAACATATTCCGAGGGCAGAAAATGCGAGAGCCGATCTTCTCTCTAGATTGGCCACCTCTGCCTCGGCTGAACTATCCAGAGGAGTATTTCTGGAGACTCTGAAGTACCCAACCCCGGAGGAGCCTCAGATCGTCCGGTAGACGGAATTCAAGCCAAGCTGGATTGACCCGCTGGTCGCCTACCTCAGGGAGGGGGTCCTTCCTCATGATCCGAAAGAAGCTCGAAAGCTCAGGAAGCAGGCCTCCCGCTACGTCTTATACGAAGGCAGGTTGTATAAGAGGTCATACTTCCTTCCGTTGCTGAGATGTCTCCAATCTTCAGAGGCCGACCTCACGCTATGGGATGTGCACGAAGGACTTTACGGAAGTCACGTAGGAGCCAGGCCCCTATCGCAAAAACTACTCCGACAGGGGTACTACTGGCCGACTTTATTTCGCAATTTCATGGAATATGTAAAGAGGTGCGATCGCTGTCAGAAGAATGCCAACGTGTAGAGGCAGCCGACGTTCGAACTCACTCCGCTCAGCTCATCCTAGCCGTTTGTGCAGTGGGGAATGGATATACTCGGTCCCTTTCCAACGGCGTTTGGGCAGCGAAAGTTCTTCCTGGTCGCGATCGACTACTTCACCAAGTGGGTCGAAGCCGAACCACTCGCGAAGATTACCGAGGCCAAGGTGCAAAACTTCGTCTGAAGGTCACTAGTCTGCCGGTTCAGCCTGCCCCAAATTCTCATAACCGACAATGGGCAGCAGTTCGCCAGGGCGAGGTTCGCCGAGTTCTACGAAGGACTAAATATCTTCCATCGCTTCACATCGATGGCTCATCCACAGGCCAATAGGAAAGCTGAAATAACCAACCGGACCCTGCTATAGGAAATCAAAGTGAGACTCGATAGGACAAAAGGAGCCTGGGTGGACGAACTCTACCATATCCTCTGGGCATACCGAACTACCTAGAGGATGCCAACCGAAGAAACGCCCTTCGTCTTGGCCTTCGGTACTGAGGCAGTTATCCCGGTCGAGCTTAAGCTCCCGTCTGCGTGAGTCGTGGGCTTCAACGAGCGGCACAACCCTCAGAACCTCAGAGTCAACCTTGATCTTTTAGAAGAAAAGAGGGAGGAAGCCCGCATCCGGATGGCAGCCTACAAACAGAAGGTGGCTCGGTACTATAACTCTAGGGTTAAAAACAAGACGTTCAGAGTGGGAGACTTGGTGCTGTGGTGAGCTGCTGTCGCTCAGCCTCAGAATCGAGGAAAGCTCACCCCAAACTAGGAAGGCCCGTATGAGGTGACGGAGGTCGTTCGACCCAGAACTTATCTTTTGAAGGAACTCGGAGGGATAGTGCTTTTCCGACCGTGGAACTCAGAAAATTTGAGGATGTATTATCAGTAGACTTTCTTTAAAAACTCCTTTGCTCTGCATTATTGATTTCTGGCAATAAAGAATAGGAAAGAAATGAGCAAAAGTAGCCCGAGGTCCTAACGCAAGCAAAGTCGAAGGCCTCATCCACCTTAGATGAGATGGGGGGAGAGGCTCGGACGATGGTCTGCATGTGCCCCCACAATCCATTAGGAACAGAAGGAGGACCTCATCCTAACGCGAGCAAAGTCGAAGGCCTCGTCCGCCTTAGATGAGATGGAGGGAGAGGCTCGGACAATGGTCCGCATGTGCCCCCACAGCCCGTTAGGAACAGGAGGAGGACCTCGTCCTAACGCGAGCAAAGTCGAAGGTCCTCGTTCACAAAGGATGAGATGGGGGAGAGGCTCGGACGACGGTCCGCATGTGCCCCCATAGCCCATTAGGAACAGAAGGAGGACCTCGTCCTAACGCGAGCAAAGTTGAAGGCCTTGTCACCTTAGACGAGATGGGGGGAGAGGCTCGGACGACGGTCCGCATGTGCCCCCACAGCCCATTAGGAATAGGAGGAGGACCTCGTCCTAACGCGAGCAAAGTCGAAAGGCCTCGTTCACAAAGGACGAGATGGGAGGAGAGCTCGGACGACGGTCCGCATGTGCCCCCACAGCCCGTTAGGAACAGGAGGAGGACCTCATCCTAACGTGAGCAAAGTCGAAGGCCTCGTTCACAAAGGATGAGATGGGGGGAGAGGCTCGGACGACGGTCCGCATGTGCCCCCACAGTCCGTTAGGAATAGGAGGAGGATCCTCGTCCTAACGCGAGCAAAGTCGAAGGCCTCGTTCACAAAGGATGAGATGGAGGGAGAGGCTCGGACGACGGTCCGCATGTGCCCCCACAGCCCGTTAGGAACAGGAAGGAGGACCTCGTCCTAACGCGAGCAAAGTCGAAGGCCTCATTCACAAAGGACGAGATGGGGGGAGAGGCTCGGACGACGGTCCGCATGTGCCCCCATAGCCCGTTAGGAATAGGAGGAGGACCTCGTCCTAATGCGAGCAAAGTCGAAGGCCTCGTTCACAAAGGATGAGATGGGAGGAGAGGCTCGGACGACGGTCCGCATGTGCCCCCACAGCCATTAGGAACAGGAGGAGACCTCATCCTAACGCGAGCAAAGTCGAAGGCCTCGTTCACAAAGGACGAGATGGGGGGAGAGGCTCGGACGATGGTCCGCATGTGCCCCCATAGCCCGTTGGGAAACAGGAGGAGAACCTCGTCCTAACGCGAGCAAAGTCGAAGTTAGGAATAGGAGGAGAACCTCGTCCTAACGCGAGCGCTCGCATCAACCTCGGCCAGAAGAGATAAGATCTCTCCCGAGCGACCGTGGACAACCTCGGCCATGCAGGAGATGAGATCTCCCCCAAGGAAAAGCTCAACCGTAGGAGATAAGATCTCCCCCGAGTGCTCGGTACAACCTCGGCTTGGAGAGCTTCAACTTCGACCTCGGCTCGAAAAGCAACCGTGTCAACCTCGGCTGGAGAGCTTCAACTTCGACCTCGACTAGAGAAAGCAACCGTGTCAACCTCGGAAGAGCTTCAACTTCGAGAGAGCTTCAACTCGATCCAACTTCTCGGTCAGAGATAAGATCGGAGACAACCTCTCCCTGAGATTAGATCTCTTTCGAGCGTCCGCATCGACCTCGGCTGTAGGAGACAATGTCACCCCCGAGGGGTGCAACCTCCGGCTCCGATCGCAGCGGACGAAGCCCCCCTCAACCTCGACTGGAGAGGGGATCATCCCCGGGCTTCAACTTCGATATCAACTTTAGCTGGAGGTGAGATCTCCCCCGAGCTTCGACCTAGACCAGCACGGAGCTCAGAGGAAGACTTCGGCAGTCGCCTTTCCTGCACTCCCTTCCTTCGATTTTCGAACTCGGGAGTGGGGGGGCTAGTGTTGGGGATAAATCCCGCTTCCACCGAAGTCTAGCTCGAGGCTCTAAACCAGTAGCCATGGAAGAGCTCCAACGGATGGGTCTTAGCCGAACTCCTACAGTCGGCCGAACTACTTAGCGGCCGAGCTTCCTTGGACTCCAAGCAGCCGGGCTTCAGCCGAACCCCCAGCGGCCGAGCTTCTTCTAACCCGATCAGTCCGACCGATCTACTTAGCTGCCGAGCTCCTTCAGACTCCCAGCGTCAGGATCCGAACTCCTTCAGTCGGCCGAACTACTTAGCGGTCGAGCTCCTTGGACTCCAAGCAGTCGGGCTTCAACGGAATCCCCCAACGCCCGAGCTCCTCAAGCGGCCGTCCGTTCTGCCGGCCGAGCTCCTCCGAACTTCTCTACAGTCGAGCTCCTCCCGAGCTTTTCCTTCAGCCGAACTCTCCTACAAGTCTGAACTCCTCTGGACGAGCTCAGTCTGTAATAGGCAACAAGATCGGACGATATGGCCGTCACTACTGGCGATACCACTCTCTCCGTAATCAGCCCCATACAGCTCGAACGACATGGCCACTACTACTGGCGATACCACTCTCTCCGTAATCAGCCCCATACAGCCCGAACGACATGGCCACTACTACTGGCAACACTATTCTCTCCATAACCGGCCCCATGCAGCCCATGACCTGCCGGTATGGCTATCACCATCCACCTGACGATGCCTTCCTCTCCGTACCGAGCTCCATGCGGCTCCCGTCGTTCGCTGCCAGATGGTATGGTTGTCACCATCAACTAAGTTCCACCTATAAAGGATCCTCCAGATATGCTAACTCTAATCTCTCTGATCTCTAAGCTCTCCTCTTCTTCTTCAAGCTCCGAAACTCATTTTCGAGCACTCCATTCTTGTTGGTCAGAGCTGACTTGATCGTCGAAGGGTCCTGCCGGAGCCACCCCCCCCACCGGCTCTGGACTGGACTTCATTTTGTAGGTCCCCGATGGCGACCTCATCGACCTTCACTCCAGCGAACTCTGACGACGATCAGTTTCCGCATCAACCCTCAACTATAGATTGTGATGTAATCATTTAATGAATGATGTACTGATCGAATAGCTTCATGCTGTCCCTCGATCGTCATATCCAATCCTAGATTGATATCATTAGGATCTTCAACTGCCATATTTCTTTCTTATTATAGTCTTCTGATGGTCCTTTCAATTTTTGGATCTAAAGATAGTAAGTTACTATGTCCAGTACGTGTCATGCACTGAATAATTTTTTTTTAAAAAAAAATAAAGTAAGAATAAAAAATAAAAATAAAATTCTAAAGTAAAGCTAGGATCAAAATTTTAATATTATTTTAGATACAATCTCTGGCAACGGTGCTAAAAACTTGATGCGTGCTAATCTATAGCTATGGCAAGTGCATCAGTCGATCAAGTAATAAAGTAAATGAGTAGAGTATCATCCCTAGAGGATTAAAAAAATAAGTACTGAAAAGCTCTTTCCTATTTTTTATTTAGAAGATCGATTTATGAGAATAAAAAATTAAAGAACAAAATAAAAAAATAATTAAAAATTTTAAAAAAATAGAGAGAGTGTAATTATTAGGGTTTTAAACTTAAGAGCAATAGGTTACTAAGGCAATTTGTTCACCAACTCAGTCAATATAATATTCAAATTATTAAATTAATTTTATTTCATATGACGATAGAGTCTCCTAGTTTATTTACTATCCTTTGGTCTAGGCGTAGCAAAACTATCAATATTTATTAATTATCCTTTGGTCCAGATGTAATTTGAATAAATATTAATATATTAAGTTTTGTAAAATCCTCTAATTAAAATATGCTGCATCCAAAGTGCACTAAAATTTTTGTATGCATATGAATTCTAATTTGATTCATAATACAAGGTATATAATCAAGAAGCAATAATATAGATGTACTGGGTCCGTAACATCTATGTTCATCAGATCAATTAGAAAATGGCTAGTAATCTAAAAGCATTAAGATCAGATTTATATACTCCTCATGAATAAAATTTAAAATTAAAAATAAATTATACTGAATATTACATCAAAAGAGTGGCTACACCTTAGTCTTAGTAAAAAAAAATTTAGTTCATAATAACAAGTTCAAAAACAGCAAATAAAATAAAAAGCATAAAAAAATTAGATGTTTGATTGCTGAAATTGATTGTCCATTGCTCTTGGTGTGAAAAACTTGATGAAGAAGAAGAGAAGCTCCTTGATCGATGTTTTGATTGTCGGAAGAAGAAAAAAATATAAAAACTCTTTCTCTTCTTTCTCTCAAAACTCTCTCTCAAAACTCTCTATTATTCCATGTTTTCAAGCTCTCTCTTAAAACTCTCTCCCCAAAACCCTCTATATTTTTTTCTTTTTCTGCCTCTTTTTTCTTTGGCAACAGTAGGCCTTTAAATAATCTAGGTGGTCTTCAGTCGAAATCCCATTGAAATCGGATTTAAAACTCTTGAAATAACTCAAAAAGGGCTCTGGATTAATTCTGACCGTTGGATGCTGATCAAACGGTCCAAAAATCACTCAAAAATTATTTTAAAATCCCAAAGCAAGTCGAAATTCATTTGGACCATTGGATCGGCCTTAAAGATTGAATCTGGGCCGTCAGATCGTGCACAGGAGAGCTTTAGATTCTTAGTTAAAAGTTGGGATGAATCTCAACCATTGGATCTCGATCGGAAGCTGCATCCGCCATTCGTCAGCGCACAACTATCAGCCGTTCGATCAAATCCCAATAAGGCATCCATTGGATCAAGTAGAATTCTCAGATTGCCCTTTGTAGACCATGCACAAGCCTGGTGTTGCATGGACCGCCGCTTTCTTCAGCCAATCGGAGTGCGCTTCTCCTTATGAAATCCCTGAAATATCCTCTATAGTGGTCCACCATGCGCCATGAAAAATACTGACATCAGCACTACGTAAGCATGGCATCAGCGGATCGGTCGGTCTGAGCGCGATCTGTTGAGCCAATTTTTCTGAATTGATTTGAACCGGATCAACTTTTTTTTATTTTTTATTTTTAATTTATTTTCTTTGAAATTTATTTTTGGGCTCATTTAAAGTCTGTTTTGCTTGAAATTTATTTCATCTAAATCAAAAAAATAAGATCTTCATATTAGTGGCCTTCTTTCCTGCATAAGATTAATAAAAGTATTAATTTTTTTTAAAAAATAGATTAATTTATTTTATAATTTAATATTTTTATTAGTATATTTTTATCATTTATCATTCATTTTAGATGAGGTGAGAAGAGAAGCCCCGTCTCGACTGGAGATAAGATCTTTTTTAAGTTTTAACTTCAACATCAATGTCAATAGAAGATAAGATCTTCTTCAACCTCGGCTGGAGATAAGATCTCCCTCGAGCTTCAACTTCAATGTCAAAAAAAGATAAGTTCTCCTTCAACCTCGGCTGGAAATAAGATCTCTTCCAAACTTCAACGTCAATCTCAACAAAAGATAAGATCTTCTTCAACCTCGACTGAAGATAAGATTTTTTTCCGAGCTTCAACTTCAACGTCAACCTCAACAAGAGATAAGATCTCCTTCAACCTCGGTTAAAGATAAGATCTCTTCCGAGCTTCAACTTCAATGTCAACGTCAATAGGAGATAAGATCTTCTTCAATCTCAGCTGGAGATAAGATCTCCTCCAAGCTTCAACGTCAATAGGAGATAAGATCTCCTTCAACCTCGGTTGGAGATAAGATCTCTTCCGAGCTTCAACTTCAACTATCAACTAGGAGATAAGATCTCTCTCGAGCTTCAACGTCAATTCTCAATAGGAGATAAGATCTTCTTCAATCTCGATTGGAGATAAGATCTCCTTCGAGCTTCCACTTCAACATCAACGTCAATAGAGATAAGATCTCCTTCAACCTTGAGAAGATAAGATCTCCTCCGAGCTTCAACTTCAATGCAACAGGAGATAAGATCTCCTTCAACCTCAGTTGGAGATAAGATCTCTCCTGAGCTTCAACGTCAACCTCAACAAGAGATAAGATCTCCTTTCAATCTTGGCTAGAGATAAGATCTTCTCCAAGCTTCAACTTCAACGCCAATATCAACAGGAGATAAGATTTCCTTCAACCTCGACTGGACAAGATCTCTTTCGAGCTTTAACATTAATGTTAACAGGAGATAAGATCTTCTTCAATCTCGATTGGAGATAAGATCTTCTCCGAGCTTCAACTTCAACGTCAACATCAACAGGAGATAAGATCTTCTTCAATCTCGACTGGAGATAAGATCTCCTCTGAGCTTCAACTTCAACGTCAACAGGAGATAAGATCTCTTTCAACCTCGATTGGAGATAAGATCTCCCTCGAGCTTCAATATCAAAAGGAGATAAGATCTTCTTCAATCTCGATTGGAGATGAGATCTCTTCTGAGCTTCAATCTGAATAGATGCAGAATTCGAAAAAGAACTTCAGTAGTCGTCTTTTTTGTACTTCCTTTCTTTGAATTTTGAACTCGAGAGTGGGAGGACTATTATTGGGGATAAATTCTACTCCCACCGAAGTTCAGTCTGATGCTTAGCCTAATGCAACTGATAATCATGAAAGAGCTTCCATAAAAAATTCTTCCTTCAGTGGTCGAATCCCAGCCGAACTCTTTCAGTGGTCAAATCCCAATCGAACTCCTCCAATAGCCAAACTTTAGTCAAACTCCTCCAGTGGCTGAACTCCTCCAGTGGTCGAACTTCTTTCGAACTTCTCCTTCAGTCAGATTCTTCCAGGAGCCGAACTTCTTTTAGACTTCTCCTTCAGTCGGATACCTCCAAGAGCTGAACTTCTTTCGTACTTCTTCTTCAGTCAAATTTCTCCAGCAGATTACTTTCATATTTTAGCTAGCATTCCTTCTGGATAATCCTCTGTAGTCGTATTTTCTTCAAGAGTCCAAACTCCTCTGGAATTGATATATGTCAAAGTTCTTCATCAACCAATGCCTGCTTTTTTCGAACTTCAACTATTAAATCTCGACGAACGAGCACATCAATCAGACGACACCTCTCTTTCCATAGCAAATCTCATGCGGTTCCTAGCGATCCACTGCCGGACGGTTATGACTGTCACTATCAGTCTGCTACTGACGACACCTCTTTCTCTCCGTACCAAATCCCATGCGGCCCCAAGTGGCCCACTACCGAATGGTATGGCTGTCACTATTAGTTCGCTACAGGCTCCGTCCATAAAATGGGATCCTCCAAATACATTTTTTCTAAGCTCTCTTCTCCTTTCAAAAATCCTGCCAAACTCTTTTCTGAGCATTTCATTCCTGTTGGTCAGAAGAGCTGACTTGATCGTTGGAGGGTCCTAGCGGAGCCACCACTATCGACTCTGGATGGAATTTTATTTTGTAGGTCACCGACGGCGACCTCTTCCTCAGCTCCAGCTCAATTCGGCGTTGATCAAATTTTATACCAATAGTCTTAAATTATATTTTTTTGGAAAAAAGGTAGAAAACTCAATTTTCATATATCCCTTGCAAGTTTTATCTATTGCCTTTAAAACTATCAATCTTGGATATGTATAATATATAAAATTTAGAAAATGATTTGTGTTCATATATTTTAAATTATTAAACAAAACTTGCATTATTTTCAACAAGCTATCCATAATGTATGACCCTAGCATGTATTGCTAATAGTTAGTGCACAAGTTTTTCTTTACATTTAATAAAACTTTCAAATTTATAATAATATTATTATTTTCTCTTTCGAAAGCAAGATAAAAAAAATCATATCAAATAGTAGCAACACTAGCACATTAGCACATTGCTACCATCATAGATATTCCTTCATTTATTATTGTATAATAGAATTCAACAAAGAGACAATTTACGTTTGAAAATCTTTCCTTCCATTCTTTTCAACAGAAATTATTAAGCTTTCATTCTCTTCAACTAATTAATACTTTTGAGAAATATAGAAAGTAGTGCAAAATTTTAGAACTTAAAATAAAGAGAAAACTGAAAAAAAAGACATATGAAAAATGATAAGAATTTCCTAATCCTTCTTGTGGCCATGGTTTGAAAAAACAAAGCCTACTTTAGTAGCTGGGTTTGATTTTTTTTTAAGATTTAAAAATAATTAATGAAAGATAAATGTAGAGGGAGAAGAATGCAATGGATTGCTTAGATTTGAATAAAGAGAAAAAAACCCTTCATGCCACCTAAGATTTTACATGATTGCATTATAACTGTTATAATGGTTGTAATAACTATTTTGACCACCACTGCAATGATAGATGAAAAAAATAATGAATATTATAATCTATTATTTAATATTATAAGGGTCCATTTTAGGATAAATGATGACATTTATTCTACCTTTCTTTTAAATAAAATATAATTTTTAGAATTAATATTTAATATTAAGTTTTGAACATCCATTATTTAATGTTATAAGGGTCTATTTTAGGATAAAGAGGCACTCGTTAAGAAGCATTTAATGCTTCTTGAAATAGTAAAACATCTGAATTAAAGTGATATTAAAGGCAAAATTCTTATTTTTATAAAAATAATTATATCCATTATGTTGGGGATAAATTTTGCTCTCGCTGAAGTTCAGTTTGATGCTTAGCCTAATGTAATTGATAATCATGGAAGAGCTTCGATCTAAAATTCTTCCTTCAACGGTCGAACTTCTTCTAAACTCCTTCAGCAGTCGAATTTCTTTTGAACTCCTCCAGCGGCCGAACTCCTATCGAACTCCTCCAACGGTCGAACCTCTTTCGGACTCCTTCAGTAGCCGAACTTCTCCATTAGTCGGACTCCTTCTGGACTTCTCCATCGGTCGAACTCCATCTGGATTTCTCCAACGGATTACTTTTAGATTTCAACTAGTATTCCTCCCGGATGGTCCTCTCTGGTCGTATTTTCTTTAGGAGTCCAAACTCCTCTAAAATTGATGTATGTTAAAGCTCTTCATCAACTGATGCCTGCTTCCTCTGAACTTTGACTATTAAATCTCGACGAACGAAAACATCACGATAACAGACACCTCTCTCCATAACAAACCTCACGTGGCTCCGAGCGGCCCACTATCGGATGGTTATGGCTATCACTATCAATTTGCTATAGGCGGTGCCTCTCTCCATTCACTACCGGATGGTTATGGCTATCACTATCAGTTTGCTACAGACAGCGCCTCTCTCCGTAACAAACCTCACATGGCCCCGAGCGGTCCACTACCGGATGGTTATGGCTATCACTATCAGTTTGCTACAGGCTCCATCTATAAAAAGAGACCCTCTATATATATTTTCTCTAAGCTCTCTTCTCCTTTCCAAAACTTTGCTAAATTTTTTTCTGAGCACTCCACTTCTGTTGCCCAGAAGAGCTGACTTGATCGTCGGAGGGTCCTGCCGGAGCTACCACCACCGACTCCAGACGAAACTTTATTTTGCAAGTCACCGACGGTGACCTCTTCTTCCTCAACTCCAGCTCGATCCGACGTCAACCAGATTCTGTACCAATAGGATTGGCGCTAGAAGGAGGGCCCATCTGTTCTTGAGGTATCCTTATTCTTAAAGGAGTGCTCAGTCGATCCTGTGGATCTTCTTCTTCAAGGTTCATTTCCATCCTCTCCCTCAATCCCAAGAAATGCCTCCAAAGAAGGTGACTATCCGAAGATCTACCGCTTCTGCCGTCGGATCTAAGCCAGATCCATCCATTCTTGCTCCATCATCGGTGCTTCAACCTCCTCCTCCATCGACGGCCATGGTAGATTCAGAGCAATTTAACCTGCTGATGCAGCAGATTCAGGGCCTCACCGAAATGGTACAGACCATGCGATAGCCTCCGATGGTGATTCCACCAAGAAATCTGCCATCGGGATGTCAGAAACTGGTTTCAAGGAGGAGCACTTAGGCTAGCATACCCATAGCCCTTGGAAAGAAAAAACAGAGAGAAGATGATCCTTGTTCAGATCATGATTCTTCTCCAAAAGAGATCTTCCCCATCTACAGTCGGAAGCCTTCCAAGATCTACGATCGAGATGACGTTCTCAATCAAAAACTGCGGAAGATGGACCGATGGATTGAGAAACTCCGTCACGTCATCCCGGCTCACCATGATGATGTCTGCACCAATCCCCCTTTCTCTCTCCGAATTATGCAAGAGCCCATTCCATCGAACTTCAAGCTTCCCCAATTTGAAAGCTACGATGGAACCTCTAATCCGATCGATCGCCTGGAGGCCTTCCGGACCATAATGCTACTTCATGACGTACCAGATGCCATCTTATGCTAAGCTTTTCCATCTACCTTAAAGGAAACAGCAAAAAATTGATACTCGGCATTGAAGTCGGGTACGATCTTTTTTTTTTATTAGATGAGCCATCAGTTTATGACTCACTTCGTCAGCAGCCGACGTCCGTGCCGAGATTCGAATTCTCTAATAAATATCAAGTAGAAGGAGGGGGAATCTATCCGGGCTTATGTCATTTGATTTAATGCTGTCGCATTGGAGGTCCGAAATCTAGACCAGTTTGTTACAATAGCCGCACTCAAGGGTGGCCTTCAGAAGAATGATTTGTTATTCTCCCTGGAGAAGTACTCTAGGGACTTTGCTGATCTACTAGCTCGGGCTGAAGGATATGCCCGAGCGGAAGAAGCCTTCAAGTTTAAGAATGAGGAAGCTGTAGGAGAATAGCAGGTGGATGAGTTTAATAAATCCACAGCTGATAGAGGGCCGAATGAAGTTCGATCGCGCTCACGGACTCCCCCCGAGTGCAAGCAAGTCCGAACTCCTCCTCGAGCTCGTCATTAAAGAAACCCCGATAGAAGGGCACGAAGAAGTTCTTCCCTCAAAAGATTTCACAACTATGCCTCCCTCAATGCTCTAAAAATGCAAGTATTGATGGAGATCAAGGAGCAACTGCTGAGGCCTGAAAGGATGCACACTCATCCTGGCAAGCGCAATCCTAGCAAATACTGTCTCTACCATCGTAACCACGGCCACAATATTGAAGAATACATTCAGCTTCAAGATGAGATCAAGAAGTTCATCAGGAGAGGTCGGTTGGGTCGATTCCTCAGACTCTGATCTGAAGTAAGAGAAGATCGGCTGAGAGCACTATCGCAACTAGAACCGCCAAGCAGGGAGAAACAACAAGGAGATCGATTGCTTCTCAATATCATCAGCACCATCTCTAGGGAACTTTGGTGAGAAGAGACCAACGGATCTAAGGGATCAGTGAAGAGACGAAGGACTGAAGAACCCATAACCTTCACTAAAGGCAATATCCAAGACAATCCAGAGCGTAGGTGGATTTTTCGATAGTAAAGGCTTCCTCTGCTTACAATACAATTCTCGGCCAATCTGGTCTAAATGTACTTTGGGCGGTGGTGTCAACTTATTATTTGAAGATGAAGTTTTCGACAAGTTATAGGATCGGAGAGGTCAGGAAAGATCAAGCTCTAGCAAGGCATTGCTACTCAATTGCCCTACAAAAGGAAGAACAGTCCGACCCTTATCCTATTGATGGACTAGATGTCTAGGACGACCTTGCAGAAGAAAGGGGAATACCGATGGAAGATCTTATCTCAGTCCTTCTGAATGATGAAAACGTGGAGCATACGGTGCAAATTGGCTCCAATCTAGAAGATAAAGTTTGGAAGCAGCTCATCGCTTTTTTATGAAGGAATGCCGACATCTTCGCTTGGGTTCTGACGGATATGCTTGAAATTGACACCGAGGTTATGGAACATCGGCCGATCGTTGACCCCAAGCATCAACCAATGAAAGAAAGAGTTCGAAGCCACGCATCAGAAAGGCAGAAGGGTCATGCCCTTCGGGCTCAAGAATGAAGGCACAACTTATCGGCACTTGGTCAATAAAATTTTCAAGAAGTAGATTAGCCGTAATATGGAGATTTACATCGACGATATGCTGGTCAAAAGCCGAATGTCTGTCAATCATGTTGCCGACCTTGAAAAGACATTCGATGAGCTCAAGAACTACCTCAGCTCGCCCCCCTACTAGCCAAATCCGAATTCGGAGAGGAGCTATTTCTCTACCTCGCGGTCTCCCCTGCGACGCTAACGATAGTCCTAGTTAAAGAAGAGGCAAAAGTACAGCGATCAATCTACTACATAAGTCGAATCCTAAGGGATGTCGAGATCAGGTATACAAAGTTGAAAAAATTGACTTATGCTCTTCTGATTGCAACAAAAAGACTTTGACTGTACTTCCAAGGACATGCTATGACGCTCCTCACTGACCAGCCGATCAGAGTAGTCCTTCATCAAACGAATGCTTTCGAAAGAATTGCAAAATGGGGCATTGAATTAGCAGAGTTCGATATCAACTACCGACCTCAGCCAGCAATCAAGGCTCAGGCACTGACCGACTTCATAGTTGAATGTACCATTCTAGATGAAGCCAAACTTGAACCGAACTAGACTAGCATCCCGTGATTGCAATCGAGCCTTCTCGAAGAAAGTGTCGATCTTTTTGAAGATTTTTTGACCCTATACATGGATGGTTTGTCCAACTCCGCTGGAGTAGATGCGGGATTAGTCTTAGTCAATCCTGAGGGAGTCATCGCCGAGTACGCGCTATGCTTTGAATTTTCTACAACTAATAATGGGGCCGAATATGAAGCGTTGATCGTTGGATTAAAAATAGCAAGAGAGTTAAAAGTAGATCGGCTTCAAGTCTATAGTAATTTTTAATTAGTGGTCAGCCAAGTTAGTGGCAACTGTGTAGCACGGAAGGAAAGTATAATGAAATACCTTAAGAAAGTAAAGGAGTTGACTCCAACCTTTGGTAGTTTTGACATTCGATAGATTCTGATGGTAGAAAATACAAGAGCCGACCTTCTCTCTAAATTGGCCACTTCAGTCCCAACCGAGCTGTCCAAAGAAGTATTTTTTGAAACTCTAAAATGCTCAAGCTCAGAGGAATCATGGCTCATTATGCAGACGGAGCTCGAGCCAAGCTGGATTGATCCGTTAGTTGCATATCTCAAAGAGGGAGTACTTCCTCATGATCCAAAAGAAGCTCGAAAACTCAGAAATCAAGCTTTCCAGTATATTTTGTATGAGGGCAAGTTATATAAAAGGTCGTATTCGCTACCGCTGCTGAGATATCTCTGACCTTCAGAAGCCGACTTCGTATTATGGGAAGTGCATAAAAGAATTTATGGAAGTCACGTAGGAACCAGATTCTTGTCATAAAAATTACTTCGATAAGGATATTATTGGCCGACCTTGTACCATAATTCTATGAAGTATGTCAAGAAATATGACCGTTGTCAAAGAAATGCAAACATACAAAGATAGTCGGCCTCCGAGCTTACTCCACTAAGCGCACCTTGGCTATTTGCATAGTGGAAAATGGATATACTTGGTCCTTTTTCAACGGCATTCGGACAATGGAAGTTCCTCTTAGTTATGATCGACTACTTTACCAAATGGATCGAAGCCGAATCACTAGCAAAAATTACTGAGGCTAAGGTACAGAACTTCATCTGAAAGTCAATTGTCTGTCGGTTTGGTCTGTCCTGAACTCTTATAATAGATAACGGGCGATAGTTTGCTAGGACGAGGTTCGTTGAGTTCTGCGAAGATCTAAACATCTTTCATCACTTCACGTCGGTAGCTCACCCACAGGCAAATAGAAAAGCTGAAGTACCAACCAGACCCTGCTGCAAGACATCAAGAGAAGACTCAACAGAGCAAGTGGAGCCTGGGCGGACAAACTCTACCACATCCTCTGGGCGTATCGAACTACTCAAAGTCTGTCGACTAGGAAAACATTGTTCGCATTAGCTTTTGGAATAGAGGCAGTCATCTCAATCGAGCTTAAGCTCCCATCAGTATGGATCATGGTCTTCAATAAGTAGCATAACTCACAGGACCTCAAAGCTAACCTTGATCTACTGGAAGAAAAAAGAGAGGAAGCTCAGGTTCGGATAGCGGCCTACAGGCGAATGATGGCTTGATACTATAACTCTAGAGTCAGAGATAAAATATTCAAAGTGGAAGACTTAGTACTTCAGCGAGCCGCCATCTCTCAACCTCAGAGCTAAGAAAAGCTTGCCCCAAATTGAGAGGACCCGTATAAAATAGAGGAGGTCGTCCAGTCTGAAGCTTATCGTCTGAAGGAGCTCGGAGGAACAATGCTCCCACGATCTTAGAATTCAGAAAATCTGAGAATGTACTACCAGTAATTTTTCTTCAACAAAACTTTTCCATCTCACATTATTATTTCTTGGTGCAAAAACTATGTGACAATAGAAAAGAAGCAATCAAAAGTGGCCATATTAGGAATAAAAGGAGAACCTTGTCCTAACATAAGCAAGTCGAAGACCTCCAGTTATTTAAGATAGGAGGAGGGGAGAGGCCCATTTAATGGCCCATCTATGTCCCTAGTGCCATGTTAGGAATAGGAGGAGAACCTCATCCTAACATGAGCAAGTCGAAGACCTTCGATTATTTAAGATAGGAGGAGGGTTCAATGACCCATTTGCACCCCTATTGCGATGATAAGGATAGGAGGAGAACCTCATCCTAACATGAGCAAGTCGAAGATCTCCGGTTATTTAAAATAGGAGGAGAGGAGAGGCCTATTCAATGATCCATTTGTGCCCCTATTGCCATGATAGGGATAGGAGGAGAACATCACCCTAACATGAGCAAGTTGAAGACCTCCGATTATTTAAGACAGAAGGAGGGGAGAGGTCCATTCAACGGTCCATCTGTGTCCCTAGTGTCATATTAGGAACAGGAGAGAACCTTATCCTAACATAAGCAAGTCGAAGACCTCCAGTTATTTAAGATAGGAGGAGGAGAGAGGCCCATTCAACGGTCTATTTGTGTCCCTATTGCCATGATAGGAACAGAAGAAAAATTTTATCCTAACATGAGCAAGTTGAAGATCTTCGATTATTTAAGATAGGAGGAGGGGAGAGGCTCATTCAATGGCCCATCTATGCCCCTAGTGCTATGTTAGGAATAGGAGGAGAATCTCGTCCTAACATGAGTAAGTCGAAGACCTCCGATTATTTAAGACAGGAGGAGGAGAGATGCCCATTCAATATCCCATTTGTATCCCTATTGCCATGATAGGGACAGGAGGAGAATCTCGTCCTAACATGAGCAAGTCGAAGACCTTCGATTATTTAAGATAGGAGGAGGAGAGAGGCCCATTCAACGGCCCATTTATGCTCCTATTGTCATGATAGGGATAGGAGAAGAACCTCACCCTAATATGAGTAAGTCGAAGACCTCCGATTATTTAAGATAGAAAGAGAAGAGAGGCCCATTCAACGGTCCATCTGTGCCCCTAGTGTCATGTTAGAAACAGAAGGAGAACCTTTTCCTAACATGAGCAAGTCGAAGACCTCTGATTATTTAAGATAGTAGGAGGGAAGAGACCCATTCAACGGTCCATTTGTGCCCCTATTACCATGATAGGGATAGGAGGAGAACCTTATCCTAATATGAGCAAGTCGAAGACCTTCGGTTATTTAAGATAGAAGGAGGAGAGAGGCACATTCAATGATCCATCTGTGCTTCTAGTGCCATGTTAGGAACAGGAGGAGAACCTCGTCCTAACATGAGCAAGTCAAAAATCTCTGATTATTTAAGATAGGAAGAGGAGAGAGGCCCATTCAACGGCCCATTTATGCCCCTATTATCATGATAGGGATGGAGGAGAATCTCGTCCTAACATGAGTAAGTCGAAGACCTTCGGTTATTTAAGATAGGAGGAGGAAAGAGGCTCATTCAATGGTCCATTTGTGCCCCTATTGCCATGATAAGGATAGAAGGAGAACCTCGTCCTAATATGAGCAAGTCAAAGGCCTCGTTCATTTTAGACGAGATAAGAGAGAGGCTCTGACAATGGCCCTAATGTGTCCCTACAGCCCATTAGGAACAGAAGGAGAACCTCATCCTAACATGAGCAAAGTTGAAGACCTCGTTCATTTTAGACGAGATGAGGGGAGAGACCCTGACAACGGCCCTTATGTGCCCCTATGGTCCGTTAGGAATAGAAGGAGAACCTCATCCTAACATGAGCAGAGTCGAAGGCCTCGTTCATTTTAGACGAGATAAGGAAAAGAGGCCCTGACAACGGTCCTAATGTGCCCTTACAGTATGTTAGAAATAGAAGGAGAACCTTATCCTAACGTGAGCAAAGTCGAAGGCCTCATTCATTTTAAATAAGGTGAGAAGAGAGGCCCTGACAATGGCCCTTATGTGGTCCTACGATCCATTAGGAACAGGAGGAGAACCTCATCCTAACGTGAGCAAAGTCGAAGACCTCATTCAATTTATACGAGATGAGGGAAAAGATCCTGATAATGGTCCTAATGTGCCCCTACAACCTGTTAGGAACAGAAGGAGAACCTCGTCCTAACATGAGCAAAGTCGAAGGCCTCGTTCATTTCAGACAAGGTGAGAGAAGAGATCCCAACAATGGCCCTAATATGCCCCTACAGCCCGTTAGGAATAGGAGGAGGACCTCATTCTAATGTGAATAAAGTCGAAGGCCTCGTTTATTTTAGATGAGGTGAGAAGAAAGGCCCTAACAACGATCCTAATGTGCCTCTATAGCCCGTTAGGAACATGAGAAAAATCTCATTCTAACGTGAGCAAAGTCGAAGGCCTCATTCATTTTAGATGAGGTAAGAGGAGAGGCCCCGACAATGGTCCTAATGTGCCCCTACAACCTGTTAGGAATGGAAGGAGAATCTCGTCCTAACATGTGCAAAAGTCAGAACCTCGTAGACCAAAGACGTGGAGAAGAAAGAAGCTCGATAGAGAATCCTAACACGTATTTTTCCACGACAATCTGACTACGTCAAATGCGAAAGGCAGAATCTTATCCTGGTTTGTAAGAGAGGTCCTAGTTCGACGTCCATAATAGGCCTGACGTCTACAACGAGCTCGACGTCCGCAACAAGCAACAAGCACGAAAATTTGGGACCGGACTTCTACCATTGCCTTTTTTCTTTCCTTCCTTTGAATTTCGAACTTAAGAGTGGGAGGAACTAGTGTTGGGGATAAATTTCGCTCCTGTCGAAGTCCAGTCTAATGCTTAGCCTAATATAATTGATAATCACGGAAGAGCTTCGATCTGAAATTCTTCCTCCACCGGTCGAACTCCTTCCAGACTCCTTCAGTAGTTGAACCCCTCCCGAACTCCTCCAACGATCGAACTTTCTTCAGACTCCTCCAGCGGTCGAACTCCTTTTGGAATCCTCCAGCAACCGAACCCCTTTCGGACTCCTTCAATAGTCGAACTTCTCCATCAGTCGAACTTCATCTGGACTTCTCCTTCAGTCGGACTTCTCCATCAGTCGGATTCCTTCTGAATTTCTTCATCAGTCAAACTCCATCCAGATTCCTCTAGCGGATTACTTCCAGATTTCAACTAGCATTCCTCTCGGATGATCCCCTATGGCCGTATTTTCTTTAGGAGTCCGAACTCCTCTGAAATTGATGTATGTCAAAGCTCTTCACCAATCGACGTCTGCTTCATTCAAACTTTGACTATTAAATCTCGACGAACGGACACATCACGACAATGAACATCTCTTTTCATAACAAATCCCATGTGGTCCACTACCAGACGGTTATGACTATCACTATCAGTCTACTATAGACGGCGCCTCTCTCCATCTACTACCGAACGGTTACGGCTATCACTATAAGTCTGCTATAGGCGGTGCCTCTCTCCATAACAAATTCCATGTGACTCCGAGCGGTCCACTACCGGATGGTTATGGTTATCACTATCAATCTGCTACAGGCTTCGTTTATAAAAAGAGATCCTCTAGATACGTTTTTTCTAAGTTCTCTTCTTCTTTCCAAAATTCTGCTGAATTTTTTTCTGATTACTCCACTTCTGTTGGTCAGAAGAGTTGACTTGATCATTGGAGGATCCTACTAAAGCTACCACCATCGACTTCGGATGAAACTTTGTTTTGTAGGTTACCAACGGTGACCTCTTTTTTCTCAACTCCAGCTCGATCCGACATCAACTAGATTCTACACTAATATATTATATTCTTCATAATGATTTTTATCTTTAATATTATCTTGATCCAGATGTTTTATTGTTTTCAAAGAGTATTAAATGCTCCTCAACGAATTCTCTTAGGGCACTTGTTAGTAAAACCCTAGGATAAATAATGACTTTTATTCTACCTTTCTTTAAATAAATTATAAGTTTTTAGAATTAATATTTAATATTTCCTCAATAATGATTATACACTCCAGAAATTATTTTTTATCTAAAATTGAATGGAAATATAACATCATTATTTTTCAGTTATTGCTCATTATTTTTTTGTTAGAACATCGTTATAATAGACATTATGATGATTACTATTTTAAAATTAAAAATACTATTTTTTGAGCTAAATAACGGCCGTTATAACCAATACGATGGTTGGTCACGGTTTCGGCGAGGGTCACCCTATGAGGTTGGGAGAAGACGGACCAACGTAGGTGATATAAAGTTAATAATTTTTGGAAGCCTGCGAGCGGAGGCAAAACCTTGGAAAACCATCGCAGGGGTCGAAGGAGCCCTTCCTTCTCGCCAAAAGGATGGCGCCGCTGCAAAGGAGGCTCTTTTACGTTCTCCCCTCCTCTTCTACTGCTCTAAAAAATGCCTTCTTCTCTTCCCGACATCACCATCTCTTTACTTTCCTTCCCTTCTCTGCTGCTGCAATTCAAAATCCATCCTCCGCACCCCCATTCTTGGTGCAGTATCTCATCAATTCATGTGGGCTTTCATCGGACGAAGCGGCGGAAGCATCGAAACACATCGCGCACCTCAAATCCCCTTCCAATCCCGATTCCGTCCTTCGCTTCCTCAAGCAGAGCGGTTTCAGCGACGCCCACATCCGAAAGTTGGTAGCTTTGCACCCCAGAGTACTTTGTTCCAAGGTAGAGAAAACCCTCAATCCCAAGTTCAGGGCGTTGCTGGATATGGGGTTTCCCGAAGCAGCAATGGTTCAGCTGGTCTCATCGGTGCCAAAGACCATCCAGATTCACGATCCGCGGCCCAAGATCGAGTTTTGGTGGTCTCTGTTTGGTACCCAAGAGAACCTCCTCAAAGGCCTAAAGAGGAACCCATACCTCCTCAGCTACAGCCTCGGTAAGAGGATCATGCCCAATATTTCTCTTTTACGGGATTGCGGCATTTCCGACTTCCGGATTGGAAAGATGTTGCGAAATTCTTCGAGATTCATCACTATGAATCTCGATTTGCTACAGGTTTTTATTAAACGTGCAGAAGAATTAGGGATCCCCCGTGGTTCTGGTATGTTCTGGCAGGCGCTCTCTGTTGTTCTCTGCCACAAAAGCACTGCGGTGGATGCGAAGTTCAGGCTCTTGAAGAGCCTTGGGTGGTCGGAATCCGAGCTTGCCTCTGCAGTCAGCAAGGCCCCGAAGCTGCTGGATTGTTCTGAGAAGAGCATACATGCCAAGATGGATTTTTTGACCAAAGAAGCTGGGCTTGAGCTCTCATACGTTGCCTTCTACCCAGTGCTCCTCATGTGCAGCTTGGAGAGGAGGTTGATTCCCAGGAATCATGTGCTGAGGATTCTCAAGTCGAAAGAATTGACGCAGGGAGGACAACACTTTTTTGCTGCCACTTTGTTAACAGAAGAGAAGTTCCTGAAGAAGTTTGTTCTTCCGAATGAGAAGAATATTCCAGGCCTTTCTGAAGCTTATTTTGCTGCTTGTACTGGGAAAGGTCCTATTGCTTGCAAGTTTTGAAGAAGATACTGTCAGGCTTCTTATTTCTTGTGATCCTCTGTAAGCTGATTCATACACTGATACCATTTAACATATTCTCTCTCTGATGTTAGCATTAGTTTCAGTAGTTTTTTGGTCTCATGCTTCTATTGATGAGTTGAAATATTATGATGATCCTGAGATCTTTGATTTCTTGTTGCTTGAGGACGAGAATAACGTATCATAAGGAGATTGGGATTTGTTGGCAATGTGAATGGGGAAAGAGAAAAAGGCTCCCTTTTCTTTTCCAAAACCTTTTCATGATTCGCTTCTGATTTTTATTAACTCAATAATTCTCAGCCAATCATGGGTTTTATGTTTCTTTTTCCACAATTATAAAAGTTAACTTCACCGGTCACCAGTAAGTAGTGTTTATCATATGTATCCTAAATCCACTAACTTTGTTTACAGCACTGCAGGCAAGATGTTTCTAATTAAAAGAAGAGGTCATATTCACCCATTCTCATGATCTTTTGTTATGTGATTAGACAATTTTTTCAGTTGCTTTTATGGTGATCCTTTCAAAGTTAGTGAAAATCTAGAGCTGGTGCTGAGCATAATCTGTATTTTCTATGTTCATCTTCTCAAGATTTGGGATTTTCTATAGAAAGTTTGACCTTCATCATTTTTGAATTTGATACCTTGTCCATGAGCTAGCTCATCATCATGTGTTTTGGTGGTCAACACTACAACTGCAGTTTGATACTCAAAATTATGTAGTTCCTGAAAGCAAAGAAATCCACTGATTTGAGGATGCCTGCAGCCCTAGTTGTTTTTAAGTTCAGACATGTCATAACAAATTGACACAAAAACTAAGTTCTTCCATTCTCATGTGTCTGCATATTCTCTGTCTTCGGAGTTTTGCTATGAAATTATTCACTTAATCCTCATATCATGAGTAAACGACAGTTGACCATGTCATCTCCTAGGGACATAATGAGCTTTATTTCATGTTGTGCATGAGCAAGATCTCAGTAACAATGACAAAGCCTTTTCTCATGAAGATGAGGTCAGCTATGAAACACTACTAAAGATTGAGATTCAAATAGACTGCACACAAACATGAAAAAAAGGAAGAAAAAGAACAGAAATTTATGACTGGCTGTCAACCATGATTAGAGTGATTTTGATTTTTAAGTGATCAGTCCATAGTTAATGCCACCATTTTAATACAATCACTTCCAGTTTCAAGGAGAAATCAAATGAAAACAGAGAATATTTTTGCAAAGAAGTATGTTCAGAAGTATGTTTGCCAATAGAATGAGAAGATCCTGCAACTTCATAGAGCCTAAGTTGCTCTTCATGCTTGGGGAAGTCTTGGTCACTTTTCAATAGTTTTGTTTTGTGTAAGCACTAGAATTTGGATGGCATATTCATTTGTTGCTCAAAAAAGTTAAGTGATTGTGACAATCTATCCCAAATATGTCATCTTTGTAACTTGGAAAGAAAATCATGGAAGGATCCATATTTCATGTTACGAGTAATTGTTTGTGAAACAGGTGATTAAGTGTCTCACCTTCTGGTTAGCTACCAAGTATTGACTCCTATGTCACCATTGTGATCTTGACTACTGTAGACAGTTTATAATTTTCAGGGAACATAAGACAAAGTTGGTTCTTTATGCTGCACTAAAAATGGCAGTATTCCAGAATGGTACTTAAGAGAAGCTGAAAAAATCTAGGTCAGATATGATGAAGAATCCTTTTGTGAGCTAGAATTTTGAGGCAAATAATCCTTTGGAGAACCATTGCTTTTTGTTTCAATCACATGATCTTCTTTTCTTGATGACTCTCTGCAGGATGAGGAATTACGGTGGGCTGAGAAATAATTCCTTGTTTTTCTTACTCTTGCACCTTTTTCTTACTCAACTGTGATGTGATGCAATAGAGCTTAGACCAGCAGAAGCAAGGCTCATGAAGCCACTGCTTATTTCCTTAGGTTATAGTTCTATAATTTAATTGAACAAGTAATCTGATGTTTGTGATTTGTTGTTTGTGGCATATTGTCTACTTTTTTGAACCCTCAGAACCTTTTTTTTTTTTTTTTAATGGTGTTTTCTATACAACATCAAAGACCTTTCAAGGAAAATGAGAGATGGAGGACTGTCTAATAAGAAATCTAGGCACATATAAAAATTAGAAAATTTTATTTTTATTCAGGAGTTTGGGAATTTCATTTTTATGTGGATTCTACGACTATAATTTTATGAGGATTCTAGTATTTTATTTTTATGCAAACTCTTATTAAGGTTGTGGGTTATGTATATAAACCCATTACTGTATTAATTAAGGATGTAGCATACATTTTTGAGATTTAAAAATATAAAATATTGAGTTATCCTCATCCTCTGCCTTCTTCTCCTCCTTCCTCTCTTCTCTTTCCTCCTCCTCCTCCTCTCCTCTCTCATTCTATCCTCTGTCAGATGTCCTTTCGGTGATTGCTTTGAGATGTGGAAGAGAACAAGCTCCTTTTATAATACGTTGTGTTTGAGTACTGGCACTACTATTCTGAAGTTCTCTTAAGTAGCTGAATTTTTTTCCAGGTCTAGGGCCTTCGGACTAAGCTGCATTCTACTGTGACTGCAGGAAATACTGTAAAAAGATTTTGTTCGTACGAAATGCTTGATATTGTATCCATAAGCATGGATCCAATCTTATCTAATTACATTAGTTATCTACCATGCCATGCCTTACCATTAACAAAACTAGCATTCTGACGAGCGAATAAGATGGAATGGTTGTGAACGAGTCTGATTTCATTCTAACAAAAATTCTGCATCACCGGCAGTAGAACAGCAAGGGAATTCCTCTTTAAAAGCTGTAGCCACCCACCACCAGGTGCCAACTCAAAAGAAAACCATATTTGCTCTGGTGTTTGGTAAGACCGACGATGGTTGGGGTGAAAGGATGGTCGAAGGTCAAAAATGGGTTTATCAACAGTAGCATTGATGGATTGTGAACTCCACGAGCTGGTGTCTGAAACTAGCAGGACACGGGAAGTAACAGGTGACTTGGATTTTGCGTTGCTGCTGCCTTTGCTGATGGGAGTGGATGGCAAGTGGAGTAAGGTGAGTGACAAATAAGGAGAGTTTTCTGAACCTACTAATTAAGCAAAAGGGGTGAAGTTCCCATAGGGCTGGAAGTGTAACTAGAGAGAGAACGTTATATAAACCTCAGAGAGAGCGAGAGAGAGAGAGAGAGAGAGAGAGAGAGAGAGACCGAGAGGCCTTCTCCCTCTCCTATGCTCAGCAATTTCCTTTCTCCGTCTCTCTCATCAACTCATCAATCTCCTTAGCTTCTCTACCTCCAATTCATCACCCAAAACACCGTTCTTGATGGAGTATCTCATCAACTCCTGTGGGTTTTTACCAGATGAAGCAGAAAAGGCATCAAACACTCACCCACATCAAGTCGCCTTCAGATCCTGACTAGTGATGCTGACAGAGAAAAGTTGGCATCTCTGTGGCCTCTTGTCCAGAAGTCTGGAGTGAAGAAAACCTTGCAGAGGTATTTCTTTGGGACCAACGAGAAGCTACTGAAAGCCTTATATCTGAATTGGTACCTTTCTTGGCCGCAGCCTGGGCAATAGAACCATGCCAAGATTTTCACTTTGGGATTGCAGCATATCTGATTGTTAGATTGGAAAATGATACCGCATATCTGATTGTTGGATTGGAAAATGATACAGGCCGTCCGATGAGCTGAAGAATTTGGAGTTCCCCAAAGTTCAGGTATGTTCTGGTGCATGCTCGGTGCTGTGTTCTACCACAATGAACCCGCGGTTGCCTAAGTTCAAGCTCTTGATGGAGAAAAACCAAATAAATCGTTGGTTTGTTGGAGTCTGAGGCAAACATGCAGTCAGCAAGGACCTGTTGCATGTTTCTGAGAAGTTGTTCCTTAACAATATGGTTTTTCTTTTTAAAAAAAATTGGGTGCGAACTCTCATACATTGCTCACTGCACAGTTCTCATGTGCAGCTTGGAGAGGAGGTTGATTCTGTGGTACCATGTTCCGAGGATTCTCAAGTCGGAAGTTTTATCTGTGGGAGAAAGAGACTTTGGGATGCCTTTATATTAACAGAGGAGAAGTTCCCAAATAAGTTTATTCTTCTGCATGAAAAGAACATTGCTGGCCTTTGTAAAGCTTATATTACTTGCTGCGAGTTTTGAAGAGAAACAAAGAAGGTACTATCAGGTTTCTCATCAGATTCTGTCAGATTGATTTATACGTTCATACAGTTTAGTATCATTTTCATAGTTTTTACCATGTGATGCTTCCATTTATGAGTTGGAATGTTATGATGATCCTAACAACTGTGATTTCTTATTGCTTGGAGATGTGAAGCCTAACATTGTTGTTGACTCGTTCTATACCAGAGCTCATGTTTGTTGTAGGTCATCACTGTGAATCTCTCCAGTGTAGTTATTTATTCAATTATCTCCGATTTATCTATTATCTTGATTCTTATATGTCCAATATCATTTTCATGATTTAAGCTTATCTCCAAGGGATAACCAAATAAGAATCTGATAGTGTCAAAATAAGAAGACAAAAGGTGTTTGGCAAGTTAAAGTGGAATAAGTAGAGAAAGATGCCTTTATTCCAATTAACCCTCTTCAAACTACAACCAAAGAAAGAAAAATAAACAGGTTTAAATGGAATAGTTACTTCTCCATTATTCCTGATTTTAGAAACATATTTGACAAGAATAAGACCTATTATAGGCTTTGTTCTGACTTCATTCCCACGCTAATGCTAAAATAATATCCCATTTGTTGAAAAGTGGACCAACCTCCAACAATCAATAAGCAAAGATGTTATAGAATGCATTGGAGCTGACAGACTTGTCAAATGGAAGGCAACACTGATACCAGCAACACAATATATCAATAATGATACATCCCACAGAAATGAAAAACAAATTGGGGGCAATCATATGTATGTTAAGGAGGGATTATGGTCCACATTTGACAAATTGTCCACATAAAGAATAAGCACACCTGCAAAATCGCTAATGTGTTTCTTGGTTATTTCTATTGCTTTTTCACTTTAGTAACTTTTCTATAGTTCTATTTAGCTTCATCCAGTAACAATAAAAGTGCTTCTGTCCATAAATACCACCACATCACTATTAGCAGTAGGAATGAGAAAAAAATATAGAAAATTTAGAACATAGTTACTGTGTATTTTTTCTCAACATCTAAAGACTAAGGGAGATCTTTGTAAAAGAATGTTGTAGAACATGGAAGAAAAAACTGGATATATTTGCTCGGTATACGGTGGATCCTTTGACATTAATGTTAAACCAGTACTACTCTGCAAATATGGTCAGCCAGGTTGCAGAAGCATCAGATGTGGTAAATGATATTACAAAATCTCAAGAAAGAAACGAGCTTATTAAATCTGTAGTAATGAACCAAAATTGTCTCCATGTACTTCCTCACATGCAATTCAATGACTCAGCCAAAGCCACATTCTTTTTTGGTCATTATTTTCTACTTTTGTAAATTATAAAAGTGTATGTGTAGCACAAGGCAGCGAAAATAATCAACTATATTAAATACTCTTCCCATCACATAACAATATCCAAGAAGATTTATCCCATCAAGTTAAGAATTAGGCTATGCTCATTTGAGATTCTTTCAAACCTAAAACTATTATCTGACAAGATCAAGAGCTTCCTCAAGCTAAATGCAGAACAGAATAGCATCTATTTCTTAAACAACAACAAGAAAAGAAAACAAAACAGTACATATTGAAAAATTCCAGGTCCATGTTGAAAGGTTGCCATCAAGCACAGCAGAATACAATGATATATGCAATAAAATAAATTGTTCTTCAGAAGATTATGATGGCGGTACATAAGCATAAAATGGATACAGCAGGGATGATAACATTGGCATGAATATGTGAAAAAAAGGAAAAAGAGTATTACAAACTGCAACACCATGCTGAAACATAAAATTGATACCCATTGATGATTGAGCAAAATCCTTCCATCAAGGATCACCAACTCGAAACTGGATCCCGTGTTGGCTAGCCGGTGGTACAAGTTGGTACACCCGCATATCGGATCTGAACCGACACGAAAATGAAGGATGAATTGGAGAGGAAAAGAGAGAGAAAGAGAGAGGAGGGGAGGGAGGGAGAGGGAGAGAAGGAATGGATGGCCGGTGGAGATGCCTACAGTGGCCACTGGAGGGCCGTTAAGGCCTCCGAGGTCCTCCATGAGAGAAACTGAGAAGAGAGAGGGGGGAAGGAAGGAGAGAGGAGGAAAGGGAAGGCAGTGGGGAGGCCGCCCGACAGCCACGATGGCCACCCAATGGCCCTCTAGTGGCCTCCCTCCCACCTTCCCCTCCCCCTCTCTCTCTATCTTTCTTTCTTTTTAGTCTCTTGTGGAGGACCATAGAGACCCAAAGTCTAGCAGCCCTCTGGTAGCCTCAACAGGCCACCACCGGCCTTCCCTCCCCTCCTCTCTTTCCTTCTCCTTTGCTTTATTTTCGCCGGCATTCTAAATCTAACAATCGAACCACATTGGTTAGCCACCGATACAGTTCAGCATGCTTCAAACCATCCGGTTCGAACTAGTTAGGCGAACCATGCCTTCTATTATGGAAGTGTTCCCACTTGGTCCACCGGGCAACTTTAAAGTCTTGAACTATTGAACCACACTGAATCCTAACTGTATGTATAGTCCCTAGCCAGAAACCATGTAATAGGAATAAGATATGGCCATTTATGCTTCTCAATGCTGTATCTTTGATCAACAAAAGTTACTGACCCACATGAGACTCTTAGAAAGAGATAACCAGATGGTAACCCTGCTTGACTACTTGTATAACATGTAACTGGATCTGAAACTTGGAAGCATAAAAGTCAAAAGTTGCTAATAAAATTTTGATGGAACTTGAGCTGGGTTTTGGCCCACCAGTCACACCCCTTTGCTTGGCAACTAGAGGTTCTAGGTTTCAGTCTTAGGTGATGCAACCCCAATTATTTGGCTTGCGTAATTATAAGGCAGATTGGTCTTCCTCCCTTTCTCTCAAAAATAAAATTCAGATGGAACTTAGTGTAAAACCTTCATTCAATTATAATAAACAAGCATTTCATACTTTCCAATGCAATTCTCTATTGATTCTCTGACTGACCACATCAATCATCTGAGAGACAGTCTCTTAGAGTGATGGTACATGCAACATTACTAGAATTGCTCACCCAAGTGTTTAGGGAGTAGATTACAACGCCTAGAGTCATGACTCATGAGACAGATAAGTGACCTTTTCAATTTTCTTGTATCAAGAACCTAAATTAGAGGAATGAACATTCTCCCCTTCACAGCTGGTAATACAAATCCTCTAAGGGACACACTATGCTGGACAGATCATGGTCTCATCCATGCTACTTTTTCAACTTCAAGATGCACATGGCATGATGCCAAAGGGGGTAAACTTTTTCCTGAGGGCATATATGATTGCAAAGGTGGCAGAAATCAAAGTGGCTCACTTCAAGCGACTTTAAATCCTCCTCCTCCGTAGTCGCTGAAGTGAGTTTATAATTACAAGAAGCACTTCGTTTCAGGCACAGTTAAAAACCTGTGGCATTTCATTGGATCATGTGATGCCTATCAGTCAACTGGTTGCATAGAAAAAACAAAGTTTTAAGAATCAGAGCATGTAGTGCGTCTCCCTTGAGTTTATAAACTAATTAAACAACTCTTTTTCTCATCCAAATAGATAATAACTCAGTGCTTCAGAATACCAATAACCACAGAAACATGGTTAATTGCTTAAAAGAACACCAAAAGAGCTTACTAAAGCAGTTTGAGAATCATTGCTTATCTAATTGTTCAAAAATGAAACATTCATACCTGCTTGTGTGACAATGAACAAGCAAGTCATTCTCATTCTATCTCTAGAATTCAGGATAAAGGGGTTGGTTGCTTGAGGCCAGAAGTATACAGTTTATGCAGTTTAGTCCCTTCCTATTTGTGGCAGAGAACATACTTCTTGATAAAATCCTGTTCTGATAAACACATTATGCTATGCAGCTGGGGCTTCCTTCTGAGCAGCCCTTTTGACTTCAGAATCTCCAGTGCACGAACCCGAGGAATCGATCTCTTCTCCAAGCTATACATAAGAAGCTGTGGGTTGAGGGCAAGATAGGAGGGCTCGCACCCGGCTTCCTTCACCCAAAATTCCATCTTTCTTCGCATCGCCTTTTCAGAGACGGATAAGAAGAGTGGCGCTCTTCGGAATGCAGCGAGGAACTCTGACTCTGACCACCCCAAGTTCTTCATGAGCTCCATCTTGGCCTGGAAGCTGGCTCTGTTCACCATACGGAGGATCTGAAGGGCCCACACGAACAAGCCCGAGCTGCTGGGTATCTTCAGCTCCTCGACACGGTCGACCAAAGTTCGGAGCAATTCCGTTCTCTGAGTAATGAAGGTAGGGCGCTTCCTCACAATCATAGCTAGCCTCTCATCCGTGATGCCGCAGTCCCGCAAGAGCGATATGTTAGGAAGGATGGTCTTCTCGACGCTGCAGCCAAAAAACCACTCGTTTTTCTTCAAAAATTTCATCAGGAGATCGGTGGAGCCTAGTAGATTCTTCCACACCTCGATCTTGAGCAGGATTCGGTCGACGCGGAGATTGAGTACGTTGGGATTGGAAAGGATCAAGGGGATGATGTCGGAGGGGGAAAAGCCCATGTCCAGGAAAGCTCGGATCTTTGGGGCCAGGGTCTTCTCGGCGTCGTGGCAGAGGCATCTGGGGTTTAAAGATACAAGCTTTCTGAGATGGGCATCCTCGAAACCGTGAGATCTGAAGAAATCCACCACGGATTTCGGTTTCTCGGTGGATTTGAGGTGGGAGAGGAGTTTGGAGACTTCAGCCGCCTTGTCCGGCGGGAACCGGCAGGAGCTCACGAGGTATTCGACAAGGAATTGGGGCTTGTGAGATGGATTCTCGCCATTGCCGCCGGCGGTGGCAGTGGAGAAAAGGAGGAGGTTTCCGAGGCGGCGGTGGAAGAAGGCAAGGAGGGTGGTGGTCGTATTGCGCCGAAAGAAGGAGGCGGAGAGTTTGGGCAGCAGCATCGCGGCTTTGGTAGAAGGGAGTTGGGTGACCGCATCACATCGCGGCCGCTAGGGTTCAAGACGAAGGGTCGTCCGTCGCGGGGACCAGGTTTGGCCAGACCGGAGGACTAAATCAGACCGGCCAGACCGGGGGAATAACCACACCGGTCTGGGAACAGATAAAATCAGACCGGTCCTCGGAAAGCAAGTCTTAAATGGTCAAACCATAAAATGGCTGAGCCCATGTTGTCTTGTTGCGATTCCAGCGTGTGACAAGTACAATGCATTTATTTATTTTAAAATATAATTTATTTGAATAAATAATAAATGCTAGGGATAGAGCTCGAACAAGGAAACATGCAGGGCGGCAAAACATGCATAGATCACTCCAGCGTAGATATTGTAGAGTGGAAAATGAACATAGAAAGAGTTGGTGTCATAGATTTAGGCCATTATATTATTTTTCTGAAAAAGATGCAAGAACCTTAGCTTGAGTTTACTCCAATTCCATACGGATCCTGTACGCACCATACATACGGTGTACAGCATACCATCCATCATGATCATATATGATTGTATATAATATATATTATATAGCATGCATCTACATGCAGCCATTTATCACATGATGAATGGTGCACCGCATCAGCGGCGCACAGCAGGGAATCCACGATCACTCCAATTTTAACATAGCTTCAGTTAAACGGGCCTCCACCTCTGATTGCAGTCAGAAGCTAGACATGTAAAAAGAAAATACCAAGCATCCATGGTTTTTATTTTGGTGATTACAAGAGTGGTTGGTTGCCATGAAAACGCCAGTGCTAAAATTTATGTATCACGATTGCATTTTCTAGGTACCTGTTTAGTTGCCATCTGGCATCTTCATTCTGAAAGCTGATCCAGTTCACACACACGCACACACAAAAAAAAAAAAAAAAAAAAAAAAAAAAATGAAGAAGAAGAAGAAGAAGAAAGAAAGGTCACTTCATTACTTGCATGTCACTCGAATTATAAAAAACATTACAACATTATAATGTTGCTGATACCATTTCAATAATGTTAACTTCTGAGAATCCAGCAGACATCACTAAATTACCTTAACCATTTTTAGATAATGCAGAAGAGTTCTTGAGAAGGAAATATGCAAAGAATAGCATGTGCATCTGGGTATTAAAGCATCATTGCGCCTGGAGAATCTTTATCTATTTCAGAATTGGGACTCCACAAACATGTGGTTTCTCCAAAACGTACCAGATTCCCAAGATGATGCTGGTCCAGCTACGAAAGACATGATCCTGGGAGCCCTTGCCAGCCATCTAGATATCACATTCATACAATTTTTCATTTGAACTTTTAGAAGGGAATTATTGGTTTCAACCTGTCTCAGTGACATGTGCTTCAGCTTGAAAAGGCCTTGCCAAGGTTTCGAAAGAGATGCCCCTTCAGCCATCAAAACTTTGAAAGGAAATTGTGCAGCAAGCGATCAAACAACCTTGCATATTAATGCAAAATATTTTCCTCCAAGAGACCTCTGGAGGATGGGAGGCTTGATGTGCATCTGTTGTTCTTCTGGATTAATGGCTTTGTGGCTTTAAGCAGAAAATAACAGCATGGGCCGCCGAGCAGAGGGTTTATCCTAAGAGTCGCAAGTGAGTATTAATTGGCTCCACCTTTATGTTTGATATATGTTCTGTAAAAAGAGACGTCCGACATTAATTGTAATCGACTCTTGCAGTTGTTTAAATGGTATATCAGATTATAACAAAATTCAGCATGGTGATAACCAATATATCAGATCAGGAAAAAGAAGAATGAGTAGAAATACAAAAGCCAAGTACAAGAAAAGAATCATCTTTGTCATTTGCGATGATATGTGGTCTTAAATAGTAAATAAGCTCACAGTCACCTTATTAAATATCAGTATATATATATATATATATATAGATATAGATAGATAGATAGATAGGTAGGTAGGTAGGTAGGTAGGTAGATAGATAGATATAAGAGAGAAAATTCTACCAGACACTGCACTGGACTTCTATAACAAAATATGCATAGGAACTCTACCTCTCTTTGTACTAGTTTAAGCATTCTTACCTTTCTTTGTAGGTTTGTACTAGTTCACATTGAATGTCATTTGCTAGAGAAACTTGTATAGTAATGCATCCACCCTAAATAAGAAGGTTTACAATATCCTTGGGACTATGTGGATCTGGGATCAACTTGAGGATTCAGTATACCAGGCACCATTAGAGTCAGACTTGAGAAAAATATCAGAAAGAGATATGGTCACAACATAATCGATACCTCTGATTGATAGCAAGTCAGGAAAACTCATACATAATACTGCAATAGTTTTGAAGCATGACATGCACATAAGTGGATGGTTTTCTAAGAGTATGAATTTATACCCTGGGAAGATCTCATCACCTAATAGAACCTGTCCTAACAACAATAGCAAGTATCAATAAGCTTTTTGGTTCTATCTCCAACTTATGATGATCTAGTTGTGAAAGTGGCCTCAACAGAGGAAAAAAATATGCTCCCAGAATTTTGTTTACGTCAAAACAGGATGTCATTATTCAGCATGAAGCATTTAATTTTGGCAGCAAGCAACATGACAAAATGATTCAAACAACTTTGATTTAATAAACCTTGAGCAAACAGTGCATCGAAATGTAATAGTCAAATTCATGATCAAACCAAATGGCATCTCAAATAGAAAAGACTGTTGGCGCCGCCACGGCAGAGGAAGATGGAGGAGAGCTTGGCCAGCGACATCGCATCCCCCTCGCCTCCGAACCCTATGCTTTTCATGCGGTTCAAGTTGAATTGCTATGCCCATCCTCTGACCTAATCTGCATGGGCCACGGAGCAGAGAGTCTATCCTAAGAGTTGCAAGTATTGATTGGCTCCAACTTTATGTTTGATGCTAGCATATAACAATGTGTGGGATCTTATTTTTTTTAAAAAAACTGATTATGTGTGTGTGTGTGTATATATATTGGATGTGCATGCATCAAATTTGATATGTTTATAAAGATTTCAAAGAAGAAGAGACACAGCTCACCATAATCTCTATGACCATATCCAGCGGTAGAAAACTCCCGACGAGATCCTCGATCAGATACAAGGCATTATTGAGGATCTGGATCCTGTCGAGCTCGAGCTCGTCTTAATCTTCATTTCAAAATAGAGCTTTATTCTGATCGTCACCTGTCACAAAGATAATTCGTTTTCATGGAGCTTTCTTTGTTCACCTATCCATGCTTTCAACCATCATAACTTTTTTTTGTTTGTTTTGTCATCAAATCAAACATTTAACCTTTATATTGATTTATTTTTTATCTTTCATCTTTTCTCTTACCCTTCATCGCATCCAGTTAAAATCTTTATTCCACTCATATATCAATAAGAAAATAAAAACTTCTTTATTTTTTAACCAGGCGGTATTAATTCTTCTTGGGGGGAGGTTTATGGGGAAGAGGATTGTCTTCTTGAAGTAGTTGCCTTCGGGATATTTTTTTTCCTATTTTTCTTCTATTTTTTTTCATCCTCAGGAGTCTGGAAGGCTTGGACTGGTCAAACAGGGATGCTTAAACGATAGCTGGGAATATGTGGCGGATGGGAGCATTAATTGTTATTGTCTCCTGCACTTGTTTAAATGGTATATCAGATTATAACAAAATTCAGCATGGTGAGAACCAATAAATCAGATCAGGAAAAAGAAGAATGAGCAGAAATACAAAAGCCAAGTGCGAGAAAAGAATCGTCCTTGTTATTTATGATGATATGTAGTGATCTTAATAGTAAATATGCTCACTGTCACGTTATTAAATATCAGTTGTGATTGTTGTAGTGATTCTCTGTTAATTGATAATTCTTCCGGTAGATTTTACTGCAGACATGTATATATATATTCGCCTGAGAAAATTTTACTAGGAATTCATGCTAGTTCACGAACTCTTACCTTTCCTTGTAGGTTTGTACTAGTTTACACTGGATGTGACTTCCTCAAAAAGAAACTTGTATAATAATGCATCCACCCTAGAAAGAAGGTTTACAGCACCCTTGCGATTACGTGGATCTGGGATCAACTTGAGGATTCAGTATACCAGGCACCATCAGAGTCAGACTTGAGAAAAATATTAAAAGAGATAGGGTCACAACATCATCAATAGCTCTGATTCATGGCAAGTCAGGAAAACTCATGTATGGTACTGCAATAATTTTGAAGCATGACATGCACATAAGTGGATAATTTTCTCAGAGTATAAATTTATATATATTATGAGAGGATGGCATTTTTAGTTCTACATTGGTTATGGGTCAAGAGAAACTCTGACTTATATGTGATTGGAGCCTTCTCTCCTCCAATAAAATGTTTTTTAAAAAACAAAACCATGAGGCCGCATGCCGTAGGCCGACTGAAGCAAATAATACCTCATATGAGCGAGTACAAAAATTGATCCATCTGAATCCTTGACCGCAACATTGATGTCGTCTACAAGAAATGCCTCATACCCATGCACAGAGAGTCTCTCTTGATCGGAACCTTCATTCCTCCAATGAAACACCTTTTAAAGAGCAAAACCATGAGACCATTTGCCATAGACCAGCCGAAGCGGATAATATCTCATGTGAGCAAGTGCAATATCATCAACAAGCTTTTTAGTTCTATCTCCAACTTATGATGATCTAGTTATGATGATCTAGTTACCAAAGTGGCCCCAACGGAGAAAGAATATGATCAGTGAATTTTGTTTATCTCAAATAGGATGTCATTATTTAGCAAGAAGCATTTAATTTTAGCACCGCCTGAGCAACATGACAAAATGATTCAAACAACTTTGATTTAATAAATCTTGAACAAACAGTGCATCAAAATCCAATAGTCAAATTCATGACCAAACCAAATGGCATCTCAAATAGATTTTAGTTGACCTGCTTTTTCATGTCTTCACCAAATAGCTCAGACGTATATAGGACAAGCAACTTATGGAAGATTTATGGCATCAACTAGTTTCTAACTGCATGAGGCCACTGACAGAATATATCAAAAGGTTCTATACAAATAACAAGTAAGCTTAAATAAATCCAAGTTTATGCTTGAGTAGCCTTTATTCAAGTGGCAATATCCATGGAGTAGCTACACTATCAGATTAAGAAAAAATCCAGCATTATGGAGGCAGAAAAATGCATCAAATTGGAAGATATCCAGCAGAAATACAAAATAATATCAGCAATCAGATATATGGAGACAGTGTACTATTTGATTTGGCGCTCAACAGGAGTAGAACAGCAAGCTTTACCGATTTATTAAATATATTAGATCATTCATATAGATTTCGGTGGCTAAACTAATCATGCAAATTTGACACATTCTCCAATCCATTTAGTTAAGAATGCTATGAACCAAAATAACAATCATGGTCGATTGCCCTTATACAATACCATGGTGTTATCAAAACTGCTCATGCAAGTTAAAAAGAACTGGTCGTGTAATTGTTAAGAGATTACCATGGAATACATGAACTGAGATCATAAAGGCCATGGGAAAATCAAGAATTTGAATCGGCAAGAACCACCAGTATCACAGAAAGTGATATACATCTTTCACAGTCCTGGGACTTTTCTCCTGGTGCTGGAGAATATACTTCTAAGAGCTATCCTTGACAAGCAACATTTTGGACTTCAGCATCTGCATGACCTGATGCTGAGGAATCAATGACTTCTCCAAGCTATACATCAGAAAATTTACTTCAGAGGCGATGACCAATTGCTTGCCCTCAACTTCTTTCACCAAAAATTCAACCTTGGAAGAAACGCCTCAGAAACTGTCAAGAAAACCAGGCTCTTGCAGAACTGGGACAAAACCTCAGCCTCCGAACACCCAAAGCTCCTAAAAAATTCCAGTAAAATGATCACCTGGTTCAGCTCTTTCCAGTCCAGCTATGAATCACCATTTTGGGATTGGGATGGTTCATTTTCAATGTGTTTGATGCTTCCATTGTGAACCCAAACCCTTGCAAAAAGGCATTACTTTGAGGTGAAACTAAGTCCACAGAAATACTTACCCTGATGCCGGTTATACCACCTTTAACCAGGGAAGATTGGATTTTCTTTATTTTATTTTTAAGGTGCTCGGGGGAGGAGGAGCTCACCATCTCAAAAAATAATAATAATAATAATAATAATAAAAAGAAATCCAATCTCTTTTGCATATAGTGGCAATAAAATTTCAGCCACACAACTAATGAGATGTAAAGCATCAGCCTTTTATAGGTTTCAACTAGTTTAGAAAAGGAATATGTAGGAAACAATTAGTATGAAATCAATTTATTTTGAAAACATACATTTGCCTTATATATCCTTTTATGAATAAAGATCACCTTCTAGTCAACAGAATCTGTTTAACCTGGAATTGGCCATAAAAATTAAATAAGATCAGAATTTCAAATTTAACCAAGAACAAAGGCTTGAGAATATATAGACTAGTTCCAACTGAAACCTTGAGATTTAGGGTAGTGCAATGTTAACTTTTTATAACTATAACAAGAACTAACTTGCTCTACAATTAATTGTTCAAGAGTATATACAGTCTTCATTTCACATGAAACTGGCTCTAGCAGTATAACCACATATACACACTTCTCAACTAGAAGGTTTCCTTTGTTTTCCTTGCTAATGTGTACCAGTCAAGTCAAAAAATACTGTAAGTAGATACACATCAGAAACTAAAAACCTGTCATATTGTATATTTAGACTTGATTAGTCCAACTAGGACCAGCAACACTTTTATTTGCCTTCACAATTTCACTAATTTACCTCGAGAAAGCAGAACACAACTCCACCATCCTTCAATAAGTGGATTATTTAATCCACCAAACATGATGTTACAATAAGAAAACAGGGAAAAAACAGCCAACATGACATACAGAGGGGGTTCCATGATGCATAAAATGCTATAACCAAAGAACAACATGAAGCAAAAGAAACAGCAACATATAACATTTTTTTTCTTTTTTGGGAAGCATAATCCATGTTTCATGGAACAATTGGAATCAAACATAAGTTTGCAGTTATTTGGTGTTCCACAAAAGCTAATGCTGAAACAAGCCTCTTTTAAACATGTTATCGATTCTGAACAGAGAGTTGGGCCCACTCCTGTGCAAAGGCTCTCATGGATAGCTTATATTGTAAATTTGGAACTTCCACGAGGCATGAATCTCAAATAACAACAATACAGGATAACTTTCATGATTCTTAATGTTGCATCCCCAAAATCATATATAAATACTTTGTATGTAATTCATCCAAAGTAGCTTTCTCTTGATTTTTTTTTTCTTTTTTTTGTTTTGGACAAAGTACAGCTACAGACCTTTGACGTTGCATTGCAAAATTTGATATTGAAAATCCTAAAATTTTCAAAAGAATGATAATTTTTTGTTACAGGTGCCAACATTAGCATAATCATCTGTTGAACTACAATCTTTTTGTATTCTCTTTTATGCAACTGTCTAATGCAAAGCTAGACTCATAAATCATTGGAATGGCACCATTGCTAGAGTAATCACACAAGAAGTCGAACGTAATACCTTAACGCAATCATGGAAGGACACAAAGAAGTCATTGCACATTAGAAGAACACCCAGAGTTATATGGTGCCTATCTTGCCACATGCAGCAGTATACATCTCTAACAGTCCTGGAACCTTATCCTTGTGTGGGAGAACAAACTTGTCCATGAACACTTTATCTGAAAGATTCATGATAGTGCTGAACATATATTTACCACTAGGAAAGCCACTCGCATCCAACCTCTGCATGACTTGATGCCGAGGCTTCAACCTCTTCTCCAAGCTATGCATCAGGAGCCTCGGGCGGAGAGCAACATCCGACGGCCCGTAACCAACTTCCTTCACCAAGAAAGCCATCTTGGCCGACAACATCTTCTCAGAATTTGTCACAAACAGTGGGTCCTTGCAGAAGGCAGCAAAGAATTCGACCTCTGACCACCCGAGACTCTTCAAGAGGCGTCGTTTGGCATTGAATTTGGCCTCACTGAGGAGGTTGATAGCCCAGAGAGCCCACAAGAACATCCCCGAGCTGTGGGGTACTCCCATCCCATCGACCCGCTCCATCAAAGCTCTGAGCTTTTGGGGACTTCGGAGGATTAACAAGGGAGACTTGCGCAACACCAAAGCCGTCTTTTGATCCGAGATGCCGCACTCCCGCATCAGTGAGAGGTTGGGCATGACGATCTTCTCAATGCTGCTACTGAGAAACCATGCGCTGTTCTTGAGGACCTTCAAGAGGTGCTCCTTGGAGCCGAGGAGGGCCGTCCAGAACTCCAACCGGGGCTGGATGGTGCGGTGGATGCTGAGCCTAAAAATTTCGGGACTGGAAAGGAATAAACGGGTGAGTTCGGAGCCAGAGAAGCCCAGCTCCTGGAAAAATCGGAATTTTGGGGCCAGGATCTTCTCGGCATCGCCGCAGCAAAGAAATCTGGGTTTGCGAGATACGATCTTTCTGAGACCGGCGTCGTCGAAACCGCGGTTTCTCATGAATCCGAGGAACGCATCTGGCCTCTCGGTGGATTTAAGGTGGGCGAGGAATTTGGTGGCTTTGGACGCCTCGGCGGTGGAGAGGCCACAGGAGTTGATGAGATACGCAACCATAAAATGGGGTTCGAGGAATGAGTTATCTCCCTCCGAGGCGGCACCGGTGGGGGCGGGGGCGGAGGAGGAGAAGAAGAGGAGGCCCCCAAGGCGTTGGCGGTGGAAGAGGGGGAGAAGGCTGTTGGTACCGCCACGACGGAGGAAGGCGGAGGAGAGCTTGGCCAGCGACATCGCGTCCTCTTCGCCTCCAAACCCTACGCGGATCGGCCACGTGAACCTGACAGTCCGCTTCAGGCCAGTCTTGTGCGGGTAAATTTCGTTGAAAAGTTGATGATTTTCAAGACGAATGTATTTATCTATAAAATTTTAAAAAATATATATTTATTTAAAAATTTAATTAAATTATTTTTTATAAATTAATAAAATAAATATTTAATTTTTTTCTTAACAAACCCATCCTCATTAGAAGTGATAATCGGATTGAATCGAATCGAATATAAATAAATCAGATCATATACATATACAGGTTAAACCAGAAAAGCTCTAACATAAATTTAATTTATTTATTAAATAGATTATATTTTGAAATTAAAATCTTTTTTATTCTATAAAAAAAATGAACGGAGACTAGAGAAGATTCTCTTCTTCATCGCAAGCTTGCTCAGGAGATCAACACCCAACGAGCAGCAGAGTGAGCGGCAGAGTGAGCGGCAAAGAAGATGGTGCTGTGGGGCGATGGCATGAAGAAATTGGTGAGGGAAATGATGGTCCATCCATCAAATCGGACCTTCATCATCCGAATCTCCACCGTCAACAGTCGAAAGGAGGTCAGGGCCCAAAAGCATTACTACGAGGAGGAGGAACAGACGGACGAGGGCCATCGTCACCGTCAAAAGCTTCAAGTTCCCATATGAGAGCAACCAATCGGAGCGAGTAGTGGAGAGGATGGCATTGCGGGGGAGATGGTGTGGAGGAACTCGTGAAGGGGATAATAATATGCTCATCGGATTGGACCTCCGTCA
>QRFJ01000013.1:4562603-4567603 GCA_006176705.1 Cocos nucifera
CTGAGAAACCATGCGCTGTTCTTGAGGACCTTCAAGAGGTGCTCCTTGGAGCCGAGGAGGGCCGTCCAGAACTCCAACCGGGGCTGGATGGTGCGGTGGATGCTGAGCCTAAAAATTTCGGGACTGGAAAGGAATAAACGGGTGAGTTCGGAGCCAGAGAAGCCCAGCTCCTGGAAAAATCGGAATTTTGGGGCCAGGATCTTCTCGGCATCGCCGCAGCAAAGAAATCTGGGTTTGCGAGATACGATCTTTCTGAGACCGGCGTCGTCGAAACCGCGGTTTCTCATGAATCCGAGGAACGCATCTGGCCTCTCGGTGGATTTAAGGTGGGCGAGGAATTTGGTGGCTTTGGACGCCTCGGCGGTGGAGAGGCCACAGGAGTTGATGAGATACGCAACCATAAAATGGGGTTCGAGGAATGAGTTATCTCCCTCCGAGGCGGCACCGGTGGGGGCGGGGGCGGAGGAGGAGAAGAAGAGGAGGCCCCCAAGGCGTTGGCGGTGGAAGAGGGGGAGAAGGCTGTTGGTACCGCCACGACGGAGGAAGGCGGAGGAGAGCTTGGCCAGCGACATCGCGTCCTCTTCGCCTCCAAACCCTACGCGGATCGGCCACGTGAACCTGACAGTCCGCTTCAGGCCAGTCTTGTGCGGGTAAATTTCGTTGAAAAGTTGATGATTTTCAAGACGAATGTATTTATCTATAAAATTTTAAAAAATATATATTTATTTAAAAATTTAATTAAATTATTTTTTATAAATTAATAAAATAAATATTTAATTTTTTTCTTAACAAACCCATCCTCATTAGAAGTGATAATCGGATTGAATCGAATCGAATATAAATAAATCAGATCATATACATATACAGGTTAAACCAGAAAAGCTCTAACATAAATTTAATTTATTTATTAAATAGATTATATTTTGAAATTAAAATCTTTTTTATTCTATAAAAAAAATGAACGGAGACTAGAGAAGATTCTCTTCTTCATCGCAAGCTTGCTCAGGAGATCAACACCCAACGAGCAGCAGAGTGAGCGGCAGAGTGAGCGGCAAAGAAGATGGTGCTGTGGGGCGATGGCATGAAGAAATTGGTGAGGGAAATGATGGTCCATCCATCAAATCGGACCTTCATCATCCGAATCTCCACCGTCAACAGTCGAAAGGAGGTCAGGGCCCAAAAGCATTACTACGAGGAGGAGGAACAGACGGACGAGGGCCATCGTCACCGTCAAAAGCTTCAAGTTCCCATATGAGAGCAACCAATCGGAGCGAGTAGTGGAGAGGATGGCATTGCGGGGGAGATGGTGTGGAGGAACTCGTGAAGGGGATAATAATATGCTCATCGGATTGGACCTCCGTCATCTAAATCTCCCCCGTTGACGGTCAGAAGGAAGCTAGAAGTGCCACCATGAGGAGAAGGAACAAGTAAAGGAAGGCCATCGTCGCCGCTAAAGGCTCCATGTGAACCTTGGTGCATTAGCATGGAAGAGGGAGGTGATGGAGGGTGAGGCTGTGAGATTTAGGCTTTAGGACTTTTTGGGGAAGGAGAAGAGGAAAAGAATGAAGCGGGCCAACGGATCACAGAAATGTCTTGGTAGGGGTGGCAAAAATTGATCCGATCCGCCAATCTGATCCATGTTTGACCCCCCTAAATAGTTGGTTGCATTTCACTTTACAAATAAATAGAAAAAGTTCCGGATTAAACGGTTGAACAACGGCATTAAAACATAACCTTAAATAAGTGCGGTCAGGTTCAGGTTTAGGTCATTGACCTATTTAATCCGTTTAATAAATGGGTTGGAACGGGTCGGGTCGGATCGGGTTATAACACGTTAACCCGCGACTTAAACCCAGGGGCACTAAGGGTAAGGGGGCGGACTCAGTTTCGACTTTTAAGTTTTAACCCCTATTCGACTCTTTCATTCTTTCACTTTTCTCCTCCTGAGTCCCATCCTCCGTCTTTGGTTCATTTTCTAGGATTTGGTATCTTGATTTTTTTCTTCACTCCTCTATAGCTCAACTCCTCCTCCGGTGCTTCCAACAACCCAGCTTCCTTCCAACGGTGGTTGGCTAGGGCAATGGGGCTTGTCAAGGTTTGGTCATCGCTGGGAGGGATAGAGGAAGGGCTTGCCCTCTTTTGCTGCTTGGGGCACCTTGGTCCTCACCCATCTAGGATTTTTTTTCTTTTGATCTTTTCCACCTTCCTGCTATCTCTCTGTTGGTGCAGAAATCCGTCGCCGCCGGAGGTCGCCGCAATCGAGGCCGCTGGGCGCCGCCGGGGACCTGCAAAACGAAGTCCCGTCCGGAACCGGTGGGGTGGTGGCTCCGGCAGGACCCTCCGACGGTCAAGTTAGTTTCCGGCCAACAGTAATGGAGTGCTCGGAATGAGTTCCGGAGCTTAGAGATGTGGAGGAGAGCTTAGAGAGTCGAGAGTTCAGAGAGCTTAGCCTTAGTATGTCGGGAGGGGTCCTTTTATAGCGGAGCTTAGTTGATGGTGACGGCTGTGCCGTCTGGCAGAGAGTCGTCGGGCAGCATGGAGTTTGGTACGGAGAGGAAGGCGTCGTCCGGTAGATCGTGGGAGCCATACCGGCGAGTCGTGGGCCGCATGGAGTCCGGTACGGAGAGGAAGGCGTCGTCCGGTAGATCGTGGGAGCCATACCGGCGAGCCGTGGGCCGCATGGAGTCCGGTACGGAGAGGAAGGCGTCGTCCGGTAGATCGTGGGAGCCATACCGGCGAGTCGTCGGGCCGCATGGAGTCCGGTACGGAGAGGAAGGCGTCGTCCGGTAGATCGTGGGAGCCATACCGGCGAGCCGTGGGCCGCATGGAGTCCGGTACGGAGAGGAAGGCGCCGTCCGGTCTTGCTGCAGGCGACAGTTCGTCCAATGGAGTTCGGACTTGTAACAGAGTTCGGCCGAGGGGGAAGCTGGGGGAGTTCGTCTGGCTGAAGGGTCGGCCATCTGTAGAGTTCGGCCGCGGGACGGTTGCCGAGGAGTTCGACCGCTGAGAGGCCCGAAGAAGCTCGGCTGGCCAGTTGAAGGACTTCGGTTGCTAGTTGGTTCGGCCAGGGCTCGCTGAGGAGTTCGGTCGCCTAGGGTCGGTCCGAAGGGGTTCGGCCACTTGGGCTCGCCTGAAGTCGGTCCGAAGGAGTTCGGCCGTGGGAAGTCCGAAGGAGTTCGGCTGCATGGGCTCGCCTGGGGTCGGTCCGAAGGAGTTCGGCCGTGGGAAGTCCGAAGGAGTTCGGCTGCATGGGCTCGCCTGGGGTCGGTCCGAAGGAGTTCGGCCGTGGGAAGTCCGAAGGAGTTCGGCTGCACGGGCTCGCCTGGGGTCGGTCCGAAGGAGTTCGGCCGTGGGAAGTCCGAAGGAGTTCGGCTGCAGGGCTCGCCTGGGGTCGGTCCGAAGGAGTTCGGCCGTGGGAGAGTTCGGCGGGCGGAGGGAGTTCGGCCCGGACCTTGGCGCAGGGGAGTTCGGCCTCTAGGCAGTTCGGCCGTGGTTAGGGGCTCGGCCTGGCGCCTGGCGCTGAAGCTCTTCAGCGGCTACTGGTTACATTGGGCTGAGCGTCGGGCCGGGCTTCGGCAGGAGCGGGATTTATCCCCAACAGTAGCCCCCCCACTCCCGAGTTCAAAAATTGAAGGAAGGGAGTACCAAAACAGGCGACTGCCGAAGTCTTCTTCCAGGCTCCGCATTTGGTTGCAGCTGAAGCTCGGGGGAGGTCTCATCTCCAGCCAATATTGACGCTGAAGTTGAAGCTGAGGCTTGGGGGAGGTTTCATCCCCAGTCGATGTTTGGAGTTGAAGTGGGACTCGTTTCCAGCCAAAATTGGTGAAGCCGACGTTGAGGCCGGAGTCAATGTCGCCCCCCGTGGTCAGGGTCGGAGTTGACATTGCCTTCATCAACCGAAGTCGATTCGGGGGAGACCTCCTCTTTTGCAGTCAAGGTTATGATCGCTTGGGGGAGATCCCGTCTCCCGCTGATGCTGACACCGAAGTTGAAGCTGAGGTCCGAAGGAGACCTCGTCTTCTGCAGTGAAGCTTGCCGTAGACTCTGGGGCTAGGCCTTGGAACCTTGCTCACGTTAGGACGAGGTTCTCCTCTTGTTCCTAACGGGCTGTGGGGGCACATCCGGACCGTCGTCCGAGCTTCTCCCCCCATCCCGTCCTTCGTGAACGGGGTCTTCGACTTTGCTCACGCTAGGACGAGGTTCTCCTCCTGTTCCTAGCGGGCTGTGGGGGCACATGAGGACCGTCGTCCTCGCCTTCTCCCCCCATCCCGTCCTTTGTGGACGGGGCCTTCGACTTTGCTCACGCTAGGACGAGGTTCTCCTCCTGTTCCTAGCCGGCTGTGGGGGCACATGAGGACCGTCGTCCTCGCTTCTCCCCCCATCCCGTCCTTTGTGGACGGGGCCTTCGACTTTGCTCACGCTAGGACGAGGTTCTCCTCCTGTTCCTAGCCGGCTGTGGGGGCACATGAGGACCGTCGTCCTCGCTTCTCCCCCCATCCCGTCCTTTGTGGACGGGGCCTTCGACTTTGCTCACGCTAGGACGAGGTTCTCCTCCTGTTCCTAGCCGGCTGTGGGGGCACATGAGGACCGTCGTCCTCGCTTCTCCCCCCATCCCGTCCTTTGTGGACGGGGCCTTCGACTTTGCTCACGCTAGGACGAGGTTCTCCTCCTGTTCCTAGCCGGCTGTGGGGGCACATGAGGACCGTCGTCCTCGCTTCTCCCCCCATCCCGTCCTTTGTGGACGGGGCCTTCGACTTTGCTCACGCTAGGACGAGGTTCTCCTCCTGTTCCTAGCCGGCTGTGGGGGCACATGAGGACCGTCGTCCTCGCTTCTCCCCCCATCCCGTCCTTTGTGGACGGGGCCTTTGACTTTGCTCGTGCTACTGTTGGGGTTGCGTTTTCTGGGATGGGAACGCATTCTCTCCGACTCCGGAAGTCGTCTCTTGATCTCCAGCAGCACTTGAGCCTTCGGGGTGTTGAGGGGGGCGTAGCTGTGAAAA
>QRFJ01000013.1:4577603-4580103 GCA_006176705.1 Cocos nucifera
GAGATAGAGGAGGTCGTCTGGACGGGACTTGCTGCCCGAGGGAACTCCGAGGAACAACACCCCGACAACCCTCGAACGAAAATGTGCTGCGATCAGCTTCTCCTCGGTAAAACTCTCCCCTCTCAATAAAATCATTTCTGGATGCGAAAACTATGCGATGATAGGGAAGAAGCAGTCAGTCGCGTTAGGAACAGGAGGAGAACCTCGTCCTAACACGAGCACCAACCTCGCGCAGGAGATAAGATCTCCCCCGAGGGAAGCTCGGCCGCAGGAGATAAGATCTCCCCCGAGCGCGCACTTCTCGTTCCGAGGGACCTCGAGAGCAAGACTCGAGATCTTAAAGACCCAAGCCTCAGGAGATAAGATCGGGAAGCTCGGCTGCAGGAGATAAGATCTCACCTCGGCTGCAGGAGATAAGATCTCTCCCGAGCGACCGTGAACAACCTCGGTTAGGAACAGGAGGAGAACCTCGTCCTAACGCGAGCGCGCACCTCGGCTGCAGGAGATAAGATCTCCCCCGAGAGAAGCTCGGCCGGGAGATAAGATCTCCCCCGAGCGCGCACCTCGACTGCAGGAGATAAGATCTCCCGAACCGAGGGAAGCTCGGCCGCAGGAGATAAGATCTCCCCCGAGCGCGCACTTCAACCTCGGCCCAGAGATAAGAGATAAGATCTCTCCCGAGCGACCGTGAACAACCTCGGTTAGGAACAGGAGGAGAACCTCGTCCTAACGCGAGCGCGCACCTCGGCTGCAGAGATAAGATCTCTCCCCGAGACAAGCTCGGCCAGCGGGAGATAAGATCTCTCCCCGAACGCGCCAGAGATAAGATCTCCTCGGCTCGCAGGAGATAAGATCTCTCCCCGAGGGAAGCTCGGCCGCAGGAGATAAGATCTCCCCCGAGCGCGCACCAGAGATAAGATCTCGAGCTTCGGCCAGAGATAAGATCTCTCCCGAACGACCGTGAACAACCTCGGTTAGAGGATAAGGAGGAGAACTCTCCCGTCCTAACGCGAGCGCGCACCTCGGCTGCAGAGATAAGATCTCCCCCGAGAGAAGCTCGGCCGCGGGAGATAAGATCTCCCCCGAGCGCGCACCTCGGCTGCAGGAGATAAGATCTCCCCCGAGGGAAGCTCGGCCGCAGAGATAAGATCTCCCCCGAGCGCGCACTTCAACCTCGGCCAGAGATAAGATCTCTCCCGAGCGACCGTGAACAACCTCGGTTAGGAACAGGAGGAGAACCTCGTCCTAACGCGAGCAACCTCGGCTAGAGATAAGATCTCTCCCGAGCGACCGTTGACAACCTCGATTAGGAACAGAGATAAGAACCTCGTCCTAACGAGCATCAACCTCGGCTAGAGATAAGATCTCTCCCGAGCGACCGAGTCAACCTCGGCCAGAGATAAGATCTCTCCTGAGCGACCGTGAACAACCTCGGTTAGGAACAGGAGGAGAACCTCCCGAACAACAAGTCCCAGAGATAACACGAGCACAACCTCGGCTAGAGATAAGATCTCTCCCGAGCGACCGAGTCAACCTCGGCTAGAGATAAGATCTCTCCCGAGCGACCGGAACAACCTCGGTTAGGAACAGGAGGAGAACCTCGTCCTAACACGAGCACCAACCTCGGCTAGAGATAAGATCTCTCCCGAGCGACCGAATCAACCTCGGCTAGAGATAAGATCTCTCCCGAGCGATCGGAACAATCTCGGTTAGGAACAGGAGGAGAACCTCGTCCTAACACGAGCACCAACCTCGGCTAGAGATAAGATCTCTCCCGAGCGACCGGAACAACCTCGGCTTAGGAACAGGAGGAGAACCTCGTCCTAACACGAGCACAACCTCGGCTAGAGATAAGATCTCTCCCGAGCGACCGAGTCAACCTCGGCTAGAGATAAGATCTCTCCCGAGCAACCATGAACAACCTCGGTTAGGAACAAGAGGAGAACCTCGTCCTAACGCGAGCACCAACCTCGGCCGCAGGAGATAAGATCTCCCCCGAGAGAAGCTCGGCCGCAGGAGATAAGATCTCCCCCGAGCGCGCACTTCAACCTCGGCTAGAGATAAGATCTCTCCCGAGCGACCGTGAACAACCTCGGTTAGGAACAGGAGGAGAACCTCGTCCTAACGCGAGCGCGCACCTCGGCTGCAGGAGATAAGATCTCCCCCGAGAGAAGCTCGGCCGTGGGAGATAAGATCTCCCCCGAGCGCGCACTTCACTGCAGAAGATAAGATCTCCCCCAAGGGAAGCTCGGCCGCAGGAGATAAGATCTCCCCCGAGCAACTTCGGCTATGAATCAGATCTCCCCCGAGGAACTGGGCTAACCTCGGCAGTAGGAAGATGAGATCTCCCCCGAGCGCCCGCACTTCAACGGCTCCGGCTGCAAGGGATAGGAGGTCTCCCTCGAGTAGACGTGAGGCCCGACGACGACCTCGGTCGGGGGGCTTCAACATCGACCTCGGCTAGAGAAAGCTATCATGTCAACCTCGGCCAGAGAGCTTC
>QRFJ01000013.1:4585103-4592480 GCA_006176705.1 Cocos nucifera
GACAGGACTGAACCCTCCCTCGGTCGGGCCTCAAGCGGTCGCCTCCTCGGCCGAACTCCTACATCCGGCCGAACTTCTCAGCGGCCGGACCTTAACCGAAGTCCTAAAAATCGACCGAACTCTCAAGCAGCAGAGCTTCATACTCCCAGCGGCCGAACTCCTTAAGCGACTATTCTTTCGGCCGTACGAGCTCCTTCGGACAACCAGCATCCGAACTCCTCAGCAGTCGGCAGCGGGTCGAACTACTTAGCTGCCGAACTACTTCTGATTATTCAATTGCCGAGCTTCGGTCAGATTCCTGCAAAAGCTGAACTGTCTCTACGTCGTTACAGCCAGGTGCCTGCAGGAGCCGAACTCCCCCCAAAGCTTCTTCTCGGGCCGAGCTTCTAAGGAAGCCAGACTCTTTACGGAACCCTCCAACGACCGAGCTTCTAAGGAAGCCGGGCTTCCTACAGACTTCTTTAGTGGACGAGCTTCTTAATGGCCGAACTCCTTATGATGGATTACTGTAGGCGATCTCGCTACGGTTACACGGCAATAACGATCGGCAATAACGATCGGCATTGATCAAGACAGTTACGACGCCCATTAACCAAGGCGGTTACAACAAGCTCCCTCTATAAAAGGACCCTCCGAATACACTGAAGCCAGGTTCTGAAAACCCTTTTCTTCTCCTCTATACTCTATCGAGCACTCCATTCCTGTTGACAGGAACTAACTTGAGCGTCGGAGGGTCTTGCCGGAGCCACCCCCCACCGGTTCCGAGCGAGACTTTGTTTTGCAGGTCCCCGGCGGTAGCCTCTTCGGCCTCAACTCCGACGACGACAAGTTTCTGCGTCAACAGATTGGCGCTAGAGGAAGGGGCATACCGGCAAAGATTCTTCTCTTAAAGAAGGTCGGTGTTCCTTTGTTCTTAAAGGAGTACTCGATAGATCTCTCTTCTTCTTAAGTCAAATTTCCTTCCAAAGAAAAAAGATGCCTCCCAGGAGAGCCTCCACCCGAAGATCGGCGGCCTCCGCGGCCCGGTCTCGTTCGAGTCCGTCCGCTCCTGCTCCGGTCGCAGTGACTCAGGCTCATTCCGCAACCCGGCGATCGGCGGCCTCCGCGGCCCGATCCCATCCGGGTCCGTCCACTACCGCTCCAGCCTCGGCGGTCCAGGCCGCAGTAGATGCTGAACAGTTCAACCTGCTCGTCCAGCAGGTCTGTGGCCTTACTGAGGCAATTCAGGCGGTGCAGGCCATGCATCAGCCAGCCGCCGTACCAGACCAATCGGTGCAAGATTCTCCAGAGCCGAGTGGTCCGATCCAAAGGCAATCGATATGGGCTACCCGACCTCCAATCCCCGGAAAGGAAAAGCAACGAAAGGAGAGCCCTTGTTCAAACTACAGCTCGTCCTAGGGAGAAGCATTTTATCCGTCCAGCAAGAAGACTTTGGAGATAAGAGGCCATGAAGATCTTCTGGATCAAAGGCTCTTAGAAATGAGCCGACGAATCGAAGAACTCCGCCACGCTCCTTCCTCATACGGTAATGAGATCCGAATCGACCCTCCATTCTCATAGAAAATTATGCAAGAACCAGTCCCGCCGAACTTCAAACTCCCACAGTTCGAGAGCTATGATGGGACCACTGATCCGGTCGACCACCTGGAAGCCTTCCGGACGACGATGCTGCTCCATGGCGCGCCAGACGCCATCCTGTGCCGGGCTTTTCCCTCTACTCTTAAAGGAGCTGCCAGGAACTAGTACTCGGCACTCAAGCCGAATACCATCCTGTCGTTTGACCAAATGAGTCGATAATTCGCGGCCCACTTCGTTAGTAGTCGGCGTCCACGCCGAAGTTCGGACTCCCTAATGGCTATCAGGCAGAAAGAGGGGGAATCCATCCGGGCTTTCATTTCCCGATTTAATACTGCTGCGCTAGAGGTCCGGGACATGGACCAGTCGGTCGCCATGGCCGCTCTCAAAAGCGGCCTTCAGAAGAACGATCTATTGTTCTCCCTGGAAAAGAAGCCTCCCAGGGACTTTGCCGACATGCTGGCTCGGGCCGAAAGTTATGCCCGGGCAGAGGAGGCTTTCGAGGCTAAGGACGGCGAAGTCAGCGGCAAGCGGCTAATCGACAGGCTAGATAGATCCGCCGAAGAAAGGAAGCGGACTAAAGCTCGGCCGCGCTCCCGGACTCCCCCTGATCGCGAGCAAGCCCGGACTCCTCAAGCTCGGAAGCGGGGAAGCCCTGACGGAAGGATGCGCCGAGGTTCTCCTCAGCGCCGAAGTTCTCCCCGACGACGACGATTCCACAACTACACCCCCCTTAACACCCCGAAGACTCAAGTTCTGATGGAGATCCGAGAACGGCTTCCGAGACCAGAGAGAATGCGTTCCCACCCTTACAAGCATAATCCCAACAAGTTCTGCTTTTACCATCGCGACCACGGTCATGACACTGAGGAGTGCATTCAACTCCAGGACGAGATTGAAGAGCTTGCAGGCGAGGCAGACTAAGCCGATTTCTTCGAAGACGGCTTGAGGAGATGGAAGATTGACTGAGAACGATACCGTCAAGCGGGAAAAACCAACAAGAGGATGGGCCGCCTGTTGGCGTCATCAACACTATCTTAGGAGGACCTCGGCAAAAGGAAGCCAGCAGGCTCGAAGGATTGATGAAGAAACGGAGGATTATGGAGCCTGTAGCCTTCACTGAGGAGGACGGCCAGGGAATCCAATTTTCACATAACGACGCGGTTGTAGTTTCGTTGAATATTGCTGATTACGATGTACGCCGCGTTCTCGTAGATAATGGAAGCTCAGCTGATGTGTTGTTTTACGATGCCTTTTCAAAAATGTTCCTACCCGATGATCGATTGGGGCCGATGAATTCTCCGCTAATCGGATTTGCTGGCAACACTGTACCAATCGAAGGTATCATAACTTTGACTATAGTAGGGGGGCAGCACCCAAAGCAAGCCAAGGCTCGGGTCGACTTCCTAGTTGTAAAGATCCCGTCCGCCTATAATGCGATCCTCGGCCGACCTGGTTTAAATGCACTCCGGACGGTGGTATCGACTTATTACTTGAAGATGAAGTTTCCTACGAGCCATGGGGTTGGAGAAGTCAGAGGAGACCAGGCTCTAGCAAGGTATTGTTACTCGATCGCCTTGCATAAGGGAGATCGGCCCGACCCCTATCTTGTTGACGGACTGGACGTCCGCGACGACCTCAATGAAGAACGGGTTGAGCAGGCAGAGGACCTCATCTCTGTGTCCTTGAATGACGGAAGCTCGGAGCATATGGTGCAGATCGGTTCCAACCTGGCGGCCGAGGTTCGGGAGCAGCTCGTCGCTTTCCTCAGAAGAAACACGGACGTCTTCGCTTGGACCCCAGCGGATATGCCAGGAATCGACACCGAGGTCATGGAACATCGGCTGGCCATCGATCCGAAACACCGGTCGGTAAGAGAAAAGCTACGCTAGCATGCCCCGGAGAGGCAGAAAGCGATCGCTGAAGAAGTAGATAAACTCCTTAAAGCCGGACTAATCCGGAAAGTTCACTATCCAACCTGGGTTTCGAACGTGGTTCTTGTCAAAAAGACAAACAAGTGGAGGATGTGCGTCGACTTCAAAAAGCTGAACAAAGCCTGTCCAAAGGATAGTTATCCCCTGCCCAGGATCGATCAGTTGGTGGATGCAACCTCGGGTCACGAGCTCCTCACCTTTATGGACGCCTTTTCTGGTTACAACCAGATACGCATGGCGCCTGAAGACGAAGAAAAGACCGCCTTCATTACTAACCGAGGTCTTTATTGCTACAAAGTCATGCCTTTTGGACTCAAGAACGCGGGGGCAACGTACCAGCGTTTGGTCAATAAAATTTTCAAGGAGCAGATCGGCCGCAACATGGAGGTGTACGTAGATGACATGCTTGTCAAAAGCCGAACTTCAACAGACCATCTGGCCGATCTTGAAGAGACCTTCGGTGCACTTAGGAAGCACAAGATGAAGCTGAACCCAACCAAATGCGCCTTTGGCGTAACCTCCGAAAAATTTCTTGGGTTCATGGTGTCAAAGCGAGGAATCGAAGCAAACCCCCAAAAAATCCGAGCTATTAGGGAAATGACCACTCCAAAGACGATCAAGGAAGTTCAGCGCCTGGCCGGGAGGGTGGCATCCCTAAATCATTTCGTCTCAAGGTCGGCTGAACGTTGCATGCCCTTCTTCGAGGTTCTCAGGCGACCAAAAGACTTCAACTGGACGGTGGAGTGTCAACAAGCGTTCGAGGAGCTCAAAAACTACCTCGGCACGCCCCCGCTGCTGGCAAAATCGAAGCATGGGGAAGAATTATTCTTGTATCTAGCTGCTTCCTCGGTGGCCTTGGCAGCAGTCCTTGTTAGGGAAGAAGCAAAGACGCAACGACCGATCTACTACGTGAGCCGAGTCCTGAGGGACGCGGAGACCAGATACTCAAGGATAGAAAAAGTGGCTTACTGTCTCGTAATTGCTGCCAGGAGGCTCCGACCTTATTTTCAGGAGCACACCATAACAGTCCTCACGGATCAACCAATAAAAGCAGTTCTCCACCGAGCAAATGCTTCCGGAAGAATCACAAAATGGGCAATTGAGCTCACGGAGTTTGACATCAACTACCAGCCCCGGCCATCAATCAAGGCCCAGATACTGGCGGATTTTGTAGTAGAGTGCACCATTCCAGACGAAGCCGAACTTGAATCAAGCGAGACAGACACAAAAGCAAGATCGAGCCTTGACGAAGCCGAACCATCACAACCGAACTTCCCCGAAGAAAGCGCCGACCTCTCTGAAGGTTTCTGGGTTCTGCACGTGGACGGTTCATCCAACTCCACTGGAGCTGGTGCGGGGTTGGTCTTGGTCAGCCCCGAGGGAGTTGTCGTCGAGTATGCGCTGCGCTTCGAGTTTTCCGCTACCAACAATGAATCCGAATATGAAGCACTGATTGTCGGATTAAAAATAGCAAAGGAGCTAAGGGTAGATCGGCTCCGAGTCTACAGTGATTTCCAACTGGTGGTCGGCCAAGTTGGCGGCAACTTCGAAGCAAGAGAGGAGAGCATGGTGAGATACCTCGGGAAGGTGAAGAGTTTGACCCCGACCTTCGGCAGTTTCGTCATTCGGCATATCCCAAGGACAGAAAATGCGAGAGCCGATTTTCTTTCCAAACTGGCCACTTCGGCTCCAGCCGAACTGCCCAAAGAAGTGTTTCTGGAAATTATGAAGTACTCGACCACAGAAGAACCTCAAGACATCCTACAGACGGAATTCGAGCCCAGCTGGATCGATCCATTGGTCGCATACCTTAAAGAGGGGGTTCTTCCTCACGACCAAAAAGAAGCTCGGAAACTCAAGAATCAGGCCTCCCGCTATGTCTTATACGAAGGCAAGCTATATAAAAGGTCATACTCCCTCCCATTGTTGAGATGTCTCCGACCTTCAGAGGCTAATCTTGCACTATGGGATGTGCACGAAGGACTTTGCGGAAGCCACTTAGGAGCAAGGTCTTTGTCGCTAAAGTTGCTTCGACAAGGGTATTACTGGCCGACCTTGTTTCGCGATTCTGTGGAATACGTAAAGAGGTGCGACCGCTGCCAGAAAAATGCTAGTGTGCAGAGGCGGCCGGCATCCGAACTCACTCCGCTCAATTCTCCTTGGCCGTTTGCGCAATGGGGAATGGATATACTCGGCCCTTTTCCAACAGCATCGGGACAGCGGAAGTTCCTCTTGGTCGCGATTGACTACTTCACCAAGTGGGTCGAAGCTGAACCACTCGCTAAAATTACCGAGGCCAAGGTACAGGACTTTGTTTGGAAGTCACTAGTTTGCCGGTTCGGCCTGCCCCGAACCCTTATAACCGACAACGGGCGTCAGTTCGCCGGGGCTAGGTTCGCCGAGTTCTGTGAAGGATTAAACATCTCCCAACGTTTCACCTCTGTGGCTCATCCGCAGGCTAATGGGGAAGCTGAGATAACCAACCGGACCTTGCTACAAGGAATCAAAGCGAGACTTGATAAGGCAAAAGGGGCCTGGGTGGACGAACTCTACCATGTCCTATGGGCATACCGAACTACTCAGAGGGTGCCAACTGGAGAAACACCTTTCGCTTTGGCCTTCGGTACTGAGGCAGTTATCCCAGTTGAGCTTAAGCTCCCTTCTGCACGAGTCGTGGGCTTCAATGAGCAGCACAACCCCCAAAACCTCAGAGTCAACCTCGATCTCCCGACGACGGCCACCAGCCCCGCCACAGCCAGAAATAGAGGCACGAACATGCGCGCACGCGTCGTCCCTGCAGCACTCACTCCCCCGTCTCTCGCCTATCTGAAAGCGTGAACGACGGCCTTCAAATTTGCTCACGTTGGACGAGGTCTTCCTCCTATTCCTAACGGGCTGTGGGGACACATGCGGACCGTCGTCTAGCCTCTCCCCCGTCTTCGTCTAAGCGTGAACGAGGCCTTCAAATTTGCTCACGTTAGGACGAGGTCTTCCTCCTGTTCTAACGGGCTGTGGGGGCACATGCGGACCGTCGTCGAGCCTCTCCCCCGTCTCGTCTAAGGTAAACGAGGCCTTCAACTTTGCTCGCGGTTAGGACGAGGATATTCCTCCTGTTCCTAACGGACTTTTGGGGGCACATCATGCGGACCGATCGTCCGAGCCTCTCCCCCCATCTCGTCTAAGGTGAACGAGGCCTTCGACTTTGCTCGCAATTAGGACGAGGTCTTCCTCCTGTTCCTAACGGGCTGTGGGGCACATGCGGACCGCTCGTCCGAGCTTCTCCCCCCATCTGCTCGTCTAAGGTGAACGAGGCCTTCGACTTTGCTCGCGTTTAGGACGAGGTCTTCCTCCTGTTCCTAACGGGCTGTGGGGGCACATGGCGGATCTGTCTCCGAGCTTCCCCCCCATCTCGTCTAAGGTGAACGAGGCCTTTTTCGCTTGCTGCGGTTAGGACGAGGTCTTCCTCCTATTCCTAACGGGCTATTTTTTACTCATTTTTCTCTTGCCATCCCATAATCCGTGTGTCAAAAACCAAAAATGCAGAGCAAAGGAATTTTTGAAGGGAAATTTATTAATGATACATCCTCAGATTTTTCTGAATTCATGGCCGGGGAAGCATTATTCCTCCGAGTTTCTTCAGGCGATAAGTTTCCGGGTCGGATAACTTCCGTCCACCTCGTCATGGAACCTTTCCCCAATTTGGGGCAAGCTTCCCTTGACTCTAAGGCTAAGTGACAGCGAGCTCGTCTTGAGCACTAAGTCCCCCACTCTGAACGTCTTGTTTTTAACCCTGGAGTTGTAGTACCGAGCCACCTTCTGTTATATAAGCTGACATTCCGGATGCGGACTTCCTCCCTCCTTTCTTCCA
>QRFJ01000014.1:0-108810 GCA_006176705.1 Cocos nucifera
ACTTTCATAAATTCTCTCGTACACTTTCCATAATGCAAAGTCGGCCTTTGAAGATCGAAGACATCTTAATAATGGTAGCGAATACACTCTTTTATACAACTTGCCCTCATACAAAACGTACCGTGAGGTTTGATTTTTGAGTTTTCGAGCTTCTTTTGGATCATAAGAAAGAACTTTCTCTTTGAGATCAGCAACTAACGGATCAATCCAGCTCGGCTCGAGCTCTATTTGCATAGTAAGCTGTGATTTCTCTGAGCTTGGATATTTTAGAGTTTTAAAAAATACTTCATTGGATAGTTCGACTGGAGCTGAAGTTGCTAATTTAGAGAGAAGGTCGGCTCTCATATTTTCTACCCTCGAAATCTGTCGAATATCAAAACTACCAAAGGTTGGAGTCAAATCCTTTACTTTCTTAAGATATTTCATCATACTTTCCTTTCGTGCTTCATAGTTGCCACTAATTTGATTGACTACTAATTAAGAATCGTTATAGACTTGAAGCCAATCTACTTTTTTCTTTTTGCTATTTTTAACCCAATAATCAGCGCTTTATATTCGGCCCCATTATTAGTTGTAGAAAATTTGAAGCATAGCACATACTTGATGACGACTCTCTTGGGGTTGATTAAAATTAACCCCATACCTGCTCCAGTGGAGTTGAATGAACCATCCACATAAAGGGCTCAAAAACCTTCAGAAAGGTCGGCACTTTCTTCGGAGGGGCTCAGCTACAACCATGGGATGCCGATCTCATTCTGCTCAAGCTCGGCTTCATCTGAAATGGTACATTCAACTATAAAGTTGGCCAGTACTTGAACCTTGATTATTGGTCAAGGTCGATAGTTGATGTCGAACTCTGTTAATTGAATGGACCATTTTACAATTCTTCTGAAAGCATCCATTTGATGAAGGATTGCTCTAATTGGCTGATCAGTAAGAAGCATTATAGCATATCCCTAGAAGTAAGGTCGAAGTCTTCTTGCTGTAATTAGAAGAGCAAAAGTTAATTTTTTCAACTTTGTATATCTAGTCTCGACATCTCTTAGGATTCGACTTATGTAGTAGATCGATCGCTGTACTTTCATCTCTTCTTTGATCAGGACCGTCGCCAGTGCCGCAGGAGAGACCGTGAGGTAAAGAAACAGCTCCTCTTTGGATTTGGATTTGGCTAGTAGGGGGACGAACTGAGGTAGTTCTTGAGCTCGTCGAACGTCTTTTGGCATTCTTGAGTCCAGCAAAAATCTTTCGACTTCTTGAGAATTTGAAAAAAGGGCATGCAGTGTTTGGTCAATCTAGAGATAAAATGATTCAAAGATGTCATCTTTTCGGTCAGGCACTGAACTTTCTTAATAGACTTCAGAGCGGTCATCTCCTAGATAGTTTGAATTTTCTTCGGATTGGCCTCGATCCCTCATCTTAATACCATGAATCCCAAGAATTTTTTTGAGGCTATCCCAAAGGTGCACTTGGTTGGATTCAGCTTCATCTTATATTTTTTGAGTGCATCAAAAGCCTCTTCAAGGTTGGCGATATGATTGACAGTCTTTCGACTTTTGATCAGCATGTCGTCCACGTAAATCTTCATATTACGGCCGATCTGCTTCTTGAAGATTTTTTTGACCAAGCGCTGATAAGTCGTGCTTGCATTTTTAAGCCCAAATGGCATGACCCTGTAGCAGTAAAGACCACAGTTAGTAATAAAAGTAGTCTTCTCCTCATCCTTCAGTGCCATCCAAATTTGATTGTAGCCAGAGAAGGCGTCCATAAAGGTGAGAAGCTCGTAGCCTGAAGTTGCGTCGATCAGTTGATCGATTCTGGGCAAAGGGTAGCTATCTTTTGAGCAGGCCTTGTTTAGCTTCTTAAAGTTGATGCACATCCTCCACTTGTCATTGGCTTTTTTTATCAGAACCACATTAGAAATCCAAGTCGGATAGCTGACTTCTCGGATAAATCCGATGTTGTGAAGCTTGTCGACTTCTTCTACTATTATATTCTGTCTTTCTGGTGCATGGTCTCGAACTCTTTCTTTCACTGATCGATATTTGGGGTCAATGGCCAATCGATGTTCCATAACCTCGGCTTCAATATCAGGCATATCTATTAAAATCCAGGCGAAGACGTCGGCATTCCTCCGTAAGAAGGCGATGAGCTGCTCTCAAACTTCATCTTCCAGATTGGAGCCAATTTGCACCATATACTCCATGTTTTTGTCATTCAGGAGGATGGTCACAAGATCTTCTACGGGCTCGCCCCATTCTTCGACAAAGTCATCGTGGATATCTAGTCTATCAATAGAATAAGGGTCAGACTGTGCTTTCTTTCGTAAGGCAATTGAATAGCAGTGCCTTACCAGAGCTTGATCTCTCATGATCTCTCCAATCTCGTAACTTATCGAAAACTTCATCTTCAAATAATAAGTGGACACCACCGTCTGAAGTGCATTTAAATCAGGTTGGTCGAGAATTGTGTTATAAATGGAGGAAACCTTTACTACCAGAAAATTCACCTGCACTCTGGATTATTTTGGATATTGTCCGGTAGTCACAGCTAGAGTCATTACACCTTCAACTGGTACTGCAGTGCCAACAAAGCCTACTAGAAGAAAGTTTATTGGTCCAAGCTGACTATTAGATTTTGACATTTTGGAGAAAGCATCATAAAATAAGACGTCAGTCGAACTTTCATTATCAACTAGGACACGACGTACATCATAATCTGCTATATTTAAAGAGACTACAACTACATCATTGTACAGAAATTATACTCTCCGTGCATCTTCCTCAGTAAAAGTTATGGATTCTTCAGCCCTCCACCTTTTCACCGATCCTTCAGATCCGCTGGCCTCTTCTCATCGAAGTCCCCCAAAGATAGTGTTGATGATGTCGAGAGGCGGCCGATCTTCTTATTGTTCCTTCCTCCTTAGTGGTTCAGGCTACGGTAGTGCTCTCGATCGATCTTCTTTTACTTCAGGCTATCGTCTGAGGAATCGACCCAACTGACCTCTCCTGATAAGCTCCTCAATCTCATCTTGGAGCTGAATGCATTCTTCAGTATCGTGGCCGTGGTCACGATGGTAGAGACAGTATTTGTTAGGATTGTGCTTACCGGGGTGAGTGCGCATCCTTTCTGGCTTCGATAGTTGCTTCTTGATCTCTATCAATACTTGCATTTTTGGAGCATTAAGAAGGGCGTAATTATGAAACCTTCTAAGAGGAGAACTTCATCATGGTCTTCTATCAGAACTTCTTCGATGATGAGCTCGAGGAGTCCGGGCTTGCTTGTGCTCGGGAGAAGTTCGTGAGCACGGTCGAACGTCATTCGACCCACTATCAACTATGGATTTATTAAATTCATCTGTCTGTCACTCTCCTATGGCTTTCTCATCCTTTAATTTGAAGGTTTCCTCCGCTTGGGTATATCCTTTAGTCCGAGCTAGTAGATCGATAAAGTTTCTGGGGTACTTCTTCTCCAAGAAGAACAACAAATTATTTTTCTGAAAGCTGCCCTTGAGTGCGGCCATTGTAATAAACTGATCCAGATTTTGGACTTTCAATGCAGCAGCATTAAATTGGATGACATAAGTTTGGATAGATTTTTTTTTCTTCTGCTTGATATGCATCAAAAAATCCAAATCTCGGTGCAAACGTCGGCTACTGATGAAGTAAGCCATAAACTGATGGCTCATCTGATCAAACGAGAAGATCGTACCTAGCATCAATGTCGAGTATCAATTTCTTGCTGCTTCCTTTAAAGTGGATGAAAAAGTTTGGCATAAGATGGCATCTGATGTACCATGGAGCAGCATCATGATCCGAAAGATCTTAAGATGATCGATTGGATCAAACATTCTGTCGTAGCTTTCAAATGGAGAAAGTTTAAAGTTCGATGAAATGGGCTCTTGCATAATCCTCTGAGAAAAAGAAGGGTCAGTGCAAATATTATTATTATGTGTGGAAAGAGTATGATGGAGTTCTTCAATCTGTCGGCTCATTTTTTGAAGTCTTTGATTGAGGAGATCTTCACGATCATTGATCTCTAGAGTTTTTTGATGGCATGGGGGCAAAGCTGACCCCGAGGTCGAATCATGATTCGAGCAATGGCTCTCCACCCTCTGTTTCTTCTTTTCGAAGGTCATCGATCAACTAATCCGAATCGATCATTCTCCAATTAGATCATGGGGCTCTGAAAAAGCCTGCTCCAATCGAATTTATGTCGAAACCTGCCGATGTATGGCCTGCACCACCTCCATGAGACCATGGACTTGTTGGACCAGTAAGCTGAACTACTCCGCATCCATCATGGCTGCAGTGGAGCTTGAGTTATCGAAGCTGGAGCAAAAATGGATGTATCTGGATGGGATCTGACTGCAGAGGCCATTGATCATTGGTTCGAAGTTTTTCTGAAAGGCATTTTTTCTAGAAAGAACTTTAGAGAGAAAGAAGAGAAATCACTGCTGAGCACTCCTTTAAGTTCAAGAGAACCTTAGGAATAGAGGATCCTTCCTCTAGCATCAATTCTATTGGTGCAGAATTTGGTTGACACCGGATCGAGCTAGAGTCAAGGAAGATGAGGTTGCCATCGATGACCTACAAAATAAAGTTTCATTTGAAGTCAGTGGTGGCTCCGGTAGGATCCTTCGACGATCAAGTCAGCTCTTCTGATTAATAAATGAAATGTTCAGAAAAGAGTTTGGCAGAATTTTTGGAAAGAAGAAGAGAGCTTAGAGAAAACATATCTGAAGAATTCCTTTTATAGATGAAGTTTGGAGCAGACTGATAAATGATAGTCGTAATCATCTTGATAAATGACAGTCGTAACCATCCTGATAAATGATAATCATAATTATCCTGATAAATGACAATCATAACTATCCTGATAAATGATAATTATAATTATTTAGTAGTGGGATCGTCTGTAGAAATCCATCTAAAAAAAAATTTGGAAGAAGTTTGACTCCTATAGAAATTCGACTGAAGGAGAAGTCCGAAAGGAGTTTGGCTCCTGAAGAAATTTGACTGCTTGAGGAGTTTGGAAGAAGTTTGGCTCCTAAAAAAATTCGACTGCTAAAGTAATTCGGAAGGAGTTTGGCTCCTGAAGAAATTCGACTGCTAAAGGAGTTTGAAAGAAGTTTGGCTCCCGAAGAAATTCGACTACTGGAGGAATTCGAAAGAAGTTTGGCTCCTAGAGAAATCCGACTGCTGGAGGAGTTCAGAAGGAGTTCGACTCTTGGAGAAATCCGACTGCTGGAGGTAATCTGAAAGAAGTTTGGCTCCTGAAGAAATTGATCTGGAGGAGTTCGGCTCTTGAAGAAATTCAAGTTCGGTTCTTGGAGAAATTCGACTGCTGGAGGAATTCGAAAGGAGTTTGGCTCCTGAAGAAATCCGACTACTGGAGGAGTTCGGAAGGAGTTCGACTCCTGAAGAAATCCGACTGTTGGAGTAATCCGGAAGAAGTTTGGCTCTGAAGAAATTCGACTGCTGGAGGAGTTCGAAAGAAGTTCGACTTTTGGAGAAATCCGACTGCTGGAGTAATCCGAAAGGAGTTCGGCTTCTGAAGAAATCTGACCGCTAGAGGAGTTTGGTAGGAGTTCGACCACTGGAGGGAGTCCGGATGCTTAAAGAAGTTCGACTAAGGTTCGACCACTAGAGAAAAAATTCTAATCAAAGCTTTTTCGTGATTATCAGTTACATTAGGCTAAGCATCAGATTGGACTTCGATGGGAGCGGGGTTTATCCTCAACAATTGATTTTAAGCATTACAAACCAATACACCATTAAATTCATATAGAAACTAAGATATAATAATTTCATAATATCTATAAGTCAATACATAACATGTCACAATTGCTAATTCTCAATCTCTAAATATTTAAGTATTGAAAATACTATATCGATCGGTTGGGTTCGGTTTCATACGAGTTAAAAATACAGAAACCGAGCCCAACCATAACTAACCAAATTTTTTATGGGTCATGACCTGATTCAACCCAATTTAAGTTTTTCAACCGATCGAAATCAATGTTTATTGGATCGGATTGGATGGGTTTCTTCGGGTTTCGATTTTTTGCTTAACCCTAGTTAACCTAAGGATAGAGAGTCTATTGTAAGCTAACTTGTTTGCCATTACAATTTAACCCTAATTATAATTCTTTGCATCTATCATCCTTAGATCTAGGATCCTCTAAGCTCTATCTTTAAAATTCTTTTTCCTCATCTCTTTTCTCATTCTTTAAAATTAAATTAAATTAAATAAATAATAATTAAAAAAATTGCTCTATCTAGAATTCTTGATTATTTATTTAAATAATCAGAACAATTTGAGATGGATCTTGATAATAGATTGGATAAGCTATCCCATAAATTAGATCATCTAGAAGCCATTAGACACTCTTTCTATCCATCTTTTCTTTCTGCACAATAAGTTTGTACCATATGTTCGAGCCCCACTCACTTTGCGAGTGAATGCTCACACTGATTTTTTGAGTATATGTATGAGCAAGTTCATCAAGATCAAACCTAAATGATCTACAGACCAAAAAATAATTCATACTTTAACACTTACAATCTAGGCTAGGAGGCTTAACTAAATTTTTCATGGCAATCACAACCAATGGTTATCCCAATGCCACAAGGACCCACATTCATGGATGCATCTTATGATGATATGTCCTATCCACAATATCAATCTTCTCTAAATAATAATGACTCAACTTTTAAAGAGAGGATTCAGCAAGAATTAGAAAGGTTATAACTCTACAATCATAATTGCCAACAAACCTTAAAAGAACTAGAGAAATGATCGCTCATATTCAATCAGTAGGAGGAAAGAGAGTTGTCTAGTCAACCCGATAGTGACTTTGAGGGACCATATCTAGCTAGAAATTTTAATGTCCTAGAAATTTTTCAAGAACAATCAATTATAACTCTCAAAGAAGAAACGATCATAAAACAACCCTGCACAACCAAAAAGATCCTCTTAGACCATATTACTAAGGCAGCAAAATATAGAAAAGAACCAGAATGGTAGGACAAATCAATTCTATTATCATCTTTTTTATCTATGGTCATAGAACAATCTTGCACAACCAAAAAGATCCTCTTAGACTATATTACTGAGACAACAAAATATAGGAAAGAACTAGAATGATGGAATGAGCCAATTTCATCATCTTACTTACATATAGACCCATTTCCAAGTGCCTTAGAATCATCCAATCATTTTAATGGGAAAGGACCAATTGATAAAATGATGGATTTAAAAGAGACCTTCCAAGAACCATAAATGAATAACACACTAGAGAAAGCTTTACCTGCAATTCTTTCTCAAGATTCGTTAAATTCCTGTTTGGCTCATTATGAGGTGAACGATTTTGATAAAGATGGATACAATACAAAAGTAAAAGACCAAATAGATATGCCCTACCCCAAAACCATTTCATGTTGGATTGAAAAATTTGAGTCACCACCTAGCCCACCAATAATTTTCTTATTAGAACCATCAATTATTCTAGAATTGAAACTACTTTCTGATGCATCACTGACACTCTACCAATAATACCTATCTAGGAAGATCAACTAGTAGATGTTCTAAAGGCACATAAATAAGCTATCGGATGGAATATTACTGAAATAAAGAAAAATAATTTTAAGACTGATTTTTCTATATTCAGTACCACTTTCAATGATGGCCTCCAGAATCTATCAACAATATTAAAGCAACGTATAGAGATAGATTTAAAATTAATTTGAAAAAAATGCCATACTTTAGATTCGGAAGAGTTGATGTCAAAACATATCATATCCGAGAAAGGGATTAAGGTAGATCAGATTATAGTTGAAAAAATTTAAAAACTACCATCCCTAATCTCGACCCAACAAACACACAATCCCTTCCTAGTTATCATAAAAATCATGACAAATTTTGATATAGCATGCTTGCTCAAAATACTTTATTGATATGGACTAAATCTAATCATCGTAAAGCATTCCATAAACATTTTTCTACCATAATGACAAGATCTCCCGATTGGTCCTATCTTTTTGAAAACCTAAAGAATGCACTAAAGTTGATTATATGTAAAACTCCTTTATAGCGTCCGATAGAAGATGTTAAATTTAGCGCTTACTAGGAGGCAATCCAGCTTTTGCATTTGAATTTTTTTTAAATTTTTAGCTTATTTTATTTTTAGTTTAAAACTAAGTTGGGGGGAGAACTATAAACCCATGTTGGATGAAGAATAAATAAAACCCAAGTTGAGCCCAGAAACATATTAAGCCAAGTGAACAATTTCTTTTTTCTTTTTCTTTTTTCTATCATAATATTTCTTTCCTCCATTGTGGATAATAAAAATTAAGTTGGAGAGAAGATAAAATAAAATAATTATGTCCTTGAATATGATAATAATTAGTCTTATGTACCTGATTTTATTTTAATTTGAAGTTAATCGGGCATCTTAATTGATGCTTGATTAATAGTTCAGAGAATTTTTGAAATACTAAGGATCTAATTATTAAAAAATTCTAATAAATGGTCAAGTCTAGAAAAGAATAAATTTTTGAATAATTTTAAAATCTTCTTCCAACCTATATTCAATAAAGAATCTACTTTGTTGGGTATGAATGAAAAAAATTAATAAAAAAATTAAATAAAAAAAAGAAGTAAGTTCTAAACATTGATCTTCCATCGAATAATTAGGTCCTATTGTCTAAGTAATGATATTCGCATTAAGAAGTAGGCAATTTAAAGAAGCTTGTTATGTAGCTAGTTTTAACTTATAGTCTATTTGACTCGAGTGAGTAAGTCCAAGGGATGTTTTATGCCTAATGCCCTAAAGCAAACTGATTTGGAAGTTATTGGTCTAAAGGTCGCTACAAGGATCAAATAGAAAGCTTAAGAGGTTAAAACTTTGCACTAGTTGTAATATATGCAAAACAAAAATCATACTCTAGCCCATACTAAAGATAGAGGACTTAAAAGAATAAAAGTGGAGAGTTGATCAAGGAAAAACTCTAAAATTTTATATTCTCCAGTTAACCACTATTTGGGATGAAATTAATAATCTAATGATGTATCTCTTAATCCTCTAACTAGGTATCAACTGACTTTAAGATAATCTAAAAAAACTTTCACATCTTATCGAGTCAATACATACTTTTAATTTTTCTTTTTTTAGTCGAGGACGAGCAAAACATAAGTTAGAAAGTGTGATGATCATCATAAATTTATAAATAAAAGTATTAAAATATATGTTAATTAATTTTTATTTATGTATTATAGGAAAGAAGCTCATCAATATAAAGAGCTTGATTTATGAATTTAAATAAATTAAATTTAACATAAATTAGAGTTAAAACAAAAAAGATATGAAGATTGAAAGTTTTAAATTAAAAAATATAATAAATAAATTAAACAGCCCAACCGGTCGATCCAACTGACAACGGGCCACACGAACTAGAGAAGACCGGCTCAGCATGGCTTAAAGAAGCCTAGTGCACCTGTGCGGCCTTGCTCCCCTGCTTGGCTGACGTCAGGCCATCGTCACTTTTATCGTGGCTCACTGGAGGCAGGTACTGTGTCGGTGGACTGGGACGTTCATGCGGCTCATGTAGGGGCTTCTTGAGGCACTATTGGATGGGTGATATCGGATCATGCACACGATCAAACGGGCGGGACAAGCACCAGCTTTGATCCAAGTTCTCCCAACTTCATCAGGCACTAACGTGCGGCTGAAATTGCTGTCGGTTGCCATCCAACGATTATGAATGAAGCCGATTTTGATCAGGACTTCCTAGGGCTCCAATTGAACGATCCAACGGCCAAAAAGTTATCTGATGGAAGATCTGACGGTTTGGAAGCGATTAAGGTGCTGATCTTTAATGGGGAGCCAGATTTTGATGGATTTTGGAGTGCTAGATCTCATATCAAGGGCCAAAAAAATATCAGAAAGATGGAATTTGAGCCAAACTTGAAATAAGACTTTGGCAAGGACTCAAAACTCTCTGTTTTCTCCTCTATTTAATCAACCATCATACTAGAAGCCAAAAACAGACCTCCCTTTATGGGGAATCAGTCTTTGTACACCATAACAGAGCCCTCTCTTCTTCTCTCTCCTCTCTCCTCTCTCTTTTTTTTCTCTTTTCTCTCTTTTTCTTTCTTTTTTCTTTTTCTTCTATTTTTTTCATCCAAGGAGTTCAAAGATGCCAGAAGCTAGAATGATCAAAATCATATACAACTAGAGATCTCATGTCTTGAGAAGTAAGAAAAGTCTTCTAATCATGAGAATTTATAATTTGAACTATGTTTATCTTTATATTAAAAAATAAAGTTTGATTATTTATTATTAACATATTTTTCTTATTAATGCTTTAATGTTTAATTTCTTGCAATTTATAACTATTGGTCTGGATATTTCTTGCTGGACATGTGGCATCATTAGAAGGACTGTCATGTCGAATGACAGCCAAAAATGATAAGTTTTAATCTTAGGTCGGTAAAACACCGACTTGGAGACCAAACTGATTCTTATCTTAGCTAGATGGCCAGATTGACCAAATGATCCGATCCAGATCGCTAAAAGATCGATCACAGTGAAGTTCAAATCTGTAAACCATCGTTCTCTATGATATTCAAAATAAATCTAAATAAAAATCGATAATTAACCGATCTCACCAGTACTTTGCCATCCTAAGAAACAGCAACCACCGAATTTCATAGGAGATCGGGCTTATACCAACCTCAAATAACAACAATCTACCTTAGTGCGAGATCAATATCCATTACCAGCTTATTCTTTTGAGCTCGATAAAACACCGATGTCAGCAACACTGTGGGTGAATTCCATCTCAGTTAACATTGAGATCGGTAAATAACCAACCTCCTTATACAAGGCAAATCGAGGATTTACCAACCTCGACATGATCTGAAAGCCAACTAAGCGTCAACTGCGCTCCAACCAAATTATGGCCTTCTTCTAGCTATATTACGGTTAATCACCACTAAGATAAATAGCCAACAGCTGCAATTCAGTTGGACATAATAAACTAATAGCTTAACAAACTCTCCTTAAGGCCTAAGTAAATTTCTCTATAAATAGAGAGGCAGGATATCCTTCGAAGGTAAGCAAAAAAATTTAAGAACCACAAAGTTGACACTCTACTAAAATATACTCTTGACTTTTTTACTGAAGAAAAATCAAACCATTCTCTACTCAAATCTTCTCATTTTACTTTTCAATCTCTCATTTTTACTATCTATTAATAAGGCTTGAGCTAACTTAAGCATCAGAGGGTACTCCACTAGTTCTTAGACTTTTTCTTATAGGTTGGTCTGCGATCTGAGTCGACCCAATCCTTAATCAGCTCTCCAGCACGAATCTTCCATAAGAACTTGAAGTCCTGCTTCAATAGATTGGTGCTAAAGGAAGAAAAATCTTCTGGTGGACATGGTCAGGAAAGCATAAAATCCGACTTTGTCCTCTCCAAGAGCCCCTCCAGAGATGGTTCAATCCCATCCTTCGATCGTAATTGATCTAAAATAATTCAATCTCCTGGTGCAGCTATTGAAAATTATGTCCCAAAACCAATCGTCAGTCTGTTGATGGTTGAGATATTATAATTAATTTATTAATTAATAAAATTTTTTTGACATCTTTTTCATCATAAATTTACATCTTCTAATGAACTTCATTATTGTGATGAAGTCCTTAGGACTATTTAGTTTCAATAAAAAGAGAATTTATCGATTAGTTCTTAAATTTATTCACAATCAAATGATAAACTATTAATTAGGACGACAATGTCTATCGAGCATAGATCGCTATATGCCATATAGGATGATTGTCCTCTTAATCAAGAAGTATGGAGATATTGGTATGCCATACAGGTGAGATGCATAGAAATATCGTCATTGAATGTGATCAACTCGAGAGCATTCTACTGTCGAGAATATCTCTGATGGGATATAAGTATAAGTATCCCTTAGATCTGAGATCACCTCAGTGACTTGCAAGCAACTCACTATGCTTTGGTACCGGACTAACTAAATTTTTAATTCAACAATGAAAGGCTTCTAGGCATAGTCAAGTAATTACAAAGTCAGAGTATGATCAAGATGGAATTAATCACTCTAAGAGTTGGAGAAGAATGTATTACTGTATTTTAATATAGCAAAATCTTGGCTAGGATAATCCATCAGATGGATTTGATATTTTAAAATACAATATAGACAATCTGATCAGAGTTGATAGTTAAACTCTAAGGTATCCTACGAGCATGATCAAGGAGATGAATTATATGAAAACTATATTCGCATGGATTCTAAGGATGGTGTTCTACACTTTCGACCTATCCGATCGTCGAGTATCATTGCTAGATGATCACTTTAATTGGTATAAAAATTTATTCCTATACTACCAACTTAGGTTCAGATCTATGAGGTCACACACATTAGAGTTCACATTTTGATTGGATGGTTGATCAGCGATTTAGAATTATTTTAGGATTAAACGATCAATACGGTTGATGTTTGATCTAGTGCAAGTATTACAGGAGGATCGATTAGCAATTCGATTGCTAATTGACTAAATTTGATTAAGCCAATAGATTTGGATTAAGTTTAATTAAATATAATTTAATTAGATTTAGTTTGGGCTTGATTGGATTAAGTCCAATTGGCTTATTGGATAAGCTAAGTGAAAGAAAGAACTAATCCTAGTCTAACTAGGACTTGGGTCAATCCAATTTTTTAATTTGATTATAAAATTAAATTAAAATTAAATCTAATTTAATCTAATTTAATTAAGTTTTTAAATAGATTAGGATCTTATTTAATTGAGTTGGTTTACTCTTATTTTTATTTGGTTAAAAGATCTTGTTTGACCATGTCAAAATAGGAGTCCTAGTGTGATTAGGACTCCCAATTCCTTGCGCCACCTAATCCTCACGCCCCACCCCTTTCTCTTTGTGTTTTTACATGAATAATCTCCATGCCCCAAGCAATCTCATGCCTCCATTCTCTCTTCCTTTTTCTCATATGGAAATTTATTTGATGACCAAGTCAAAAGAGAAGTTGGTTTTGCTTTAGGATTCTATGAGATAGAATCCTAGTCAACCAAAAGACTTCCTTCCTTTCATGCTGCCACCTCCTTATTTTCTCTCTCTCTCTCTCACAGCATTCTTTGGCATTTGTTGTGCCCTCCCTTACTGGTCCATGATAGAAAAGTAAGGTGGGGGCGCCCAAGAGTTGGGCGCCCCAACAACTTTCCTTATTTAGTCCTTCCTAGTCTAGGTTTTTCATCTAACTAGAACTCCGCATATCTCTTTATTTAAAAAGAATTTTTTATTAAAATTTTTGTGGATTGTAGATATTTGAGAGATTTCTTTAGTGTAGAAAAATTAGAGAAAAATTCATCTGGATCATAGAGATATTAAAAATATAAATCAGGATGTCTAGAAAAAAACAAAGAAGAAGAAGATGGTCTTGTTCTAGGGTTTTTGTTCTAGATCTCTTCCTCCTTTTTTGTGAGCTTTTGAGAGGTATCTTGGCATCACAAATCTTTTTCTTTTTCTTTTGATATTTTGGAGTATCCAAGTTTCGAAGAAGAAAGCATCGAATCGATCGTCGAAGAGAGATCAGTATAGTGCTAGCATACTGTGCTGATTTTCTACATCAGGATCTCTGATCGTGTTCGTGGACTTGTGTGGATGACTCCTAGAGGTCGGATGTATGTGCGGCTCATGACTTCATCCTCAATTGCAAATCAGTAAGTTAAAATGTCTAACTTGCTTAGGTAACAGATCCGATCTGTTATTTTATAGCTGCATTAGATGTAATATAGATCTAGGTTGATATGATCAACCTTTTCTTCTTCTTCATATTTTTAATTTTTGATTTAATATCATATCTTGATCATGTAATAGATCTGAGATCTAGGTATTTATATATTTATTTAAATAAATATTTAATTTATTTAAGTCTTTCGCTGTCTGATCTTGAAAAAGTTTTAAGATCTATCCATGAAACCTTAGATCTGGTTCCTTCAATTGGTATTAGAGTATAGATTTTTATTACATGATTTTTATGCATATTTAGATTATTTTTTAGATTAAATTTTATTTATAATCTAATTATTAAATTTAAAATTAAAAAAATTAGATCTCATGATCTGTCATAAGGTTGTCCTGCTGTAAGGTTTACCCCTTATAGTAAAAAGGTTATCCTAGTTCATGATGATCTGACTCTAATCATAAATTTATTAGATTTAATCTAATTTTATTTATAATTTAATAGATTTAAAATAATTTTAGATCTAAAAATAAAATATTTTAGATTGCACGGACTACCATAAGATTGTCTTGCTTTAAGGTTATCCCTTACAGTGGGTAGGTTATCCTAGTACGTGCAGATCTAAAATATTGATCATAAAATTTTAGATTAAATCTAAAAAAATTTATAATCTAATTAAAAATATTTTAATCTAATTTTAATTATCATAAATATGTTAGATTTGATCTAGAAAGATTTATGATTAATTATTATTGAAACTGTTTCAATTACATGAACTTGTTTAGATTAGATCTAAAGTAGTTTTATGTTTATTTTACTTACATATTGATTATGAATCAAACATACAACTTGGTTGATAGAACCATGTTATAAAAATATTTTATAAATATAAAAATTATTTTCAAAAAGCCAAATACCAACCCTCAATCCAAAACTTAATTAAGAATTAAGAAGTTGTTTGATTAGATTCTAGGATTGTAAATTGAAGATCCTATGTCACGAATCATAACACATTGGGTTAATGGGTTAGTGGAGATTAGGTCCATTAATTGGGTTAGATCTAAAGTTAGATTAAAAAATAAACTTAATTAGAGAATTGACTAAATATAATCAATTATTGTCTTAGATTAGGTCAAGAATTCTCTAGATTAATTATAGTAGTTATAGTTGGTCAAGTCCATGACTTTAATAAGAACTAAATGAACTTGATTCTTGACTAAGAGGTCTAGCTCAAATTGTTAGGTTGATCTAATCAAAACTAATTAAACTAATTGGTGTCTAAGATAAATTTGGCATATACGATCGGTGATTTTTAATTGGCAGCCCGCTTATCTGACCATTTTTTATGGTGTCTAAGACAAGCTTTGGCAGACCCTTCCACTGATCTCACTTACCTGGCCTTCTTGGTGAGATTGAGTTTTGATCAGATCACTTGACAATTTGAGTTGACCCATGTCAGCTAAATAAATCAGTGTGACTGATTTAGGTGCTCCTAGACCAGTCTATTAGTGATCTCCCTTAAGCTGACTTGATGAAGCTAGTAAAAGGATCATGATAAGCTGGTTAATCTGACTTACTCACTTCTATAAAGTGGATGATTATGGATCCATCAGTTGGATAATCATTAGAGGCCCAAAGGTCTGGTGCTTATCGATTGATGAAATTATCATTCATTATATGATCTCTTGGATACATCTTTCTAAATAATGGTCAAGTGGGCCAACTAAAGTTGGGTCTAATCATTCATTAGTTGGATGGGCCAAGTATGGTCATGTTAATGGTTGGACATAACTGAATCCTTTTCTGAGAAGGCCAAAGCCAACTGATCAGGGCCTGGGGTAAAATTTAATTACTAAAAATTATTTAAAAAAATAATTGATTATGAACTTATCCTTAGATGTATATGGATGGACCAACCAAAGTTAGACTTGTGTATAGTCTATGTGGATTCTAGTACCCACTAAGAAATTAGGATAATTCTTTAAATTGGAGGTAGAGACTACTAATTCGAATAAAATAGTGAAAGACACTTTTGATTAAAGTTCAAATCTCTAAATTTAATAAATTAATTACTAATTAAGTTATAATTTTTTGTGCAGATATGGCCACTTTTCTATCACTTCGATCATTATTGGACAATGATAAGTTGGTGAGATCCAACTTCGATAACTGATACCAAAAGTTGAAGATTATCTAGAAGCATGAACGGATCCTATATGTACTGATGGATCCTGCACCTGAAGAGTCAGCTGTCAATACACGTGGAACAATCAGAGACACTTATCAGAAGTAGCTCGGTGATCGAACCACGGTGCGCTGCATTATGCTGGCTGCGATGAGCGATGAGCGATGAGTTCAATCGTAGGTTTGAGACAGCTCAACCAAATGAACTGCTCCAAGTGTTGGAGGATTCTTTTGACACACCCGATGATGTTGAGAAGCACAAGACTAGTTGCGCCATCTTCAATACCAGAATGTGGGATGGAGCCTCTATCACTAATCATGTACTGTATATGATCGAGCTGATAGAGCGCTTGAGCAAGCTCGACTTTTTCTTGCACAAACAACTTGAAAAAGATGCAATACTGAACTCGCTGCTCAAGTCTTATCTCCCATTTCTTACACATTATAGAATGTCAAAGCCTAAAGTAGACTACCATAGGTTACTGGGATTGCTTTAGAACTTTGAGAAGGATCATCAGCTCTATAAAGAGTCGATGAACTTAGTAAAAGGTTCGTCTTCTCATTCTCGATCCTTTAGAAAAGGAAAAAAGAACAAGAAGAAGAAAGCCGAGAAGGTGCATGTTCAGGCTAGGACATCTGTGCAGGCTCAGACTCCAAAGACCAAGCTCGATAAGAGTCAAGCCGAATGCTTCTTCTGTAAGAAGCAGAGGCACCAGAAGAGGAACTATTCTTAGTACATTGCCTCCCTAGACCTGAACAGGCAGAGGAAGAAGCAAGTTTTGCTGGATAAGATATTTATATGATAACTCTTTGCAATTTCTCTGTGTATGATATTACTGATTGGGTATTGGATACCGAAAGCTCTTATCATATTTATAATTCGTTGTAGGTTAATAGAAGATTCGAGCAAGGTGAGAGATTTCTGAACGTTGGAGATGGAAGACCAGTTCCAGTTCTAGCTTTAAAAATTTTGAAACATATATTTGAATCTCATACCGTTGTTCTTAGTGATTGTCATTTCTATCCTAGTTTCTTTTTAAATATCATTTCTATAGACCTTTTGACCATGAATAATTATGAAATTTTAATAAAGAAATGAGTTTATAATATCGTTATGAATGGTGTTACTACTTTTTATAGACAATTGAATAGTGGTGTATATATGTTATCACAACCTATTAATGTAGTCTATTCAATTGGCAAACATCCTAGATTAGATAATGTGATAAATATCTATTTATGGCACTGTAGGCTGGGTCAGATAAATAAAAATAGGATAAACATGTTGGCTCAAGAGGGTATCCTCGAACTTAATGATTGTAAATTGCTTCCAACCTGTGAATCTTGTCTTCTTGGTAAAATGACTAAGTCACCTTTTACTGAAAAAGGTGAGAGAGCCATTAAACTCTTAGGACTAGTACATACTAACATATGTAGACCAATGAGTACTAGTGCTAAAGATGGATATGTCTACTTCATCAATTTTACAAATGATCTATCCAGATTTGGATGTCTATCTGATAAAACATAAGTCGGATTCATTTGAAATATTTAAACGATTTCAAAGTGAAGTAGAAAAATAAATTGGAAAGAATGTTAAAACTCTTTGATCTGATCGAAGAAAAAAATATCTTTCTGGTGAGTTTCTCACATATCTAGAAGAGAATGAAATTCTCTCTTAATGAATTCCTTCAGGAACACCACAGCATAATGGTGTATCTGAAAGGAGAAATCAGACTCTATTAGACATGGTTCGATCCATGATGGATTTTATCAGTTTGTCGATATCCCTCTGGGGATATGCACTCGAATTGGCTTGCTATCTTTTAAATAGAGTTTCAAGTAAATCTATGATTAAAACTCCATATGAGATGGACATGACGTAAGCCAGCACTTTCACACCTCAGGGTCTGGGGGTGTCTGGCTTATGTCAAACGATTAATTACAGATAAACTTGGACCTAGATCTGACAAGTACACATTTATAGGATACCCAAAAGAGATCAAAAGATACTATTTCTACCATACTGATGAACAAAAGATGCTCGTCGACCTTAGGGCAATCTTTTTGGAAAAGAAGTTTCTTAGTGAAGAAACTGTTGCCTCTAAGATTGAACTTGATAAAGTTCAATAAGTAGAAAGTCCAACATAGAATATTGAATCTAAGTCGAATTTGATCAGATTAGATTCGAAGCCTAGTGAACCCACACCATTAAGATGATCCGATAGAGAACCACGCCATCTGGACAAATACTATGGATTCTTGATCCAGGATGGTGATCCCATCGAACTCGATGAGAATGATGAGCATTCGATCACTTATATGGATGTGATGCAGAGATCCGACTCTGAGAAATGGCTAAAAGTCATGAGATTCAAAATGAATTTCATGAAGGTCAATAATATATGGATATTAGTTGACCCACCTGAAGGAGTTAAACCCATTAGGTGTAAATGGGTATTCAAAAGGAAAAAATGTGCAGGCGAAAAGGTGAAGACTTATAAAGTTCATCTGGTTGCCAAGGAATATCGTCAACATTATGGTATTGACTATGATGAGACATTCTTCCTAGTGGCAATACTTAAATTCATTCGGATAATGCTTGCAATAGCTATCCATCTGAACTATGAGATCTGGCAGATAGATGTGAAGATGACTTTTCTAAATGGAGAGCTAACTGAAGAGGTGTATATGATACAACCTGAGAGGTTCACATCTACAAATGAGTCCAAGATGTGTAGGCTTCAAAAATCTATTTATGGATTAAAGCAAGCATCTTGAAGTTGGAACATGCGTTTTGATAAAGTGATCAAAACGTATGGCTTTATTAAGAATGGAGAAGAATCCTGCATTTACAAATGGACAAATGGTCCAACAGTGGTATTCTTTATTTTGTACATGGATGATATTCTCTTAATCAGAAATAACATCCCCGCACTATAAGGAATAAAAGTCTGATTGTCATCACAGTTCTCCATGAAGAACTTGAATGAAGCATCCTACATCCTAAGGATAAAGATCTATAGTGATAGATCTAAAAGGATGCTTAGTATATGGCAGTCCACGTACATAGAAACTATACTGAAGAGGTTCAGCATGGAGAATTTCAAAAAGGACTATCTTCCGATAGACCAAGAAATTTCTCTCTCTAAGAAGGATTGTCCGATAACTCCTGAAGAGAGAGAGAGCATATGAGTAGAATCCCATATACTTTGACAGTATAGTCTATTATGTATGCAATGACATGTACAAGATCAAACATGACGTACTCACTAGGAATAGTGAGTAGATACCGGTCTGATCCTAAAGAAAATTACTGGAAGGTGGTTAAAACCATCCTTAAGTATTTGAGAAATACTAAGGACCAATGGTTGGTTTTTGGTAAGTCAGATCTAAAATTTATGAAATTTATAGACTTCAGCTTTTAATCTAACTATGATGATAGTAAAAGTATGTCGGAGTATATCTTTACTCTAAATGATGGAGCTATCTGCTGAAAAAATTTTAAGCAGCATACAGTGGCTGACTCTATTTATAAAGCAGAGTACATGGCAGCACAGATACAGTAAAAAAAGCTGTGTGGCTGAGGAAGTTCATCACCAAGCTCGGAGTAGTATTCTCCATTGATGGTCCAGTCCTGCTCTACTGTGACAGCATTGGCGCCATAGCTCAAGCAAAGGAACCGAAGGCACACCAGCGGACAAAGCACATTCTGCGTCGCTTTCATTTGGTCCATGAGATCATGGATCATGATGATGTTGACCTTCAGAAGATTGACGAAAAGAAGAACCAGCTAACTCCTTCACTAAAGCCCTGACAATCAAGGAGTTTGACAACCATAAGTCGAAGATAGATATTATATACTATGCCGAGTGGCTTTAGGATAAGTGGGAGTTATTAAAAATTATATCCCAAAGTCAATCATCAGCTTGTTGACGGTTGAGATATTGTAATTAATTTATTAATTAATAAATTTTTTTGACATCTTTTTCATCATAAATTTACATCTTCTAATGAACTTCATTATTATGATAAAGTCCTTAGGACTATTTAGTTTCGATAAAGAGAGGATTTATAGATTAGTTCTTAAATTTATTCACGACCGAATGATAGATTATTAATTAGAACGACAACATCTATCGAGCATAGCTCACTATATGCCATATAGGTTGATTGTCCTCTTAACTAAGGAGTGTGGAGATACTGGTATGGCATATAAGTGAGATGTATGGGTGCATCATCATTGAACGTGATCAACTTCAGAGCATTCTGCTGTCGAGAATGTCTCTGATGGGATATAGGTATAAGTATCCCTTAGACCTAAAATCATCTCAGTGACTTACAAGCAACTCACTGTGCTTTGGTACCGAATTAATCGAATTTTTAATTCAGCAATAGAAGGCTTCTGGGCACAGTCAAGTACTTACGAAGTTGGAGTGTGATCAAGATTGAATTGACCACTCTAAGAGTTGGAGAAGAATGTATCACTATATTTTAATATAGCAAAATCTTGGCTAGGATAATCCATCAGATGGATTTAATATTTTGAAATACAATGTGGACAACCTGATCAGAGTTGACAGTTGAACTCTAAGGTATCCTATGAGCATTATGATTAAGAGGATGAATTATATAGAAACTGTATCCGCATGGTTTTAAGGATGGTATTCTATACCTTCAACCTATCCAACTATCAGGTATCATTGCTAGATGGTCACTTTAATTGATATAAAAATTTATTTCTATACTACTGACTTAGGTTCAGACCTATGAGGTCACACACATTAGAGTTCATATTTCGATCGGATGGTTGATCAGTGATTTAGTATCGTTTTAGGATTAAACGATCAATACGGTTGATGTTTGACCTAGTGCAAGTGTTGCAGGAGGATCAATTAGCAATTTGATTGCTAATTATCTTAATTTGATTAAGTCAGTCAATTAAGATTAAATTTAATTAAATATGATTTAATTAAATTTGGTTTGGGCTTGATTGGATCAAGTCTAATTGGCTTATTGGATAAGCCAAATGCAAGAAAGAACTAATCCTAATCTAACTAGGACTCGGGTCAACTCAATTTTTTAATTTGATTAAAAAATTAAATTTAAATTAAATCTAATTTAATTAAATTCTTAAATGGATTAGGATCTTATTTAATTGAATTGGTTTACTCTTATTTTTATTTGATTAAAAGATCTTATTTGATCAGGTCAAAATAGGAGTCCTAGTGTGACTAGGACTCTCTATTCCTTGCACCACCTAATCCTCACGCCCCACCCCTTTCTCTTTATGTTTTTACATGAATAATCTCTGTTGGGGGTAAACCCCGCTCCACCAAAGTCCAGTCGAATGCTCAGCGGACAATACAATCGATAGTCACAGAAAAGCTTCAGCGGACGAGCTCTGGTCGAACTCCTCAGCGACCGAACTCATTAGTAGATGAGCCCCGCCCGAACTCCTCAGCGGTCGAACTCCTCCTTCAGTCGGACTTCTATGAAAGTCGAACTTCTTACAGACTGTTGATGGATTCTTACAGACGATCCAACTACTGAATGATTACACGATAATAATGATTGTCATTTATCAAGATAACACGATCGACATTTATCAAGTCAATAACGATCAGCATTGATCAGAATGGTTACGACAGTCATTAATCAAGATAGTTACAACAAGCTTCGACTATAAAAAAGATCCTCAAGATATGCTTATGCCAGGTTCTAAGCTCTTCTCTCCTCCTCGAAACTCTGCCAAACTTCATACTGAGTACTCCATTTCTGTTGGCCAGAGCTAACTTGACCGTCGGAGGGTCCTGCTGGAGCCACCCCCACCGACTCCAGATGGAATTTTGTTTTGCATGTCACCGACGGTAACCTCATCCTTCTCTACTCCAGCATGATCCGGCGTCAACCAAATTCTGCACCAACAGATTTGATGCTAGAGGAAGGGTCCTCTGTTCTTGAGGTTCCCTTGATCTTAAAGGAGTGCTTAGCAGCGATCTAGAGTTCTTCCTAGAAAAAATGCCTCCCAGAAAAGCTTCGACCCGACGATCAACGGCCTCTACAGCTAGATCTCGTCTAGATACATCAATTTTCACTCCAGCTCCGATAACTCAAGCTCTATCTACAGCCATAGTGGATCCAGAGCAGTTTAACCTACTGATACAGCGGGTTCAGGACCTCACCGAGATGGTACAGGCCATGCGGCAGCCCCCACCAATGACTCCACCAAGAAACCCACCATCGATGAATGGCATGTCTGTCGTCGTTAGAAAGGAGAAATAGAGAGCAGAGGATCTAAGTTCGTATCATGGTTCTCCTTCGGAGGAGATCTTTTCCATCTGTAGTCGAAAGCCCTCCAAAGTCTACGACCGAGATGATGTCCTCAATCACAAACTACAGGAGATGGACCGATGGATTGAGGAGCTCGATCACATCGCACCAGCTCACCACGACGACGTCCACATCGATCCTTCTTTCTCTCTTCAAATTATGCAAGAGTCCGTTCCATCGAACTTCAAGCTTTCTCAACTTGAAAGCTACGATGGAACCTCTGATCCAGTTGATCATCTAGAGGCCTTCCAAACCATGATGCTGCTTCATGGTGCACCAAATGCCATATTATGTCGGACTTTTTCATCTACCTTAAAAGGAGCAACAAGAAATTGGTACTCAGCATTAAAGCCAGGTACGATCTTCTCTTTTGACCAGATGAGCTATCAGTTCATGGCTCACTTCGTCAGCAGCCGACGTCCCCATCGAAGTTTGGATTTCTTGATGAATGTCAAATAGAAGGAGGAAGAATCCATCCGAGTTTATGTCACCCAATTTAACGCTGCGGCATTGGAGGTCTGAGATCTGGATCAATTTATTACAATGGCCATGCTCAAGGACGGCCTTCAGAAGAACGATTTGCTATTTTTTCTAAAAAAGAAGTACCCCAGAAACTTTATCGATCTGCTAGTTTGGGCCGAGAGATATGTCCGTACGGAAGAAGCCTTCAAATTGAAGGATGAAGAAGTCGTAGGAGAGTAGTGGACGGATGAGTCTAATAAACCCGCCACCGATGGAGGGTCGAGTGAAGTTTGGTCGTGCTCACGGACTCCCCCCGAGCGCAAGCGAGCTCGAACTCCTCGAGCTCGTCATCAAGGAAGCTCCGACAAAAGGGAGCAAAGAAGTCCTCCTCGCAGAAGGTTTCATAACTACACCCCCCTCAGTGCTTCTAAGGCTCAAGTTCTGACGAAAATTAGGAACCAGCTGCCAAGATCAGAAGAATTATGATCTCCCCCAAACAAGCACGATCGAAGCAAGTACTGCCTTTGAGAATGTGTTCAGCTCTGAGATAAAATCGAGGAGCTCGTTAAGAGAGGCCAGCTGGATCGGTTCCTTGAATATTAGTCTAAAGTAGGAGAATATCGGTCGAGGGCGCTGTCATAGCTAGAACCACCAATGACGGAGAAACAATAAAAAGGTCGATCGCCTCCCGAATCATCGATGTCACATCTAGGAGGAGCTTGGTACTTTGGCGATCCATCGTCTCCAGCGTCAAAGCCAAGAGGAGCTCGCTCTGAACTAAGTGATGACAGAAAAAACTATGTAAAAACTATGCAAAAAATTATGTAATGATAGGAAAACTATACAATAAACTATGCAAAAACTATGTGATGATAGGGAAGAAGCAGTCAATAGTGGCCGTGTTAGGAATAGAAGGAGAACCTCGTCCTAACATGAGTCGATCAAAGTCCTTCAACCTCGGCTAGAGATAAGATTTCTTCCGAGCGCCCGACCTTCAACCTCGGCTAGAGATATGATCTCTCCCGAGCGATCGAGCCAACCTCGGCTAGAGATAAGATCTCTTCTGAGCATCCGAGCTTCAACCTCGGTTAAAGATAAGATCTCTTTCGAGCGATCGATTCAACCTCGACTAGAGATAAGATCTCTTCCGAGCGCCCGAGCTTCAATCTCGACTGCTGGAGATAAGATCTCTTTCGAGCGTCCGTATCAACCTCGGCTGCAGGCGATAAGATCTCCTCCAAGGCAACCTTAGCCGTAGGAGATAAGATCTCCCCTGAGGCAACCTCGACTGTAGGAGATAAGATCTCCTTTGAGGCAACCTCGACCATAGGAGATAAGATCTCTCCCAAGCGATCGGGCCAACCTCGGTTGCAGGAGATAAGATCTTTTTTCCGAGCGAGCGTCCGTATCAACCTCGACCGCAGGAGATAAGATCTCCCCCGAGACAAACCTCGGCCGTGGGAGATAAGATCTCCCTCGAGGCAATCTTGACCGTAGGAGATAAGATCTCTCCCAAACGATCGGGCCAATCTCGATTGCAGGAGATAAGATCTCCTCCAAGTATCCATATCAACCTCGACCGTAGGAGATAAGATCTCTTCCGAGGCAACCTCGACTGTAGGGAGATAAGATCTCCTTTGAGGCAACCTCGACCATAGGAGATAAGATCTCCCCCGAGCCAACCTCGATTGTAGGATCTCGACCGCAGGAGATAAGATCTCTCCCGAGCCAACCTCGATTGTAGGAGATAAGATCTCCCCCGAGGCAACCTCGATCGTAGGAAATAAGAGATCTCTCCCGAACGATCAGGTCAACCTCGACTGCTGGAGATAAGATCTCCTCCGAGCGTTCGTATCAACCTTGGCTGTAGGAGATAAGATTTCTTTCGAGGCAACCTCGACCGTAGGAGATAAGATCTCTTCCGAGGCAACCTCGACCATAGAAAATAAGATCTCCCCCAAGCGATCGGGCCAACCTCGGTTGTAGGAGATAAGATCTCCCCCAAGCATCCGTATCAACCTCGACCATAGGAGATAAGATCTCTCCTGAGGCAAACCTCGATCGTAGGAGATAAGATCTCCCCCGAGACAATCTCGACTGTAGGAGATAAGATCTCCTCCGAGGCAACCTCGACCGTAGGAGATAAGATTCTCCTGAGCCAACTTCGGTTGTAGAAGATAAAATCTCCTCCGAGGCAACCTCGATCGTAGGAGATAAGATCTCCCCCTAAGGCAGCCTTGGCTGCAGGAGATAAGATCTTCCCTGAGCCAACCTCTATCGTAGGAGATAAGATCTCTTCCGAGATAATCTTGACTGTAGGAGATAAGATCTCCCCAAGCCAATCTCGACCGCAGAAGATAAGATCTCCCCCGAGCCAACCTTGGCCGTGTAGGAGATAAGATGGAGCCAACCTCGACTATAGGAGATAAGATCTCCCCCGAGACAACCTTGGCTGCAGGAAATAAAATCATCCCCGAGCCAACCTCGACTGCAGGAGATAAGATCTTCTCCGAGACAACCTCAGCCACAGAAGATAAGATCTCCTCCGAGCCAACCTCGACCATAGGAGATAAGATCTCTCCCAAGCCAACCTCGACCATAGGAGATAAGATCTTTTCCGAGACAACCTCGGCTATAAGAGATAAGATCTCCCTCGAGACAACCTCGGCTGTAGGAGATGAGATCTCCTCCGAGCCAACCTCTTAACTGTAGAAGACAAGATCTCCCCTGAGGCAACCTCGACTGCAGAAGATGAGATCTCTCCTGAGGCAACTTCGACCGTAGGAGATGAGATCTCTCCGAGGTAATCTCGACTGTAGGAGATATGATCCCCCGAGCTTCGACTTCAATAGGTGCGGAGCCCAAAAAAGAACTTCAGCAGTCGCTTGTTTTGGTACTTCCTTCCTTCGAATTTCAAACTCGGAAGTGGGGGGGACTATTGTTGGGATAAACTTCGCTCCACCGAAGTCTAGTCGGATGCTCAGCGGACAATACAATCGATAATCATAGGAAAACTTTAACGGACGAGCTCCGACCGAACTCCTCAGCAGTCAAACTCCTCAGCGATCGAACTCATTAGCAGACAAGCTCCAACCGAACTCCTCAGCAGTCAGACTCCTCATTCAGTCGGACTTCTATGGAAGCTGAACTCCTTACAGACTATTGACGGATTCCTACAGACGATCCCACTATTGAACGGTTACACGATAATAATGATTGTCATTTATCAAGATAATACGATCGACATTTATCAAGTCAATAACAATTGGTATTGATCAGGATGGTTACGATAGTCATTAATCAAGGCAGTTACAACAAGCTCCGCCTATAAAAAGGACCCTCCAGATATGCTTACGCCAGGTTCTAAGCTCTTCTCTCCTCCTTAAAACTCTACCAAACTCCACACTGAGCACTCCATTTCTGTTGGCTAGAGCTAACTTGACCGTCGGAGGATCCTATCGGAGCCACCCCTACCGGCTCTGAATGAAACTTTATTTTGCAGATCACCGATGGCAACCTCATCCTCCTCCACTCCAGCACGATCCGACGTCAATCAAATTCTGCACCAACAATCTTTATGCCCCAAGCAATCTCATGCCTCCCTTCTCTCTTCCTTTTTCTTATATGAAAATTTGTTTGATGACCAAGTCAAAAGAGAAGTTGGTTTTGCTTTAGGATTCTATGAAATAGAATCCTAGTCAACCAAAAGACTTCCTTCCTTTTATGCTGCCACCTTTCTATTTTCTCTCTCTCTATCTCTCTCTCTCTCTCATAGCATTCTTTAGCATTTGTTGCACCCTCCCTTGCTGGTCCATGGTAGAAAACTATGGTGGGCGCCCCAACAACTTTCCTTATTTGTTCCTTTATGGTCTAGGTTTTGATCTAACTAGGATTCTATATATCTCTTTATTTAAAGAGAATTTTTTATTAAAATTTTTATGAATTGTAGATATTTAAGAGGTCTCTTTGGTGTAGAAAAATTAGAGAAAAATTCATCTAGATCATGGAGATATTAAAAATACAAATCAGGATATCTAGAAAAAGAACAAAGAAGAAGAAGAGGGTCTTCTTCTAAGATTTTTGTTCTAGATCTCTTCCTCCCTTTTTGTGAGATTTTGAGAGGTATCTCAGTATTACAAATCTTTTTTTTTTCCTTTTGGTATTTTAGAGTGTTCAAATTTTGAAGAAGAAAGTATCAAATCGACCGTCGAAGAGAGATCAGCACAGTACTAGCATACTACATTGATTTCCTGCATCATGATCTTTGATTATATTCATGAGCTCGTGTGGATGACTCCTAGAGATTGGACATATGTGTGACTCATGATTTCATCCTCAAGCCTGGATCAGTAAGTTAGAATGTCTAACTTACTCAGGTAACAGATCCGATCTATTATTATATAGTCGCATTAGATGTAATATAGATTTAGGTTGATATGATCAATCTTTCCTTCTTTTTTATATTTTTAATTTAATATCATATCTTGATTATATAATAGATCTGAGATTTAGATATTTATATATTTATTTAAATAAATATTTAATTTATTTATATTTTTTGCTGTCTGATCTTGAAAAAATTTCAAAATCAACCTGTAAAATCCTAGATCTGGTACCTTCAGCAGCAGGTCCAAGCCCTCACCAATGTCGTGTAACATCTCTAGCAAACTATAAAGTGACAGCAAAAATCCATTTCTTGAGAGACTGCATCACAAACCAGCCATCTTTCAACCTCCTAAGAATTTCATTAGGAGCATCTTCTTGATCAGGAAGAACACTCCTATAAAGCTGAATCAACTTGCTGTAGCAGAAAGCTGTTATGGAAGGTAGATCTTGAACAAAAGCTTCAAGATCTTGGAAAGAGACTAAAAGGAGTACAGCTCAAAAGGCCTTCCTACAGTAAGAATTGGGAAGAGACTAAAAGAAGTACAGCTCAAAAGGCCTTCCTACAGTAAGAAAGACTTCCATCTCACTTCTCCTTTCTCTACTGAAATCTTGAATGAATCGGTTCCCACCCAATTCAAGATGCCTACACTAGAGCCATTCGATGGTTCTATGGATCCTCAAGACCATCTTGAGGAATATAGAGATGTTATGAGACTTTAGGGCATGTTCAATGCCCTTCTCTGCATGATCTTCTCCATCACCCTCAAGAAATCTACAAGAATATGGTTTTCTGGACTCTATCATAGGTCCATTTCTTCTTTTGACTAGTTGAGTAGGCTTTTCGTGGCCTATTTTGGGAGCAATCATCTCCATCTGAAATATTCAGATAGTCTATTCTCCGTCATGCAATAGGACAGAGAGTTCCTCCGTGAATATATGGTCCACTTCAATGCGACTATTCTTGAAGTAAAAAGCTTCAATGAGTCCATCGCTATGTCAGCCTTGAAGCGAAGACTCAGGAGCTACCGTCTGATCTTCTTCAACAATAACTTTTCAGAGAACTATGAGGCAATGTTAACTCGAATCTAGAAGTACGCTCATGTTGAGGAAAAGTTGAATAAGAAGGAGAAGACAAATAAAGAAGAAAAGAAGTGGCCCTATGAAGAAAAACACGAGAGTAAAGGGAGCAGCCATGAACCATCTTGAAAAAAATTAAAGATCCTAAAATTCTCCTTAAAATTTGATAGCTACGCTTCTCTGTCCATCCCTTGATCATAGATTCTAATGAAGATAGAAAATCAGAGATATCTCCACCGCCCTAACTCCATGAAGACCCCTATTGACAAAAGAAATAAGAGCAAATTTTATCTTTTTTATCGAGATCATGTGCACGACACTGAAGAATACTGTCAACTCAAGCATGAGATTAAGGCTTTAATCCATCGAGGTTACCTTAGTAAGTATATCCGAGATTGGGCAAACCAGGCTCTAAAGCCGTGCCAGAAGCCTGATGATACTACTGAGCACAATCAGCCAACTGTAAGAGTCATTAATATGATTTCATAAGGCAGTGAGCCTCGGAGGGCATCTAGGAGTCCCTCTCTAAAGAGATAGTGCATCGAAAATGTTATTTTTTTTGATAATAATGCCTAAGGGATTTAAATACCCCACAATGATGCTATCATTATTTCCATCATGATAGCAAATTACGATGTAAAAAAAAATTTAGTGGATAATGAAAGCTCGACGGACGTGTTGTTCTATGATACTCTCTTAAAAATGAATGTGATGAATAATTTGAGACAGATTGGTAGCCCTCTAATTGGATTCTCAGGCAATTCTATAACAGTTAAAGAAGAGATTATACTACCGGTCACTATCGAAAAAGAATCATATCAGTCAATAGTGCAACTTATATTCCTGATCGTCAAGATACCATTTGCATATAATGTCATCCTTAGTCGACCTAGACTCAACGTCCTTAAAGTGGTGGTCTTAACTTACAAACTGCTAGTCTGGTTTCCAACCAGATAGGTGTTGGAGAAATGCATGGGGATCAAACAATAGCCAGGCAATGCTTTCTGATAGCTTCAAAAATGAAGGCATCAATTAGAACTTCATCCATTGAAATTTTTCGACCAAGAGCCTAAAGGTGAGGATGGAAAAATCCAAGGCGAATCAGTAGAATCACCTATTACCATCCCGCTGGACGAAGATCCTGAGAAAATCATCCAGATAAGAGCATGGTTAAATACCAACCTCAATGAAAAGTTAATTTTCTTTCTTTGAAAAAATTCTAATGTGTTTGCATGGTCAGCCTCAGATTTGCGTAGAATTTCTATCGACGTCATTATGCATAAGCTGAACATTGATCCTAAACATAAGTCCGTGAAGCAAAATAAGAGAAGCTTTGCTCCAAAAAGGCAAAAGACAATAGATAAAGAGGTCGATAAACTCTTGAAGGCAGGGTTTATCAAAGAAGCATGGTACCCAAATTGGATAGCCAACGTTATGATGGTTAAAAGGGCAAGCAAAAAATGAAGAATATGCATCGATTTTACTGACCTCAATAAGGCTTGCCCAAATGACAGCTTTACTCTACCAAAAATTGACCAACCGATTGATACAACCTCAGGGTACAAGCTATTAAGCTTTATGGATGCTGTCTCTGGCTACTATCAAATTAGGATGGATCCTAAAGATGAAGAAAATATGGCTTTCATCATCAATAAAGGTTTGTATTGTTACAAAATGATGTCTTTTGATTTAAAAAATGTAGGTGTCACCTATCAACGCCTAGTTAACAAAGTCTTCAAGCATCGGGTCAGTCGCAATATGAAAGTTTATGTTGATGACATGTTAGTCAAAAGCATAGAGATAGAACAGCATATCACTGACCTGAAAGAGGCATTTAAGAAACTCTGAAAGTATCAAATGAAACTCAACCCTAACAAGTGCGCTTTCAGAGTTACGGCCAAAAAATTTCTTGATTTTCTTATGATCCAAAGAGGAATAGAGGCTAACCCCGAGAAGATTTGAGCACTACTTAAAATGAAGTCCCCAAGCTTCTTAAAGAATATACAGTGGCTCACTAGATGAGTGGCATCGCTTAACAGGTTTATATCCAGGTCAATCGAAGACACGTTACTTATTGCATGATGCGGAGACACGTTACTTCAGAATTGAATAGATGATTTATTCTCTGGTCACCACCGCCAAGCGGCTTCGATAATACTTCCAGACTCATTCCATCATTGTCCTGATGGACCAACTATTGAGATCGATCCTCCAAAGACCTAATACATCCGATCAACTGGCCAAATGGTCAATCGAGTTCAATGAATTTGATGTTTGTTATTGGTTCAGACCTTTCATGAAAGCTTAAGTGCTGGCCGACTTCATGATAGAATGTTCAATACCTGAAGAAGAAAAAATTCTAGAGATTTGAGAAGGAGCTATTGAGGAACCGTATTGGCTCTTACATATGGATGGAGCCTTCAATGCCCAAGGGAGTGGAGTTGTCTTAATTTTAGTTAGTTCCAAATGAGCTGTCACTGAACATGCTTTAAGGTTCAATTTCAAAGCTTTCAATAATAGAGCCAAGTATGAAGCCCTCATTGTAGGACTCTGAATGGCAAAAGAGCTCAATGTTAAGAAGCCCAAAGTTTTCACTGACTCTCTGCTTGCCGTTGGATACGTACGAGGTCAATACAAGGCTAAAGATCCTATTATATCTCAGTATTTACATAATACAAAGGAGTTATCCAAAAATTTTGACGACCTTAAAATTATTCAAATATCGAGATCGAAAAATATCCTAGCTGATGCGCTTTTATATCTTGCCACATCAAGATTCTCCGATCTCAACTAGAAGGTATTCATTGAAGTCCTTGAAAAACCCAGCGTAGAGGTCGAAATAATTACTCAGGTGGATCATGAACCAAGCTGGATAAATTCTTCGATAGAGTACTTGGATAGAGAAATATTGCCCAATAACCCTGCTGATGCGAGAAAAATCAAGAGGCAAGCTCTCTGGCATGTCATCCTAAATGGGAGATGTTATAAAAGATCATTCTCTTTTCCATTATTTCGATGTCTGAGGCTCTCAGAAGTTGATTATTCTTTTCTAGAGGTTCATGAAGGAATCTGTAGCAACGATTTGGGGGATAGATCTCTGGCATATAAAGTAATCCGACAGGATTATTACTGGCCAACCATCTAGAAAAATGTAACTGATTTTGTTAATAAGTGCAACCAATACTAAAGATACACGAATATTCAGCACCAACCAGCTGTCGAACTCATTTCTATTATAGCTTCTTGGCTCTTTGCTATCTGGAGAATGGATATCCTGGGGCCAATCCTCATGGCAATGGGGAAAAAAAATTTCTGATGGTCGCTATAGATTACTTTACCAAATGGATGGAGGCGAAACCACTAGCATTAATTACAGAGAAAAAAAAGCGAGACTTCGTCTGGAAGCCAATCATCTGCCGCTTTAATTTGTAGTGAGTAATTATAACTGATGATGGGAAGCAATTCGATAATGCAAAGTTTAAGAAATTATGTTCCAAGCTGCATATCAACCATAGATTAACTTTAGTGGAACATCTACAATCCAACGAAGAAGCTAAAGTCACAAATCAGATAATTCTCTAAAGTTTTAAAACTAGGCTCACTGAAGCCAAAGGTCTCTAGGCTGATGAACTATATAATATTCTTTGAGCTTATAAAACCACTTCCAAGCGATTATTGGAAAAACATCCTTCAAACTTACGTTTGGATTAAAGGCAGTAATATCCATGAAAATCGACCTTTCAACATCAAGAGTAGAAAACTTCCATGAAGAAAATAACTTAGATCGACTAAGAATCGATCTTGACTTATTAGAAGAAATCCAAAAATGAGCTCAAATCTGAATGGTGATCTATAAATAAAAGGTGGCCAGATATTACAATGCCAGGATGAAGCCAAAGATTTTTTGCAAAGATGATTTGGTCCTTCACCAAGCGAAAGTTTTAAAATCCCTGGAATAAGAAAAACTTATCCCAAACTGGGAAGGGCCATATCGAGTTACTGAGGTAATTCGATCAGGAGCCTATAAAATTGAGAATCTAGATGGTTCAAATATTTCTAGAACATAGAATGCCGAAAATCTCAAAATGTATTATCAATGAATTCTAAATAAAGGCTCTGAAAATTCTATCTTACCGAAAGACTTCTCCAAAATAATGAAATTCTTCCGATCATCTCGGTTAAAATCTAATCACCAGATCGATAAAGCCCCAAAGGGCCTACCAGGAGATAAAATCATCATATTCCTAAATCTAATCTCTGGATCAGTAAAGCCCCGAAGGGCCTACCAAGAGATAAGATCTCCATATTCTTAAATCCAATCTTCGGATCGCAGAGATCGATAAAGCTCCGAAGGGCCTATCAGGAGATAAGATCTCCATATTTCTAAATTCGATCTCCAGATAGATAAAGCCCCCAAGGATCTACCAGGAGATAAAATCTCTATATTTCTAAACCTGATCTTCAAATTGGTAAAGCCCCAAAAGGCCTATCGGAAGATAAGATCTTTTCTATACCAATCTTCGGATCGATGTTATATTGAATTTCTATTAAATATCGATCTCCGAATCGATGTTATCATGATTTCTTTTAATTATCGATCTCTGGATCGATGTTATATTGAATTTCTATTAAATACCAATATTTAGATCGATGTTATCATAGATTTATATTAATTACCGATCTTTGGATTGATGTTATATTAGATTTCTATTAAATATCGATCTCCGAATAGATGTTATCATGGATTTTTGTTAATTACCAATCTCCAGATCGATGTTATATTGAATTTTTATTAAATACCGATCTCTGGATTAATGTTATCATGGATTTTTGTTAATTATCAATCTCCGGATCGATATTATATTGGATTTCTATTAAATATCGATCTTCGAATTAATATTATGTTGGACTTCTGTCTGATACTGATCTTCGGACCAACATTATTTTGGATCACTAATATCTGAGCCAGTAAGGCAACCTACATCGAGATTTGACCAAGGTGAACTTGTCCTCTCATCACTTGGAAAAATTTTTGAATAAAATTACAAAGCTCCACAGCTAATCACACTATGTCAGACATCACACATGCATGAACAGACATTAGAAAAGAAAGATTTTCATTTCTTTGAACAAAGTCTTTATAAAAGGCCCAAAATAGGCTGATATAAAAGATACAAAAATAGAAAGAAAAAGAAGAAAATACAAAATTAGGCATCCACCTAAGGAGCATTGTCAAAAATGCCTGTTGTATCATCCTCCAATGAAATAACCTCGATAGGAGCCGTAACTTCAGCAAGCATGGGGGTAGAAACTGGATCTTCAGCAGGACCAAGTGTTGGGGCTTTAGTAGAGGCTGGAGCCTCAACCTTGGGGCAAATTAGGATGGCAAGCACCTTCGGGGTAGGCTAAGGCATTTCTACAAGAGAACTCACTTCTAGCACCGTCTGGGTCTCCATTCCCGAAGCCAAGGTAAGACCAGCCTCCTGGGTAATGCTGCTCAGGTCTAATCTAAGAGAAAGCTTCCCAACTAGATCCTTATAGCTATTAAAACCACTATCAAAAGGCTCTCCTAAAGCCTCTGTGACCTTCCTTGCAAAATCTTTGGAGGATTTGTATTTCTCCACGACCTGGACATCGGTAGACTTCTAGTAATTTAAGTCCCTTTAGTATATCAGGAGGGCCTTGTCCCGAGCAGTCGATGTCTCATCCCAAGAGGACATCGTCTTCTCCAGCTCCTTTATTTTGGCTTCCAGATCTAGAATCCTAGAGACCTCTCGCTGCAGTTCCGCCATCCTATCTTCTCCTTCATTGGCCTTCCTTTAGTTAGTCCAATAAGATCTTATTCTTCTCTTTTATTTTATGGATCTTCTCTTGGAGCTGCTTCTTCAGCCCCATGGTAAGCTTCTCGTTGATGATTTTTTTTCTCCACCGTCTTTTGGCAGTCCTTCGCGGACTGCAGAGCCTCCTCCAAGGACTTCTTATTTTTGCCCAGCCACTTTATGTGCTTGGTGAATAGTCTGAAGTAAGAGGCGGCCTGATGAAAGAAAAAAGTGGAAAAGCATTAGGTTGGTAAAAATTCGACGTAAAAAAATAAAAGAAGAGGAGAAGAAGAAGGAGAGAAAAAGGAAGAACTTCCTTACATCCAGGATGATGCTGAAACCTTGGTTAAGTAGCTGGTCCGGCCCAAGATCCCTCCTACGAGCATGCAAGTTGTGTTGTAGCATCACAACGTATAACAGGTCTTTGTCGAGAGTCGTCGAATCCTGTATGGAAGCCTGGGAGATGTCGATCCGATCGATGGAAGATGGTGGATTGACCAATGGAGATTTCGACCTTTCGGAGGGTCGAGCTGGACGAGCGGGTGTCAAGGTCGATGCAGCTGGCAGACTATGCCTCGATGGTGTGGTAGCAGGACTTGACCTCAGACGGGTCATGGGTTTCTTGAGAGATGGAAGAGTTACTTTGGTAGATTGCCGATGTCCCCGGGACATCGGAGAAGACGTAGGTGAAGGAAGGGTGCTAACGGGCATCACATTGATTACTAACGCCCCCACGATGGATGGGGGCATAGACCGAAAAGATGCCAAGCAGGAAATGGCAACCTCCTTCCTCTTCCCTTTCTTCATTGGTTAAGGGTTGGAAGACTCCAACTTTCTCTTCCTTTGCTCCGCCAACCTTCTAGAATCGAATCTTATGAGTGCTGCAATGATCAAAAAAAATATAATGATTAAACAAATATCAACAACATAAAGATTCAGAAAAAAATATCCAGATGATAGACTCATCCTAGGGGAAGATGTGACTGATGTCAGAGTCAAACATTGATTGATTCATCACCAGTTGGCTAAGCTTGGGCACCTTTCATACCCAGTAGCTCTGCGAAGGCCTCCTAGTCCCCAGGTAGAACAGTCTTATAAGAGTTTCAGTTGAGCTAAGATCTATCCTAGCTAGTTTTAAAACCCCAAGGAAAGTCAGAGGAAATTAAAAAAAAAAAAAGACTTTTTCCAATTGTGGATTTAGGAAAAGCATGACCAAATTTACAGTTAGGCCTAGATGAAAAGTACCACCAACCATTTTCTATCGGATGTTTCTTCAAAATAAAAAAATATCCTAAAAAGAGAAGTCCTAAGATTTATAGCGGCAAAGCTGCAATAGATAATAAAAACTAGGATAATCCTAATAGCATTTGGGGTGACTTGGGTCGGTTGCAAACCATAAAAGTTCAGGACATTGCAAATCTATTATATATATTAAAATAGAGGCTTCTGCCTCCATTTGATGCATAGAATTTTTATTAGTTTATTATTATGACACGTGGCTTCGCCTCTTCTCCATCTTTCCCCAACTCGCTCATCCGTAGCACATACTGATTGAGTCGGACTCGGTGATTTAGGTATGCATAGCCGACGAGATCACCGCCATCATCGATCGTCGCAATGTCCCCCATCGGGACAGCCCCTTGCACCTTGCCATCCTTGGACCTGCTGTCGCCCCTCCCTTATCAACACCGGCACTGACCCATCCCTCCAGAATGCCTTTGGCTGGAGCCCCCTCCAACAGGCCCTCTGCCTCCACCATCGCCACCTCGCCCTCCTCCTCTCTCACTACCGCCACCTCTCTGCCTAGGATTGATTTGTCGAAGATCGAGAGACAGATGTCGACGGTGCCGAAGATGAGGATGGAGAAGGTGGTTGTGATTTTGAGCGGCCAGGCCCTCAATTTGTCTCGGCCTTCTTCGTTGGCGGCGTGGTTGTAGTCATTAGTGATGGCGAAGGGAAGCAAGAGGAGGGATGGGAGAGAGCTACGGAGAAGAGTTATGGGGAGGGAGATAGGGGGAGACGGTGGAAGGAGATGGTCGAGAGGGGGGTGGAGGAGCCGATGATGAAAGTGGCAGTGGCGCCGGTGTTGTAGGGGTGGTTGACGGTGATGATGGCAATGGCGAGGCCGTGGGAGAGGAAGAGCTTCCCCAACTCCACCATGGATACAAGATGGCCCATCCCTGGCAATGGGTATAGCACCGCCAATGGCTTCATCGCATCTTCATCTTCTTCTTAGCTCTTATTATCTTTCTCTCTTCGTTTATGTAAGAAATTTGGTAGGATGAGAAGGAGAGCGGGAGAGCTTGGGGTTTTATTGGTGAAATAGTTACTATGAAATACAATGATCATTTCCACAATGCAAGGTTGGCAAGTTGATTAAAAGCTTACAGGCTAAAACGTGATTTATACTTTAAGTCATTTCAACCATTGATAGATTATGAGAAAGGATAGAAAATGGCACATGAGAGTCATATTTTTTATGTTGATATGTAGTTTTGTCCAAAAAAACCATGGAGTGGTTAAAATATGGGCTTCCATGGTTGTTATAATAATTTTATTTTAATAGCTAAGTTATATATATTTTTTGAGATTTATATTTATCACATATATATTTAGTAATTTATAAAATCTATATTTATATCTAGTTAAATTAATAATATTACTAAGACATTCTTTTGGCTCTTGAAATTAATTGTATTCCATGCATGGCATAGGATTATAAACTAGTAAAGAGATAAAGAGGAAAGCATAGTCCGGACTATAGTGTTTTATCATAAAAAGCCACACAACCTTTGGGAGGCTGTGTGACAGGATCATTCAAGCTAGGAGCTATGAGCTGAAAACTTTCACGAATAAAGTATTTCTTCCTAAGCTTTTCTAGGTTGGCATCTATTAGGATCGAAGGCTCAGTTTTCAGATCGAAATAGTCTAAAAATCTCCTCACCGGAGACTCTGAACCATCATTGTCGGAGGTACTGGCCTTGGTGGCTTCCTGAGATGGATTACCCGCCTCAATGGCCAGTCGGAGTTGGGTGGTCCAAATGTCATGACCATCCAAAATTGTCTCCCCCTTCCTTCAGCTGCTAGGACTGGTACTCTCCTGAGAGGACATGATTGAAAGGAAAGAAGAACAAAGAAGATAAAAGGGGGGCAGAGAAAGAAGGGAACAACAAAGAAAGGAAGGAAGTCCTAAGAAAAAGATTCCTAAGCCCAAAAAGGAGAGAGGGAGAAATCTACCTAAGGGCAAGGAAAACCTTCTCCGCAAACTCTGGTGTCTTTTCTCAAGCTTCGGTGACCAACAGAACCGCCTTCTCCTCTGACTATCTGGGTGAGTTGAAGCTTCCAGAACCTTGGTAGCAAAATTTCCGCTCCAGAGGAAAAATAGCAAAATGAAAGGGGAATGGACAGATGCCCTATATATAAGAAAAGGTAATGGTCCAGATTAATCTGCCCACCATCGGATTTAAACCACTTGTTAGTCACCTAGAGAGATTGCAGAGAGGCCATTTCAACGCACATATTTTGATTAAGCCACGTAGGCTTATTCCGTATGGCAGTCCGACTAGCCAACGGATGAGCAATGCATGCCCCACATCACTTGGATCACGACAGAGCAGCCAATGATGATTTTGCCTTTTTTAATGCTTCCTTAAATGCCAGGATACAGTAGAAACAGTAAACGAGGTGGTCTGTTGCTTCAAATCATTTAAAAAATTAAATTTGTTGGCCGCATGGCATGATTCTCGATGTAGAAAGCTGGCGAATGATCTTTAAAATGACTTTCCATACTTATGATCAATAGGGGGCAACTGTTAGTACGAACAACCTTCACTGGATACGTGACATCATCAGAAGGACTGTCATCTCGAATGATAGCTAGAAACAACAAGTTTTAATCTTAGGTCAATAAAACACCGACCTGGAGACTAGATTGGTTTTCATCTTAGCTAGATGGCCAGATTGATCAAATGATCAGGTCTAGATCGGTAAAAGATCGACCATAGTGAAGTTTAGATCGATGAACCACCGTTCTCCATAATATTCAAAACAAATCTGAAAAAAAATTAGTAATTAATCGACCTCACCAGTATTTTTCCATCTTGGGGAACAGCAACCACCGAGTTTCATAGGAGATCGGGCTTATACCGACCTCAAACAACAGCAATCCACTTTAGTGCAAGATCAATCTCTACGACTAGCTTATTCTTCTGAGCTCGATAAAATATCGATGTCATCAAAGTTGCGGGTGAATTCCACCTTAGTTAACACTAAGATGGGTAAATAACAGACCTTCTTATATAAGCCAGATCAAGGATTTACCGATCTCGACATCATCTGAAAGTTAACTAAGCGTCAACTGCACTCCAACCAAATTGTGGTCCTTCTCTAGCTATATTACAGCTAATCACTATCAAGGCAAGCAACCAATAGCTATAATCTAGTTGGTCATAACAAACTAACGGCCTAAAAAACTCTCCTTAAGGTCTAAGCAAATTTCTTTATAAATAGAGAGGTAGGATATCCTCCGAAGGTAAGCAAAAAATTACAAGATTCACAGAGTCGATACCCTACTAAAATCTGCTCTACTTTTTCACTGAAGAAAGATCGAACCATTCTCCACTCAAATCCTCTCATTCTGCCTTTCAATCTCTCATTTTCACTATTTGTTGATAAGGCTTCAGCTGATTTAAGCATCGAAGGATCCTAAACCAAAGGGTATCCTACCGATTCTTGGACTTTTCTTGTAGGTTGGTCTATGATCTAAATTGACCCAACCCTTGATCAGCTCTCCAGGAAGAACCTGAAGTCCTGCTCGAACAATAACTAAGGAGATAGATCATGATCACAGAAAGATACAGTTTGTGTTTAGATTAGGATGAATTGTAAGAATTAATTAGATTTATGTTTATGTTCTTTGATTGTATGATCTAAATAATCTATGTCTGTGAGATGGATCATGACATTTTAGATATAGTCCATACTCGGTAAAATAGGTTATGTTAAAATTTGATCAAGAAAACATACATCTCATAAGATTGCATATTGATAATAAAAAATTGCATGAATCAATTATAAACTTAAATATTAAAAGATGGAACTAAAACCCCTGATAATTTTTTTATCTTTAATTAATTCTAAAATTTTAATTATTTATTATTTACTTTTTTATTTTAATTTACTAAATATTAATTATTTTTTTAGTTAAATTTTTTAAAATTTTTATTTCATAAATTAAATTAAAATTTTATTTTTTATTAAAATTAAATATAACTTAACCTTCAATTTTCAAAAAAATCGATATCCGACTCACCACTATTCTAACCCATAGTAGGATTAGGTTTAATTTTTATTTGGTGCTATAACAACAAGCATCATGAAGCACGAGAAAATTTGGACCAAAGGTATCTAGAATTTACTAAAGAGTGTCGTAATGTCAGGTTGGGGCTTGTTAACAATGGTTTTAACCCGTTTGGGATAATGCAAAGTATATATAGTACATGGCTAGTGATTCTAATTTTATATAATTTGCCACCACGGAATTGTATGAAGCAAGAGTACTTTATACTGTTATTGCTTATACCTGGCCCAAAGTCGCCTGGAAATGATATTGATGTGTTTACAACCTCTTATAGAAAAGTTGATTAAGTTATAGGATGTTGGTGTAGAAACATATAATGCTTCAATAAAGATGGCATTTCAAATGCATGCAGCAATTAGGTGGACTATAAATGATTTTTCAGCATATGAAAATCTTTCTGGTTGATGCACCTATGGCCGATATGCATGTCTACCTTAAAATGTGGATACCCACTTGAGGTGGTTGATATATGAAAAAAAGTTCTACTGCTACATCGATCTTAGGCATTTCTTGGATTCTATACATAAATATAGGTATGATGCAAAATTATTTGATGGGTCTAAAGAATTAAGGCATAAACCTTTGGCTCGGTCTAGATCTAATTTGTTGAACCAATTAAAAGGAATAAGTTTTAGCTTCGAAAAGATAAGTGAACTAGCTGATGGGGTTCAAAAGGAAACATGAACAAAGTAGAGTTTTTCTTTTTTTTTTTGAACTTTCTTATTAGGAGCACGATCTCATCAAGCATAATCTTGATCCAATGCATATAGAGGCAAATGTATGTGGTAACCTTATACATACTTTATTAAATATTGATAAGAAGTCAAAGGACAACTTGAGGGCTCATGGTGATTTGCAAGAGATGAAAATAAGATGAAAAATAAGATTTAGAAGGGCTTATTTGCCTCCAGTATGTTTCACAATGTTTCATTATGAAAAAAATCTTTTTTTATGAAGTCTTGAAAAATGTAAAGTTTCCAAAAAATTATGCATCAAATGTATCATATTGTATTCACAAAAATCATAAATTTTTTAGACTTAAGAACCATGATTATTATGTTCTAATCCAGCAACTTATCCCCCTTATAGCACGAGGGTCACTGCCTGATAAAGTTAGTTCTGTTTTGATAGAATTTTGTAGTTTCTTTCGAGGACTATGTAATAAGTCTTTTAAAGTAGATGAGCTTGAGCTTTTTATAATAAAAGTCATTCTAATTTTTTGTAAAATAAAAAAAAAATTCTATCATTATTTTTTACTATATAAAAATGGTGCATTAGATGATTCATCTAGCAAGTAAGTGAGGTAAAAATTGCTGACCCTATATTCTATTCTTGGGTATATCCAGTTGCTGGCCCCGTGTATTTGGCCAAGTTTGTTGTGAAACTTATAACCAAGATATACACAAAGTTATAACAAACTTATGTGTTGGAGATAAATTCCGCTCCTGCCGAAGTCCAGTTCGATCCTCAACTTAATGCAACCAGTAGCCGCGGAAGAGCTTCAGCGGACTGATCTTAGCCGTACCCCTTCAGTCGATCAAACTCCTCAGCGGTCGAGCTCCTTCGGACTCTCAATGGTCAGATCGAATTCCTTCAGCCGGCCGAACTCCCAGCGGTCGAGCTCCTTTGAACCCCTTCAGCTGGCCGAACTGCATAGCGGCTGAGCTCATTGGACTCCCAGCAGTCAAGCTCCTTCAAACCCCTTCAGCCGGCCGAACTGCTTAGTGGTCGAGCTCCTTGGACTCTCAGTGGCCGAGCTTTAGCCGAACCCCTTAGCGGTCGAGCTTCAGTTGGACTCCCGCAAGAGCCGAACTCTCTCCGCGCCCTTCCAGCCAGATGCTTGCAAGAGCCGAACTTCCTCTAGACATCCCCTTCGGTCGGACTTCTTCAGGAGCCGGACTCCTTTCAGACATTCCCTTCGGTCGACCGTGCTCCTTCCAAACTCTCCAGCGATCGAGCCTTAGCCGCATACCTCCAGCCAGATGCCTACGGGAGCCGAACTCCTTCCGAGCTTCTTCTTCAGGAGTTCAAACTTCTTTGAAATCGATATATGCCAAATTCCACCAATCAATGCCTGCTTTCTCAGAGCCATGGTTATTAAAGCTGGACGAGCAGTCACCATCAGTCTGGCATAGATGATGCTACAGGCGGCTCCACCAGACCTTGAGCAGCCCACCACTGTCGGACGATATGGCTGTCGCTTTCGACTTGACGATACCATCCTCTCCACATCAAATTCGGTGCAGTCTCGAGCGGCTCGACAGCGGCTGCAGCTGTCACCATTAAGCTCCACCTATAAAGAGGACCCTCCAGATACGCTAACTCTAAGCTCTCCTCTTCTTCTCTAAGCTCTGTGGAACTCATTTCCGAGCACTCCATTTCTGTTGGCCAGAGCTGACTTGATCATCGGAGGATCCTGCCGGAGCCACCCCCCCATCGGCTTCGGACGGGACTTCATTTTGCAGGTCCCCGATGGCGACCTCACCCACCTCCACTCCAGCTGATTCCGACGATGATCAGATTCTACGTCAATAGATTGGTGCTAGAGAAAGGGCCCGAACCACCGAGGTTCTCTTGTTCTTAAAGGAGTGCTCGACGATGATTTTTCTCTTCCCTCTTCAGAGATTTCTCTTTTTTTTTTCGAAGAAAAAATGCCTTCCAGGAGAGCTTCGACTCGACGGTCAGCGGCCTCCGCACTCCGATCCCGTCCAGATTCGTCTGCTCCTGCTTTAGCCCCGACAGCTCAGGTTCTACCTGTATCCATGGTAGATGCGGAGCAGTTCAATCGGCTTATCCAGCAGATCCGCTGCCTCATCAAGATAATGCAGGTCATACAGCAGCCCCCGACGGTGGCTCCACTAGGAAACCCACCATCGGAATGTCAGAAATCGGCCCCAAGGAAGAGTACCCGGGCCAACACACCCATCGCCCTTGAGAAGGAGAAATGGAGAGCCGAGGATCCATGTTCAGATCATGGTTCTCCTCTAGAGGAGACCTTTTCCGTTTGTAGTCGAAAGTCCCTCAAGATCTACAGCCAGGATGACGTCCTTGATCACAGACTACGAGAGATGGATCAATGGATCGAAGAGCTCGGTCACATCGCCCCGGCTCATCATGCCGACGTCCACACCGATCCCCCTTTCTCCCTTCAGATTATGCAAGAGCCCATCCCACCAAACTTCAAGCTCCCTCAACTTGAAAGCTACGATGGAACCTCTGATCTAGTTGACCATCTGAAGGCCTTCCGGACTATGATGCTACTCCACGGTGCTTCGGATGTCATACTGAGCCGAGCCTTCCCATCTACCTTAAGGAGAGCAGCGAGAAACTAGTACTCGATATTGAAGTCGGGTATGATTTTCTCTTTCGATCAGATGAACCATCAGTTCATGGCTCACTTCATCAGCAGTCGATGTTAGATATATGTGCCCTAGAAGCCAGAATTGGCTGACACTTGTAATACACTTCTAGGGGCAAAATTATAATTTTGACTATAATTAATGAAATGGGTTATTTTCTATCACACCTGTGTATTTAGTGTCTGTGATACATCCTTTGAGTTAATGGTAATGATAATTCATATTTTCAAGAGTTGAAAATTTAAGACATGAATAATCATTATTAACTCATAAACAGCTCCCGACCATAGGATCATCACGAGGATGGTGATTGATTCGGAAGGTTGGTGTACGATCGCTTCTCTTTAGTAGATGAGTCTTGAGTCTACGGTGTGGAGACACCGGAGCGAGAGTATAGGTACTCGTTAGAGAACGAGGGCACTGAGCGTGACCACCTCGAGTAGTCATTAGGAAGTCTACCTTCTCGTCAATGACTGACTCGATGCTGCAGTAGTGTGTCTGGTTCTTTGACCTGAGATGCATCGGCAGTTCACCTTGAGGGTGTTATAGTTTGACTACACCATTACTCGGTCTCCTAGCCATATGGAACCCTGAGGTGTATGTTGGCTATAGCATGTTCATTGTAGGAACTGGATTGCATCAAGATGGGAATCTATCTACCTCGGTGGTAGAGGAGCAGCCCTATGATGATCATGAGAATCAAGTCCAGAAATCCATGGCCATGGTAGAGTGAAATAATAGAAAGAGTTTCTATTTAGATTTTCACATTGGACTCGAATCGAATGATTACATCATATGACAGAGACTAGGGTTTGACGAGTTCACCTTAACCCTAATCTGATCGGGGCTCAAGATAGAAGAACTTAATCACACAGGTAGCTGCACCAAGAGGTTCGCATTCAGCTCTGATGGGTTGCCACCATATACTGCTAGGTGTCACTGGTGGATTTTGGGAGCAATTAGAATGATTTAGATGATCGATCATTCTAGCTGTTCGAATCAGAAGAGTTCTGATCCATCGAAAGGAGTTTCGATGATGTCGATGATAGAGATCATGACATATCCCATTACCATACAGAACTGAACCTAACTGGGTCACACAAACAAGGGTTTGAATCTGGTGATCATCAATTGAACTGATCTAGTTCAATTGATCTGAATGAGATTCAATTAGGTTCAAGGAAATCGTGCTAGCACTCGATTGAACCTAACGTTCTTCTTTTACTATCATAAATAAGTTGTCCTGACTGAGCCAAAGGAGTTTGTGCTCAATCAGAGGCCTTCATATGGTCTGACTGGAGGTTGTCCAAGTCAGAAATAGGTTGTCTTATTTTGTAAGACATTACCTGCCATTTTTGGTCACCTGCCATTTCTTGTTCTTTGACTTTGGTCAAAAGTCTACCTTTGACTGGTCAAACGTTGACCATTGACACTTTGACTTTTGACCACATGTCATGCACCTATTGGAGAGCTGGTGGGGGCCTGTCCCCCTGCCAGAACCTGGCAAGGAGAAGGGCGCACGCCAAGGGTGGCGTGAGCCCAAGTTAGGAGGCGCCTAGGAGTCCTTGTTGGACAAGGACTCCATCTCCCTTTTGGATTCCAATTAGAGTTCTTACTAAGAATCCAACTTTGACTGGTCTTAGGCGCCCTCTAAGGAGGAATCCAGGGGTCTCTATTCCCAACCAATCAGATTTAGATCTGATTTCACAAAGGGTTGTGATTGGTTGGAGAAGGAAGAGGAGTTGGATCACAGCTTAGTCTATAAATAAGACCCTGCGCCCAACCCTAATCCTAAGTCTTAATTGAAAGAGATTTCCCACGCCCCAAGGCTGCCTCTCCCCTCCTTCTCCATGCCATACTCTCTTCTCCCCTTGCTCTCCACGTCCAAAAGGAGTTTTGGACTTGGTTGGTGCGATTCAGATCAAAGGAAAGGCGATCAAAAGCAAGAAGGCTGCGCTGCTGCAAAAGGACGACTGCAGATCTTCAAAAGAGTTTTGAAGATCCTCCAGATCAGATCCAGATCTGATTTTTGGAGGTGTGATAGAGAAGAAGAGGATCTCCAGATCCAACCCGAGTGGATACCGGTAGAGGCCAGGCGCTTGCGTGGCTGAGATCCAGAACCTTCCGCTGCAATCAGGATCATCTACAGGGTAATAGGATTACCCAAATCAGGTAAATTAAATTTGATTTAATTTATCTTATTTTATTTTATTTATTAAAATAATAAGAATCAGATCTAAAATATATCAAGATCTGATTAAGATCAAGAGAAAATTTTTGAAATATATCTCTTGATCTGATCAGATCTGAACGAACCTGGACCGGGAAATCAGGATTTCCCTTCAACTGGTATCAGAGCCATGGTTCTAAAATTGTTTAGATCTGATTTTAATTTTATTTTAATTAAAAAATAAGTGATTTTCAGATGTCACATGAGATGTGATCAGATCTGAAATCAGAAAAAATTAAAATTAAATGATTTGGATCTAAGAACATGAAGATATGCATGACTAGTTCTAGAATAGAATAGTTCTATAGAATAGTTTTGCATGTCTTTGATTTAATCTGATTAAATCATATTTTAGATCTTCTTATTTACTATTTTTCTGATATTATAAGTGTTATAATAACATCTGATAAACAGCAAATAAAAATTATTTAATTTTAAATATCATATGAGATATGATTAGATGCATGACTAGACTAGTTGTAGAATAGTTCTACATAATTGTCTAGATTAGAATTTATTTTGATTAGATCAATTTAAATCTAATTTTTTAGATTATTATGTGATAATTTAGATCTGAAAACATGCATGATATTGATACATGAGATGTATGCAAAATATGCCATGATTAGATCTAAATTTGTATATGAGATATATGATATAGATCTGATAACTGTTTTGTAGTATTGACATGTTCCTGATTAAGGCGTTCCTCTTGGCCGTCCGGTCATAAGAACGAAGAAGGGTTTAAAGGCCCTCTCTTCCCATTCGATGGGGTGTTCTTATGACGTGTAGGGGTGCTGCGTGTTCGTCCTTAATCAGAAACCCAAAACTTACTTTCTGCAAAACCCTAGATCCTGAAACCCTAGGATTTATTGTGCATATTTTGTTTATGAACCCAACTTAATTAAGAATTAAGTTTATGGAATATTAATTAGGTCTAAAATTGAGAATTTCAGATCTAAGACATATTCATAATACTGGGTTCGGGCTTGGGTAGCTCAATTAGGTCTAAGCGGTTGATCAAACCGAATCAAGAGTTGGTTAGATGGGATCAACAATGCTTAAATTGACCAGCCTAATAGGATTAAGTCTGGGTCAAGATCGAGTCACGATCAAGCAAGACCTAATTAGGCTCAGAGGTTAGAGTCTGGATTGTAGGCTAACCCAATTGGTTCTGACTCAACAATTTGGTGTCTAAGGTAAGTTTGGCACAGACGACCGACTGGTTTTTAATTGGAAGCTACTCGACCTGAATGCGTTCTTGTGCGAGTTAACGGCATATTCCTTCCACCGGTCTCACTTACCTGGCCATATCTGTTGACACAGTTCTGATCTGAGGTGGTCAATAATCCGAGCTGACCCATGCCACTAGGTTAGTCATAATTGTTATGACTAAGCCAAGTCTAGTTTAATGAGACCTGAATCAATTCTCCCTAAGAAAAGATTAAGTCCGAGGTCTTCCACCATTGTAGACGTGCGGGCCCTTCCCGGGGTTGATTGTTCTCGGCTGGATACAGTGGCTCAGTTGCACCGGGAAGATGCAACCATGTCTATTAGGCATTGGATGCTATGGGCTGGAGGATGAGTTGGGCTCAATATTTCGGATACGGTGAGAGACCCAATTAGGAACCCAGTCTATGCAAATGGTGGGTCTGACTTAACTAAGGAGTGGATCAATATTCCGGATACGGTGAGATTCATGAATTAGAGACCAAGTTTGGGTGCACCATGATTAGAGAATCATTGAACAAGAGTTGTTCACTCATTGGCTAACCCATCACCAATAACTGTTAGGTGAGGTGATGAGTCAGTTGGTGAGACCGCACCACCCACTAGAAATCATCAATCGCGGAGATTTTCGCATCTCTACAGAGGGAGTGTAGGGATCCGAGAAAATAGTGGGAGCTAATTTGTTTAAAAATAAAATCCCTAAACAAATTGGTCAAGTCAAAATTACAGTATCTAACTAGAATCTTTGACTCTCTACAGGAAAATGTCTGCGTCCAACCCACTGGCACGTATCCTAGACACACATAGACTGACTGGACCCAATTATAAAGATTGGCTCAGGAACTACAAAATTGTTTTGGGTTCAGAGAAGTTAACACATGTTTTGGACCAGGACCCTCCCACCTTACCAGCTCGTCCATCCACTGAACAGAGAGCGTCTCTGGAAAAATGGATTGACGAAGACAATAAGGCCAGATACTACATGTTGGGCTCGATGTCTGATGAGCTCCAGCGCCAACATGAAGATATCGGGACTGCTCGCCAAATGTTGGCTCACCTGCAGGAGATGTTTGGTGAACAGAGTCGCGCAGCCAAATATCAAGTCACGAAATGACTTTTTAAGGCTAAGATGCGTGATGGGCAGTCAGTCCAAGATCACTGTCTGACAATGATCAAGGACATGGAAGAGCTTGAGAAGCTCGGTGTGAAGTTGGACTTGGATCTGCAGAACGATATTATTCTGCAATCCTTGACTGATGCATATGGGCAATTCATCATGAATTACCACATGCATAAACTTCAGAATTCCTTGGCCGAGTTGATGAATATGCTGGTTACCGCTGAGCTTTCTATGAAAGGTTCTAAAGGCTCAGTTCTTGCTATGGAACGGACTTCTTCCAAAAGAAAGTCTTATGGAAAGAAAAAGAAGTCTGTGAAAAAGCAAAAGGTAGAAGGATCAAAGAAGAAGAAGGCAGAACCGAAGAATTGCAAAAGGCCATTCGATGGCAAAGGAAGGTCCTTCTGGAGGTAGCTCGTTATTGAGTACCTTACGGTTTCTTCTGCATCCAGTTGGGTGCTTGACTCTGGTTCTAGTGCTCATCTGTGCACTTCTATGCAGGGTCTTGAGGATAGCAGGAGGCTGAGGGATGGAGACATGATCCTACGCATCGGTAATGGAGCAAGAGTTGCTGCAGTAGCCGTGGGAACATACCCTCTGCGATTACCATCTGGTTTAGACTTAGTTTTAAAAGACTGTTATTATGTGCCTGCAGCTAGCAGGAATTTGATTTCTGTTTCATGCTTAGCACAAGAAGGTTATGTGATCACCTTCTTTAAGGACCATTGTAACATTCTTTATGAAAGAAATAAAATTGCAAAGGTTATGCTCTATTAACTATCGAGCAAAACGTGAATGCCAAACGACCTAGGGATAGTCCAAACGACAGATATCTATGGCACCTGAGATTAGGTCATATAGCAGAAGATAGGATTAACAAATTGGAGAAAAATGGGCTATTGAGTCCATTGACTTTTGAGTCATATCCAACTTGTGAATCTTGTCTTCAAGGCAAAATGACTAAACTCCCTTTTGTTGGACATGGGGAGAGGGCCACAGATCTCCTTGCCCTAGTACATACTGATGTGTGCGGCCCATTCGATGTGCCGGCTAGAGGCAATTTTGTCTACTTCATTACCTTTACCGATGATCTGTCTAGGTATGGGTATGTGTATCTTATGAGACATAAGTCTGAAGCCTTTGAAAAGTTCAAAGAATTCAGACATGAAGTAGAAAAACAAACTGGAAAACCCATTAAGGTTCTTCGATCAGATCGAGGAGGTGAATACCTTAGCCGGGAATTCCTAGACTATCTTAAGGAAAATGGCATAGTCTCTCAATGGACTCCACCAGGAACACCTCAACTCAACGGGGTTTCAGAACGGAGAAATCGGACTCTATTGGATATGGTTCGATCCATGATGAGCTTCACAGACCTCCCAGATTTTCTTTGGGGACATTCATTATTAACTTCAATCTATTTACTGAATAGGGTTCCCTCTAAAACCGTTCCTACCACACCGTATGAGATATGGCACGGTAAGAAACCAAGTCTGAGTCATCTCAGAATTTGGGGTTGTCCGGCTTATGTCAAAAGACAACAAGCGGACAAGTTAGAGTTTAGGTCCTTTAGAGCTCGATTCATAGGATATCCTAAAGAGTCATTAGGATACTATTTCTACATTCCAGAAGACCACAATGTGATTGTGAGTCGACATGCCATATTTCTTGAAAAATAGTTTATTCAAGATAGTGGCATTGGAAAGCAGATTAAGCTTGATGAGAAAGTCTCACAAGCAGAACGAGCTAAGGACCAAGTGGAACCAAATCAGGTTGAGCCAATAAGAACACTACCTCCTCCACCTCGTAGATCGGAAAGAGTTTCCCGTCCCCCTGAAAGATACTTAGGTATTATTTCAGAGGATGTAGAGGAAATGTTCCTCATAGGTAATGGTGCTCATGGTGATGATCCCAAAACCTACAACGAGGCGATATCAGATATCGACTCCGAGAAATGGCTTGAGGCAATGAAGTCAGAAGATCGACTCGATGCACTCAAACCAAGTCTGGACCTTGGTAGATCCACCAGAAGGTATAGTACCTATTGGGTGTAAATGGATCTTCAAGAGAAAGATTGGTGCAGATGGGAATGTGGAGACATTCAAGGCTAGACTGGTGGCAAAAGGTTATAGTCAACGCGAAGGCATTGACTATCAGGATACCTTTTCCCCGGTAGCTATGCTAAAATCCATCCGCACATTGCTTGCTGTTGCAGCCTATTTCGATTATGAAATATGGCAAATGGACGTGAAAACGGCATTCCTAAATGGATATCTTGAGGAAGATATCTATATGGAACAGCCGCTAGGTTTCACATCCAGTGATACTGATCACAAGGTTTGCAAGCTGCAAAGGTCCATATATGGACTTAAGCAAGCATCTCGGAGCTGGAACACTCGTTTCAATGATGTGATCAAAAAGTTTGGTTTCATCAAAAATGAAGAGGAACCATGTGTTTTCAAAAGGGTCAGTGGGAGCGCTGTTGTCTTCCTCGTATTGTACGTGGATGACATCCTCCTTATTGGGAATGATATTCCCATGTTGACATCAGTCAAGATGTGGTTGTCTAAGGAATTCTCCATGAAAGACCTAGGTGAAGCATCCTTTATTCTAGGAATTAAGGTCTATAGGGATAGACCGAATAGGATGCTAGGACTTTCACAGAAGATGTACATAGAGGAAGTACTAAAGAGGTTTAGTATGGAAAACTCTAAGAGGGGATTAATACCCTTCAGACATGGTATTCATCTTTCCAAGAAGATGTGCCCCAGCACACCTGAGGAAATAGAACGCATGAGCAAGATCCCTTATGCTTCTGCAATAGGGAGCCTCATGTATGCCATGCTATGTACACGACCTGATATAGCCCATGCTGTGAGTGTCACAAGCAGATATCAGTCAAATCCAGGTGAAGAACACTGGACTTCTGTGAAATGTATCCTTAAGTACTTGAGAAGAACTAAGGATATGATGTTGGTCTTTGGTAATGGAGAACTCCAAGTCCAGGGATACACAGACTCGGACTTCATGTCCGATATAGATGATCGAAAGTCGACATCTGGCAGACTGTTTGTGCTGGAAGAGTTCCAAGCAAACGGTGATACCATCTCATCCGCGATTACCTTGAGAAAGGTTACGTTGAGGTCAAGAGAGTCAACTCCGCAGATAATGTGGCAGACCCACTTACAAAGCCGTTGGGCCAGCAGAAGATCGAAGCCCACCTTGAGAAGATGGGACTTAGACTTGTAGCCAATTGGCTTTAGGACAAGTGGGAGATTGTTAGATATATGTGCCCTAGAAGCCAGAATTGGCTGACACTTGTAATACACTTCTAGGGGCAAAATTGTAATTTTGACTATAATTAATGAAATGGGTTATTTTCTATCACATATGTGTATTTAGTGTCTGTGATACATCCTTTGAGTTAATGGTAATGATAATTCATATTTTCAAGAGTTGAAAATTTAAGACATGAATAATCATTATTAACTCATAAACAGCTCCCGACCATAGGATCATCACGAGGATGGTGATTGATCCGGAAGGTTGGTGTACGATCGCTTCTCTTTAGTAGATGAGTCTTGAGTCTACGGTGTGGAGACACCGGAGCGAGAGTACAGGTACTCGTTAGAGAACGAGGGCACTGAGCGTGACCACCTCGAGTAGTCATTAGGAAGTCTACCTTCTCGTCAATGACTGACTCGATGCTGCAGTAGTGTGTCTGGTTCTTTGACCTGAGATGCATCGGCAGTTCACCTTGAGGGTGTTATAGTTTGACTACACCATTACTCGGTCTCCTAGCCATATGGAACCCTGAGGTGTATGTTGGCTATAGCATGTTCATTGTAGGAACTGGATTGCATCAAGATGGAATCTATCTACCTCGGTGGTAGAGGAGCAGCCCTATGATGATCATGAGAATCAAGTCCAGAAAGCCCATGGCCATGGTAGAAGTGAAATAATAGAAAGAGTTTCTATTTAGATTTTCACATTGGACTTCGAATCGAATGATTACATCATATGACAGAGACTAGGGTTTGACGAGTTCACCTTAACCCTAATCTGATCGGGGCTCAAGATAGAAGAACTTGAATCACACAGGTAGCTGCACCAAGAGGTTCGCATTCAGCTCTGATGGGTTGCCACCATATACTGCTAGGTGTCACTGGTGGATTTTGGGAGCAATTAGAATGATTTAGATGATCGATCATTCTAGCTGTTCGAATCAGAAGAGTTCTGATCCATCGAAAGGAGTTTCGATGATGTCGATGATAGAGATCATGACATATCCCATTACCATACAGAACTGAACCTAACTGGGTCACACAAACAAGGGTTTGAATCTGGTGATCATCAATTGAACTGATCTAGTTCAATTGATCTGAATGAGATTCAATTAGGTTCAAGGAAATCGTGCTAGCACTCGATTGAACCTAACGTTCTTCTTTTACTATCATAAATAAGTTGTCCTGACTGAGCCAAAGGAGTTTGTGCTCAATCAGAGGCCTTCATATGGTCTGACTGGAGGTTGTCCAAGTCAGAATAGGTTGTCTTATTTGTAAGACATTACCTGCCATTTTTGGTCACCTGCCATTTCTTGTTCTTTGACTTTGGTCAAAAGTCTACCTTTGACTGGTCAAACGTTGACCATTGACCCTTTGACTTTTGACCACATGTCATGCACCTATTGGAGAGCTGGTGGGGGCCTGTCCCCCTGCCAGAACCTGGCAAGGAGAAGGGCGCACGCCAAGGGTGGCGTGAGCCCAAGTAGGAGGCGCCTAGGAGTCCTTGTTGGACAAGGACTCCACCTCCCTTTTGGATTCCAATCAGAGTTCTACTAAGAATCCAGTTTGACTGGTCTTAGGCGCCCTCTAAGGAGGAATCCAGGGGTCTCTTTTTCCAACCAATCAGATTTAGATCTGATTTCACAAAGGGTTGTGATTGGTTGAGAGGAAGAGGAGTTGGATCACAAGCTTAGGTCTATAAATAAGACCCTGCGCCCAACCCTAATTCCTAAGTCTTATTGAAAAGAGATTTCCCACGTCCAAGGCTGCCTCTCCCCTCCTTCTCCATGCCATACTCTCTTCTCCCCTTGCTCTCCACGTCCAAAAGTGTTTTGGACTTAGTTTGGTGCGATTCAGATCAAGGAAAGGCGATCAAAAGCAAGAAGGCTGCGCTGCTGCAAAAGGACGACTGCAGATCTTCAAAAGAGTTTTGAAGATCCTCCAGATCAGATCCAGATCTGATTTTTGGAGGTGTGATAGAGAAGAAGAGGTTCTCCAGATCCAACCCGAGTGGATACCGGTAGAGGCCAGGCGCTTGCGTGGCTGAGATCCAGAACCTTCCGCTGCAATCAGGATCATCTACAGGGTAATAGGATTACCCAAATCAGATAAATTAAATTTGATTTAATTTATCTTATTTTATTTTATTTATTAAAATAATAAGAATCAGATCTGAAATTTATCAAGATCTGATTAAGATCAAGAGAAAATTTTTGAAATATATCTCTTGATCTAATCAGATCTGAACGAACCTGGACCGGGAAATCAGGATTTCCCTTCAGTCGACGTTCACGCTGAGGTTCAAATTTTCTGATAAACGTCAAGCAGAAGCAGGAAGAATCCATCCGGACTTACGTCATCCGGTTTAACACCGCAACATTGAAAGTTCGGAATCTGGACCAGTCTATTGCGATGACCATACTTAAGGATGGCCTTCAGAAGAATGACTTGCTATTCTCCTTGAAAAAAAAGTATCCCAGGGACTTCGCCGATCTGCTGGCTCGGATTGAGGGATATGCCCGTACGGAAGAAGCCTTCAAATTGAAGGACGAGGAAGCCTTAAGGGAGCGGCTGGCAGACGAGTATAATAGATCCGCTGCCGAAGGAGAGGCAAGCGAAGTTTGGCCATGCTCACGGACCCCCTTCGGGCGCAGGCGAGCCCGAACTCCTCAAGCTCGCCATCGAGGAAGCCCCGACAGAAAGGTGCAAAGAAGTCCTCCTTCCGAAAGGTTCCGCGACTACACCCCACTCAATGCTCTTCTAACTCAAATTCTCATCGAAGTTGAGAACCAGCTGCCAAGACCAGAAGGATTACGATCTCCTCCAAATAAGCACGATCGAAGCAAGTACTATCTCTACCATCGCGACCACGGCCACGACATTGAGGAATGCGTTCAGCTTCGAGATGAAATTGAGGAGCTCGTCAGAAAGGGGCAGCTGGGTAAATTCCTTCGACGTCGGCCTGAAGCAGGAGAAGATCGGGCAAGGGCGCTGCCATAGTCAGAAACGGCAAGGAGATCGGCCACCTCACGGCGTCATCAACATTACCCATGAAAGGAGCTTGGTACATCGGCGATCCATCATCTCGCAGCGTCAAAGCCAAGAGAAGCATGCTCCAAATCGAGGAGGCCAGTATGAGATGGAGGAGGTCGTCCGATCCGGAGCTTATCGCCCGAAGAAATGCGGAGGAACAATGCTACCAAGATCCTGAAACATAAAGAATTTGGGGATGCGCTGCCAGTAACTTCCTTTAAATAAAATTCTTTCCTTTCAATAATATTGTTTCTGGATGCAAAAACTATGCGATGATAGAAAAGAAGCAATCAATAGTTGCCATGTTAGGAACAGGAGGAGAACCTTGTCCTAACATGAGCAGGTCAAAGACCTTCAACCTTGGCTAGAGATAAGATCTCTCCCGAGCGACCGAGACAACCTCGGCCAGAGATAAGATCTCTCCTAAAAGACCATGGATAACCTCGACTAGAGATAAGATCTCTCCCGAGAGATCGAGTCAACCTCGGCCAGAGATAAGATCTCTCCCGAGTGACCGTGGACAACCTCGACTAGAGATAAGATCTCTTCGAGCGACTGAGACAACCTCGGTCAGAGATAAGATCTCTCCCGAGCGATCGAGTCAACCTCGGCCAGAGATTAGATCTCTTCCGAGCAACCGTGGACAATCTCGACTAGAGATAAGATCTTTCCCGAGCAACCAAGTCAACCTCGGTCAGAGATAAGATCTCTCCTAAGTGACCGTGGACAATCTCGGCTAGAGATAAGATCTTTTTCCGAGTGACCGAGTCAACCTCGGCCAGAGATAAGATCTCTTCGAGCGACTGTGGACAATCTCGGCTAGAGATAAGATCTCTCCCGAGCGACTGTGGACAACCTCGGCCAGAGATAAGATCTCTTCCGAGCGACCGTAGACAACCTCGGCTAGAGATAAGATCTCTTCCGAGCAACCGAGTCAACCTCAACCAGAGATAAAGATCTCTCCCGAGCGACCGTGGACAACCTCGGCTAGAGATAAGATCTCTCTCAAGTGATCGTGGACAACCTCGGCTAGAGATAGATCTCTCCTGAGCGATCGAGACAACCTCAACCAAAGATAAGATCTCTTCCAAGTGACCGTGGACAACCTCGGCTAGAGATAAGATCTCTTTCGAGTGACCGAGTCAACCTCGGCCAGAGATAAGATCTCTTCGAACGACCGTGGACAACCTCGGCTAGAGATAAGATCTCTTCCGAGCGACCATGGACAACCTCGGCTAGAGATAAGATCTCTCCCGAGCGATCGAGACAATCTTGATCAGAGATAAGATCTCTCTCGAGCGACCGAGTCAACCTCGGCCAGAGATAAGATCTCTCCCGAGCGACCGTGGATAACCTCGACCAGAGATAAGATCTCTTCTGAGCAACCGAGACAACCACGGCCAAAGATAAGATCTCTCCTAAGCGACCGTGTCAACCTCAGCCAGAGATAAGATCTCTCTTGAGCGACCGTGGACAACCTCGGCCAGAGATAAGATCTCTCTCGAGCGACCGAGTCAAACCTCGGCCAGAGATAAGATCTCTTCCGAGGGTCCGGGCCAACTTCGGCAGCAGGAGATAAGATCTCCCCTGAGGACAAACTCGGCTGCAGGAGCCGAGCGCCCGCATCAACCTCGGCTACAGGAGATAAGATCTCCCCTGAGGCAAACTCGGCTGCAGGAGCCGAGCGCCCTCATCAACCTCGGCTGTAGGAGATAAGATCTCCCCGAGGATCCAGACCAACTTCGACAGCAGGAGATAAGATCTCCCCCGAGGCAAACTCGGCTATAGGAGCCGAGTGCCCGCATCAACCTCGGCTGTAGGAGATAAGATCTCCTCCGAGGGTCCGGGCCAACTTCGGCAGCAGGAGATAAGATCTCCCCCGAGTGACCGCATCAACCTCGGCCAGAGAGAAGATCAAAGCCAATCTCGACTAGAGAGAAGATCGAAGACAACCTCAGCTAGAGAAGATGTCTCTTGAGCGCCCGTATTAACCGCGGCTGTAGGAGAGGAGATCTCCCCCGAGTCAGCCTCGACTGCTGAAGGCAATATCGCCCCCCGGAGGAGCTCAACCCCCGACCTCGACCGCATGAGACGAGATCTACTTCAACCTCGGCTGGAGATGAGATCTCCCCCGGGCTTCAACTTCAACATCAACTTTAGCTGGAGATGAGATCTCCCCCAAGCTTCAACCTAAACCAGCACGGAGCCCAGAAGAGAACTTCGGCGGTCATCTTTTCTGCACTCCCTTCCTTCGAGTTTCGAACTCGAAAGTGGAGGAACTATTATTGGGGATAAACCCCGCTCCTGCCGAAGTTCAGTTCGATCCTCAGCCTAATACAACCAGTAGCCGTGGAAGAGCTTCAGCGGACGGATCTTAGTCGTACCCCTTCAACCGACCGAACTCCTCAGCGGTCGAGCTCCTTCGGACTCTCAGCGGTCGGACCGAACCCCTTCAGCCGATCGAACTCTCAGCGATCGAGCTCCTTGGACTCCCAGCGGTCGAGCTCCTTCGAACTCTCAGCGGCCGGACCGAACCCCTTCAGTTGACTAAACTCCCAACGGTTGAGTTCCTTGGACTCCCAGCGGCCGAGCTCCTTCGAACTCCTTCAGTCGGCCGAACTGCATAGCGATCGAGCTCCTTGGACTCCCAGCGGTCGAACTCCTTCGAACCCCTTCAGCCAGCCGAACTGCTTAGCGGTCGAGCTCCTTGGACTCTCAGGGGTCGGGCTTTAGCTGAACCCCTCAGTGGCCGAGCTTCAGTCGGACTTTCGCGAGAGCCAAACTCTCTCCGCGCCCTTCCAGCCAGATGCCTACAAGAGCCGAACTCCCTCCAGACATCCCCTTCGGTCAGACTTCTTCAGGAGCCGGACTCCTCCCAGACATCTCCTTCAGCCGATCGAGCTCCTTCCAAACTCTCCAGCGATCGAGCCTTAGCCGCATCCTCCAACCAGATGCCTACGGGAGTCGAACTCCTTCCGAGCTTCTTCTTCAGGAGTCCGAACTCCTTTGAAATCGATATATGCCGAAGTCCACCAATCAATGCCTGCTTTCTGAGAGCCATGGTTATTAAAGCTGGACGAGCGGTCACCATCAGTCTGCCACAGGCGACGCTACAGGCGGCTCCGCCAGACCTCGAGCAGCCCACCACTGTCAGACGATATGGCTGTCGCTTTCGATCTGACGATACCATCCTCTCCACATCAAATCCGGTGTAGTCTCGAGCGGCCCGCCAGCGGCTGCAGCTGTCACCATTAAGCTCCACCTATAAAAAGGACCCTTCAGATACGCTAACTCTAAGCTTTAATCTCTAAGCTCTCCTTTTCTTCTCTAAGCTCTGCGGAACTCATTTTCGAGCACTCCATTTCTGTTGACCAGAGCTGACTTGATCATCGGAGGGTCCTGTCGGAGCCATCCCCACCAGCTCCGAATGGGACTTCATTTTGCAGGTCTTCGGTGGCGACCTCACCTACCTCCACTCCGATTGATTTCGACGATAACCAAATTTTGCATCAATATTATGTAAAATATAAAATAATTTTTGTGTCCCGACAGGCCAGGTGCCTGGTTGAGCTCAAATTTAGTACAAATATTTTACATTGCATTTTTTTTTAGACAAAGCAGGATTTGCCTCTCCTACGCAAATGAGTGTGGGGGCACCAGTCAAGGTGCACTTATCTCCAACATTTCACGTGCAGAGCCACCTAATCCGGAGCCTCGTCGAACCAGAACCAGTCTCGTCAGTGCTACTGCCGCAACTTGTGTTCTAAACGCAACTTAAATGACCTAAAGACCACCGAGCCCTCTTCTTCGGGGGCCCATATAATGGACGGTCCGGATCGATCTATCCACAGAATTCCTCGCCAGATCCGGTGGGCGGCAGGCGGCGGCGCCGGACCATGTACTCCTCCGTCTCCGTGCTCTCCTCCACCGCCTCCCCCCCCCCCCCCCACCGCCTCTCCCGAGGCCCCGCTCTCTGCCTCCGCCGAAAGTGCGTACTCTAACCCTTACCCTAGCCCGGTCATCGCCCGACGGAAAGGCGTCGCCGGAACCAGCGGGCTTGGTCTCGGACCCGCGCTCCCAAATGCTGCCACTGCGGACGGCGGCTAGGCCTCTTGGGAACAGCCGCGGTGGCGCTGCTCCGAGTTCCTCCCCTTAATGCGTCGGGTGCTGGCCCCTCCGACCCGGGGCAAGAACTCGCGATCTTGCGAGGATGGGTGGAATTGTTCGATTTGGTGCAAAGTTCACTGTAAATTTGCATGTATTTGTTGTTGCTAGGCTATGGTGGAGAGATTCTATCCTTCGAGGCCAGATTGGTACGAGGAGTTGTACGCGAAGGCTCTGGAGGAGGGCATGATATCTTACGAAGCTGAGGTTCGTAGTAGAGTACCTTCTTTGTCGAATATATGGCAGCTATTTGAAGAGTAATCCTTTTAAAAATAGAAACTTTGATGTTAAAATACTTGACCATCCTGTTCTTTTGTGGGCAAATATCATGGAAATTTGGACTATTTTCCATCGACCAACTTACCCATGCTCTCATATTTTTCAAGGAAGTTACTTTCCATTGGGTAGCATTTACCCATGAAATAGGAAAAATCCTATCTATCCAGGGGTGGCTAAATCATTTTCCATCAGCAAATATAGTAGTCATTTAATTTTATACCTAAAATGCCCCATCTTCATTTCCAATATGCCGAATGCTTAATAGCTCAGTCATCCACTTTCTCTAAATCTAAAAAGCATAAAGAATATCATGAGAAATATGAATAAATTTTAATAACTTATCCAAGAAAGTAGTAATGTAAAAGAACATGAATAATAGATTTCGGAGCAACTTTTTCATATATAAAAGAATATAGATAAATTATTTTCCTATGTGAATATTACCTGAAAAATATTTATCTAAAAAAATATAAATTTGGGTAAATTTTTGATCTGCAAAAGAACAAGTATCTATCCTTTAAGCAGAATGGAAGAGCACTTGGATGGTATTAAGTCTGAAAAGATTGTTTTTGATCAGAAAATTTGGAAAAAGACTGTTGGTAGAAGTCAATAAATGGTTTTCTACTTTACTCAACATGCAAATCCTTGGAAAATGAAGGATTTCCTTCTTCCAATGTAATAATATTTTATGAAAGCATGATCACATTGGAGGATTGCTTGCCCCACCTTAACTGAACCAGGCTGTTTCTACATATTTTTGCAGGATTAGGTTGGTCATGTTACTTCAACTTTAGCAAGCTAGACAATATTTATGCTCATAGTTAAAGGACTTTTATCAAGTTTTAGGCATATAACCATCACTTTCTTATTTTGATGTGTCTGGGAGAATGCAAGTCAAACCGTTTCTATCAAATTTAAATGGGTGTTTCGGATATCCAGTTACAATTGTCATATGACATCTCATACATGGCAATGAAACATGAAAAGGCTTCAACTTGACCGAGAAGGGGAATGTGCTTGTTAGCGCACATTATAATGTGGTAAATCAATATGGTTTTGGTTAGCTGGGAAACACATACAATAGATTGTAACCCAACTTTTCACAACTAAAAGATAATAAATGATATAAGTGAGCATGCATTGAACGTAATATATATACAACTAGAAGCATATATTGTCTAAAACTCTAGCAGAGCCTTCTGAGTTGTGTATTTGCTTCATAAATGATTCTCAACTATGGCATCATTGTCTTTTACCTGCCTCAAGTATTTTGTTCTATACTTGCACTTGTCTTGCATATTGGTGCTATGCCCATTTGACCTCAGTCATCCTTTATTGACATGTACTGCTCATAACATAATCCAGTGCTTTCCTTGCCTTTTTGACAATCATTCCATTAATCCAAACCCCTTTAATGAATTGGGCACCATCTCGACATCATTGGATTCCACACAAACAAACTGTCCCGGTTGATTCCCCCTCGGTTCATCTTATGCGGTTGTAAATGCAACACTTTTAGTCGTCTAATTTACTCACTTGCAGCACTTCTTTTTTAGTTGTACAACAAAAAATGAGCATATTTGCAACAGTTATGTTCCTATCTTTCATTATTCCCCATCATACTGACTCGTATGAGACTGTTCTTCTAACCTTTCCTATATAACATGTAGGGAGATGACTGATATTGTTGATTTTTATTCATAATTCTTATTTTGTCTTTCATTTTGGTGAAGATTGCAGCCTACAAAGAAAAAATCTTTTCTCAATTGACAGGAAAGAGTAAGAAAATACTGGAGCTTGGAGTTGGTACTGGTCCTAATTTCAAATACTATGCAAGTGCCGCAGATATTAATGTCATAGGAGTGGACCCTAATAAAAAGATGGAGAAATATGCTCAGGCAGCAGCTGTAGCAGCTGGGCTACCATTAACAAATTTTAGTTTTATGCGAGGGGTATGATGCTTCCTGTCCAATATCTTTTTCAACATCATTGTTTATATCCCTGATTTTAGGATTGCATTAATGGCTTGAAACCCATACAAACCAGCTGAGCTGGCCTAATTCCTTACATTTTCTATTCAAGAGTTGTTATCATTTCCCCTTCTTTTCCATCTTTGCCCGAGTTTGTATGTTGTGCCATTAAAGTGGTCATTTTATTGCTTATATCTCTAACATTTCTTTTAAATTGTGAAGTCCCTGCACATGTTCAAGATATTCTTCTTGCACTTCTTAGGTGCTTATGGCTGAGAATGATCAGTTGTGATATTGCCTGTAATTTTACACATCTCTTGCAAATTAGATCAAAATACATGTAATCTGGAATTTATTATATGAATCGGATCATACAAAATATTGCATCTGAAGATATTGAGAGAATTGATTCATTGTCAGTTTTAGGACACACGTACAATGGTGGGTTGGCCTAAAAGTAGCTGGGTGCCTGAGGCTTGTGAAGTAATAGAAGGAGAATTGTAGCCTTGAGGTGTTCATTTATTCATATGAATTTTTTGTCAGCATATGATGTTCAGAGATAGGTTACTTAAACTGTGCATGGCAAAGGAATTTTTTTTATTCTGTACTTTCTTCTGCAAATTCCTTTATTTTAACCTATAGAATTTTTAGGTATAACAATTTTTTAGTGCTAAGGATTGATGGAAGAGTATTTGCATGAAGAGCTCCTGCTTGTTGCACTTTGTTACTATGTGCATGTTTTTCCCATGAAAGATGAAAATTTTACATAATAATTTTTGTTTTTTGTTTTTTTTTTTTTTAGTAGAAACTAGAAGTGGATGCGAGCTATCATTTACTTTAAAGTAGCTGGAGTATATTAGGCAATCTATCATAAAATAGTCAATATATTCTGAAAATCTTAGATGTTGACTTGAAAAAAGTATTAAAATTGCTGGCTACCTGCAGGTAAGAAACTTACGCACATGCTATCTAGCATAATTTGTGTTTATTGATGGTTTATAATGCCAAAGATATGTAGGATAACATTTTTAATTATGATGTAGATTGAATAAGTTAGTCTTCGCTTTTTAGGGATCTTTAAAGCTAAAGCTTATCTAAAAATGTTGCATGAGGATTTAGTTTCAAAAGGAAGAAAAGCAACCATTGACTAACGTTTATTTTAATTACTTGTACCCCCCTTGATGAAGTTGTTGTCTGTGCTAAAAGTGTAGAATTGATAGCTTCTCAATTTTTTAATAGACTTCTATGTTGTTTTCTTAGAAACGTTTATTGTCAATCCAATTCTAATGCAATGCATTGCTCTTTATTTTCGTTAGCTGGTTGCTTTGGGGAAGCTTTACCTTGAGAGATGAGACCATGGATGCAGTGATTGGTACTCTGGTTTTGTGTTCTGTCAAAGACGTTGACATGGCACTTAGAGGTATTCAAAAATTCCTTGCTCCTTTGTAAGGTCCATGTTTAACAGCTCTTTTACCATGCACCTCTGATTTTGCATCATAAAACGTGAAATGATTTTCTTTGTCTGAGGCCTTTCTTATCTCAAGGATGAAACTTACACCACCAATTATGTTTGAAAAGGCATCAATAATGAACCATGTGTATCTTAATTGGTAGTTACCCAGGAAGTAAACTTCTGGAATTAGCTCTCTAAATGTGTCTACATGATTCTATAAATGTTCATTATATAATATAATTACTCTGATGGCTTTGGATTTCTTTTGCCTATTTACACCATATACGAAGCTAACTGCACAAGCTATATAATATTAGCATTTTTTGAAGCTTGCATTACTACTGGTAAAATCCTTGATATGACCTGCCTTGGAAATTTTAGTTAGCAAATCTGAATATTTGCTGACGATGTCTAGCTGCTATCCAATAAGAGTAAATGATGATATTTATAATAATGTTTATGTGGTGACATGCCAATCTGGTATGTGTATTAACTTAAGCATATAATTTCACATCTGAGTTTTGTTATTTTGGTGCTTTATTTCTTTTGAGTAAACAAAAAAATTCCCGTTGCCTGAGAGATTCAAACTCTCGCGGGAAACCCCATGTACTTAGCAGGCACATGCCTTATCCACTCGGCCAAAGTGACATCGTTCTTCTTTTCGGTGCTTAATTTGAGCTAACATGTATTTTCTAAATCAAGCTTCTCTTGATACCAAATTCAAATACAGGCATGTTTATTCTACAAGAAACAGACATATTTGGTAACTCTGTGCTGCGAAATGGACTGATGCTTCTGTCTAATAATCGAAGGGTGTCATGTTGCTTTGAAATGTTAAACTTCTAGTTCTTTAGCATTTAGTGCTATAGATACTGATTTATCATGAACCCATGCAGAGGTTAAAGGGGTGTTAAAACCAGGCGGCCTTTAATTATTCATGGAGCATGTGGCTGCGCGTGGTATTTTTCTGAACTTCTTACCAGACTGATGAGCAGGTCGGTTAGTGTATTATTCTTGTTAATGGAATTTCTCTTGCAGATGGCTCTCTTCTTCGATGCGTGCAGAGTATTCTTGATCCACTCCAGCAGTTCGTTGCAGATTGGTGTCACCTGACTAGAGAAACAGGGAAGCTAATTTCGGAAATAGGATTCTTTTGTGTGGACCTCAACGCTGAATACCTGTCATCTGTCATCTTTTCAGATCCCCATGTTTACGGAATAGCTCGTAAATAACATCTGCATGGTTATTGCTATCTTTCTGGTAGATTGTAATATTTCATTATTCTTCTCTTCTTTTTGGAGAACATACGACAATGCCTCTTAAATGACCATTTTTTTTCTGGTGTAACTCAATTCTTATCGCAGAAGAATCGTCTAGCTGAACTTGTTTGCTTTCCCAATGTGCTGGACAGGGATCTAACTAGTACTGTCCTTTTGGGCATGCAAAACAAAAATCATATGAGATGGATGCTAGTGAAAAAATTATGGAGCAAGTTTAATAATTTGTCATATTTTTCTCCACATTAATCTTAAAAAATAAATCTAAAAGTTTAAAACTTTTCTACCAACAGAGATTTCAATCTTGGTTTAAAAAAGATGCGATATCCTCTTTCTTTCTCATTTTCAGTATATATTTTCTTTTGTTTCATGCTACATAGTTATATGATATATATTAAATAAATTAATCATTAAGTTAATACACATCTTCAAATAAATAGATATATAGTTTTTAAAATATAGAGTTTATCAATACATAGTATACAGTCAGGTGTTACATACTTAATAATTAGTTATTAAGCAATTCAATATACACTTTTAAGTAAATTAATATATAGTTTACATAATATTATATTTATCGGTATATACTATACGGTTTGAGGATATATGCTCATCGACTTTTTGATATATACTGTAAATATTTTTTTGGTATACATATAATAATAATCTAATATATATCTCCAGATAAAAAAAATGTCCTAGAAAGTGTGTATTAATTTATTTGAAAGTGTGTATTGGATCATCACTGGGTGCATATTTAAAAAGCTTATAGTATATATTAGAAAGTTGATAAGTATATCATCATATCATATAGTGTGTACTAATTAATATAATATTCTAAAAATTATATATATATTTGCTTTGAGGTGTATATTGGGTTATTAGATAACTAGTTTGTTAAGTATATATCATCCAACTGTATACTATGTATGGGTGATCTAAATGTTCTAAAAATTATATATCAATTTATTAAAAAAGCTTGTAGTATGTATCAAGAAGTCGATAAGTATAAATCATTATACTATATAGTGTGCGCTGATAAACATAATATTCTAAAAACTGTGCATCAATTTGGTTGGAGATATGTATTAAGTTATTAGATGATCAATTTGCTAAATATGTATTTAATCATGTACTGTGTATTGATGAACTCCATGTTTCAAAAATTATATATTAATTTTTCTTGATATGTATGTTGACTTGCTTGATGATTAATATGCTTGATATGTATCACTTAGTCATGTAGTATGTATTGATAAAAAAATATATTATGAAAATGAGGAAAAAAGTGAACACTATCTTTTTGTTATTAATTACGAGACTAATGATTTTGTTAGTACGAGATTTTAACTTTATAGTTTCTTCTTTAAGATTGGTATTAGAAGAACCATGGCAAAATAGGAAGCCCGTTCCATATGATATTCTATGGTACCCACCTCCATATGATTTTTGTTCATGTGCACATGGCACATTCACCAATTGATTTAGCATTTTAGATGCATCATCCAATAATTGGATTTGGAATCTCTTGTTGCTAAGCAAAGAGATGGGATCAATATCGAACCGGACTTGATTCATTAAATAATTATATTTTAAATGAAAAATGGTGATTCGAGCCATATGAGCTGAGTATTCACCCAAATGGCTTGGCTAAGTTTTTAAGAAGCTAAAAAGCATTTTCTTTGGATGGTTTTGATAAAAAAAATATATATAAAAGTTATTTTGTTTTTAACAAAAAGATGAAAATATTTACTTAAGGGAAGCTCCATTTTTGACTATTTGTTCAAAAGTATTTTTTAGTTCATGTCGAGGAGCTATTTTATTTTTATAAAATTTTACTTTCTAGCCAAAGCACTAATGATTAAATTACATAATTATAGTTGTATTCCTTTAAAACATAATGCACAAAAATAATATTTATGCAAATAAGAGGAGAGTGCTCTCAAGAACCCTAATGCAAAAAATGAACCCCAATCGGATTTGGCTCCTTCCCTTCCTATGCGATCAAGGTATTATTTTTACACAAAAGGAACCTCAATCGGCCTTGGCTCCTTTCCTTCCGATTCAATCAAGATATTATTTCTTATCTCTTCAATTATTTAAAGTTCTAGATATTCTTTTAAGATTTTCTGATTTTGTTCTAATTTTTATCTCAAATAGAGAAATGCTATGGGATAAAGCTCCATCTCAGAGCATCGTTGCAGGTGATGCTGTTGTCTTCATGGCATGGGATACTCGATTTGCTTGGCTGATGATGGCATCACCCCTTTCTTTCATCACCCCAAGCTTGCTTTTTCTTCTTCCAGAGCCCTTCCCCCTTCTTTTTTTCCCCTCTCTTTCTTCTTGTCCTCCTCCACTCTTAACATCATTTAATTAATGGGAAGTAATGGCTCCTTGGAGGCAATCTGATCCCTCTCTTTCCCTCTCTCTATCTCTTATCAGCCCCCCTCAATTCCCCCCCTCTGGGTGTTCAAGGTGAGAAGAAAGAAGTGGTCACATGTAGAGATGCTGGCTGGCTTCATGAGGTTCATTTCCTTGGCCATCATAATTTGGCTCTGAGAGTCTCTAACTTGGCTAGTTTGTCACTACTTTAGGGTCTTGTTTAACAACTCTATTTATATTATTATTATTATTATTATTATTTATAAAAGAAGGTCAAAGCTGTATTAACTGAGAAGTAAAGGATACTATACAAGCTTTATAATTGTATTATTTTTTTTCCACTTTTAGGATTTTTTTCGACTAAGATAAATGACATTCTTAGTACTTAAACAATTATATTTTGTTGTAAAAAATGGATAAGAATGTACAAGGTTCTGCATTAACATCAGTTTATATACATGAGGCATTATTATAGAGCAGGCTTGCTTTTCTCTCTATGTGCATCATGTTATGTCAATAAAATAATCATATTATATATACATGAGCTCCACTTCGGGTTTTGAATTTTTCTATTTAGGTATCTTTATCCGTTTAATTATAACTCAACATGCAGCATGGGTTATTTACCATCGACGCTGTGCTATAGTATGGCTATCTTATATTAATAGCGGTGGTTATAGTGTTATAGATCCATTATGTTGGAGAAGAAGTAGAACTAAAATAAATAAATTAAGTATAACTTTGGTGGAAGTTTGGTTATAGTCATGGCTGCCTAAGAGTTGAAGAGCAAGGGATCACCTAAATGAATATTTTATATGATCATAATTTATATGCCCAAAAGCATTGAATCAATTCATAGTTGTGGTCCATGGAATAGTTATGTAAATTATTTATTTAAAAAATATTATTTCATTTTGTTTGTGTAGAAAAATGGTTATGCATATAAATTATATTTGTATATATTGTATGAGTACATGTATGTTGATTATAAATATTTATGAATGCATAAGTAGTTTTGTTTATATAGGAGAAATGGATATATATGTACTTTATATGCATGTGTACATAAATTAGATATTTTTATGTATGCTTCATAAAATATCTTATGATTATGGTTGAAATCATGATTATAATTGACAAAGTATTAATTTTATGCCCTTATTGTTTCATTCTAAAAAAAAAAAAAAAGCCTAAGCAGTGTCAAAATATCTTTATCGATCCATCAACCTAAGATGATAAGAAAAGGAAGGCTATAATTTGGAATAACAGATCGATAGAGGAGTTCATTGATATATGCATTGGTGAAACTTAAATTAATATAATTAAATAATTCAATAAGAAGACTATAAATCAATATGACTACAAATAATTTAAAAATAAATAGGATGATCTAGAAGCATATTGGCATTTTTGGATGAGATTAGTGGAAAAAAGGGCTTGGATGGGATTCGGTTAGAAACACAATAGATGCATTGGATGCATAGAGGGAAAAAAATTACATGTGTATGTAATAATTGTTTGATATTTATAAGGATTTTTATACTATGATTCATAAATTACTATTGACAATTATATATTCTTAACTTACAGAAAATTCATGATGTAGCTAAGTTTCGAGAATGGATTTATAATATGCCACGAAGTTGGATATATTATTTAGAGATACTAAGACTGCTAGAGAGAGGGCCTAGGCATCAGTTTTATTGATATAAGAGGATAAATTGGATATCTTTGGAGAAGATGAGAGATTGAATAGGATTAATACTGATATATTTGAGAGCTTATATGTCTCGGATGAAAAACATACTTTGATTATACATGGAATCGATGATTTTTCCATTGATATGGATAATGGTAACCCTACACCTATGTCTTATGCCACAAAGGAGAAAGGAAAGAAGAGAGTTAGCCCAAGGAATTAGGATAAGAAATGCAAGATAGGGGGTGCTGTGCAATTATCTCAATAGTTGAATCATCTTGTTGACGTGATGGAGAGCAGTACCATATTATATAGGATAATTGATAAGTCTAAACATATTATCGATGGGATTATGGAAATAGTGCATACGATGCCCAAGATGAGAGCACAAATCGAACTGCTTCTATTGTGCTAAGGTGCTATACAAAATATCATAGCTTGCTGGCTTGCTGTGATTTTGATATGTGTTTTATTTTTATTTGGAGTGGATGGGAGGTATTGCTCATGATATTCATATTTTTTAGTGGCTATACGTAGAGAAGAGCTCAAATTTTCACATCCATCTAGAGATATGTATTTTAATTAAATATATTATAGTGGTTTGCATATATTTTAATTTTTATGCATAAATATTAAATTCTAGCTATTCTAATTCATATATATTTATGTAGGTAAATATTATTTAGTGGATGCAAGATATCCTCATATGTCAGGATATATGGGACTTTAAAAAGGGGAGACTACCATATTTTCGACATGGATCATCAACTAAGGGGTATGTACAAAATCTTTAATTATGCATGTTCCTTACTGAGATGAATGTTTGAATGTTGGAAAAGTAAATTGAGAATATTGAGTACAATGCCTAGCTTCCTTTATTATAAATAAGCTCAAATTATGGTGGATTCCATGGCCATCAATAACTTTATTATAAATCATGCAATTAAAAATTTTGAGTTCTAGCCTTATGATGATTATGAGGATCTACTCTCTTCTGATTATTTAAAGATTAATGAATCATAAGAAAATTGAATATAAAGCAAAATCAGACAACATGGACTATGAGATGGATATTTTGTACGACCATATTGCTACGTTTTTTATGGCTTGTTGACTTTCTTTTATATGAAATCATATATGTGGCCCAAATTTTATGCTTTTGCATCATTCATATTTTATATTTAAGTAGACAATAAAGTTGCTTCTTCTATTTTTTTTGCTATTAGAATCAAGAATGTAAAACACTTATGTGACATTAATGGTTAATGCATCTTCTAGAATTTGTTATGGATATGGTGGCATCAAATATATACTTGATTTATCAATGCCAATTGCTAATATTTCATTGTGTATAAGAAAAGCAAGAACAGAAAAGAATTAGATAGAAAAGAATCCTAAAATCTTATTTTTGCTAGCATGATTGCATGCATCTATATTACTATAAATATGATATTATATTATATTATATTAGTATATTATATTATACTATTTTATATTATAGTATAATAATATAATATAATATATTATAATATATAATATTATAATATATAATAATATTTTAATATATAATTTTGGTAATAGTTTATATCTTAGTAACCTGCTATATTAATATTATTTTGCCATTTAGATTTTTGATATTTTGATCAAGCTTATTATATTTGCTATACAGAGGATGATGGAGTTTCTTGATCGTTGTATATCATTTTGTCTCTCTTGCTTTGTTTTTTGTTCTTTTTCTAACATTCTTATTTCCTTTTGAGTCTCTCACAATTTGACTTCCTCGCAGGATTAGAGGGAAATAGAGTAAAAAATAAATTAAAGTATAAGATAAAAAGTAAAAAGAGAATTCAGTCAAGAAAATACTTACAATAATAGGTTTTTCCTTCCTCCTCATGTTGAAAAAAAGAGTCAGAAAAGGAGGAAAATAAAATATAAGATAAAAAGTAAAAAAAAAAGGGATTAAGTCAAGAAAGTACTTAGGGTTCATTTGATTGGGGTATCTTAGAATAAAGAGTAATTTGATAATTTTTAAAAATTATTTATCTAAAAAATAATTACGTAAAAACTAAATTTTCTCATATTTGATTGGTGGAAAAGTATTCAAAAAAATAGCATCGAAAAAGGATTATTATGTTTGATTAAAGGTAAATTACCCAATTTTCAACAATACCCTTAAGTAAATAATTTAGATAATAATATTTTTTTTCGTAATATATTTGTTAATCATTTATAGCCCACATACATAAATACCATAAATATTGGCTATTTCAAATATTGAAACATATTTATGATAAATATTTTTAAATTAATTATATATACATATATTTTTATTATAAATAAATATTTATATGTTTTGGTATATAAATAAGTATATTAATTATTAAAAAAATCCTATGTTAGATTATTGATAATTAATAAATATTTGATAATTATTTATTAATAATTAATATTTATTCATAAATATATAAATATATTAAATATATAAAATTTTTATAAATATTATTAATTCATATATTCATAATATATTTATATAATATTAATATAATCAATTTTAGTTATATTAATATAATTAACATAACATTAATATAAACATTAATATAATATAGGTGAGGTCATGTTTAACAAGAAATGATATTTTTTAATCTAGTTTAGAAAAATAAATACTAACTTTCTTATGATATTTATTTTATATTTTTATTAAAAAATAGATATGAGATCTATTATTTATTTTATTATTATTATTTATTTTTTAATCAAATATGATAATTTGGTATAAGGTTTATTTTTTAAGATTATTTCTTCGGGCCTCTTGCCCGCGTCGATGGGTTTGCAATGGGCATTGTCCCTTGGAAGCCGTTAAGCAAGGCTAATTTATCGATGCATAGTATTTGTTTGGCGGGCATCGGATAAACGAGGGAGATATTTTTATAATATTACTTTTTTAATATTTATTTTTAAAAATATATTTTTTAAAATTTATTTTTGAAACCATCATGAGGTGAGGTGGAGGTGATGTTGTGAAATTGCACATTGGATATGCGATTTTAGAATTGAACTCGCATATTCAATTTATGATTTTAAGATAACATGATTTTTTTAATAAAAAATAAAATAAAATAATAAACTCACGTCGTTCAGGAGAAATCGTATCTTCTTTTTTCGTCCTCCTGCACATTTTTTTTTTCCATCAAATGGTTTGCCGGGGGCTGGGGGAAGGAATGGAGGGGGCGGCGATGGGGTGGGGCTGTGGAGAATACGGGGGGTGGTGGGGCGGGGCCGTACGAACGATGGTGAGGCAGGGCCGGGGGAGGGAGGGAGAGGGGGTGGTGGTCGTGCGGGTGCAGCACGGACGATGATGGGGCGGGTGCAATGCAGACGGTAATTGGACGGGGCCGATGGAGGGGAGGGGGGCCGATGGTGGCGTCGGATCACGGAGGGTGCAGGGGCAATCGCACGAGATGCTGCATGAATGGCGGTGGGATGGGGCGGGGAAGGGGAGGGGAGGGGAAGGCGGCAATGGGTGCGCCGGGTGGGGCGGAGGTGCTGTGGAAGGAAGAAAAAGAAAAAAATGGTAAAAACGAAAAGAAAGAAAAAAAATTAGGGAGGGGAGGGAAAAAAAAGAAAAAAAAAATATTTTTTTATTATTTATTAAAAAATATTTATATAATAGTATATTATTTTTTTAAAAAAATATTTTTTTAAAAATAATAACATTATTTGAAAATAATATTTTAAAAATATTTAAAAAGATAATATTAAAATAATATTTAAAAAATAATATGTTGTATAAAAATATTTTAAAATATTAAAATATAGTAACATTATTTGAAAGTAATATTATTTTAAAATAACATTATTATTTTATTATTTACATAAAAAATATTATTTTTTCTTTTCTCCTTTCATTCACCAAATAATAAAATAATATTTTATTATTAATCAAACAATAATATTTTTACTATTAATAAAAAATAATAATATTTTACTATTATTTTAGTAATAAAACTTAATTCAAAAAATGAATAAAAATCTATTATTTATTTTTGTTATTAAATATGTTATTTATTTTTATTTTCAAAAATATTATTTTTATTAATAATAACATATTATTAATAAAAATATATTATTAATAATAAAATATTATCCAAATAATATTTTATAATAATATTTTTGAAAATTAAAATTTTTAGAAATAATATGTTAGTATATAAATAGTATTTTAAAATTAATAATAAAAATATTATTTTTTAGAAATACTTAAAAAATTCTACATTAATTCGGTGAAGTTTTTGAATTTTTATTATCAGTAAAGTAATAAGATTTTATTATTATTTTTAAAATAATATTTTATTAGTTTTATTAAAATAATAATATATTTTTAATAATGTTTACCAAAATAATGTTTTATTATTTTTAATAATAACGTATTTTCTAAAATAATATATTTTTTTAATAATAACGTTTTTTAGAAATAATATTTTTTAAAAATAATATGTTATTATTATTTTTTGAAAAATATTTTTTTAAAAAATAATATACTATTATACAAATATTTTTTTAAATTAATAATTAAAAAATAATAATATTTTTTTTTTCCTCCCCGTCCCCAAATTTTTCTTTCCATTTTTTCTTTCTTTTCGTTTTTACCATTTCCCTTCCCTTCCTCCCGCAGCACCCTCCGCGGCCCGGCGCCACCGTCGTCCCCCCCCCCCCCACCTCCGCCGGCCCCGCCCCACCGCCGTCCTCATCGCACCCGCCCCACCGCCGTCCGCGCCGCACCGGCACGACCACCACCCCCCTCCCCCGGCCCCGCCCCACCGCCCCCGCACTCTCCCCTGCCCCACCCCGACGCCGTCCCCTCCCTTCCCTCCCCCGGCCCCGGCGAACCGCTCGGCGGAAAAAAAAAAAAAAAAAAAGCGCGCAGGGGAATGAAGGAAAAAAAAAAAAAGGCGAGAAATCGTATGTTGAAGATGCGGTTTCTCCTCATCACATCCCCCGCGTGCGAGTTTATTTTTTTATTTTATTTTATACGGTGAAATGAAATCGCATGTGCGATTTCGCCACCGCGGATAGTTCAAAAATAAATTTTAAAAGATAATATTTTTAGAAATAAATATTATAAAAATAATATTTTAAAAAGATCCCCGGTAAACGCGTGCGTGGCTTTTGTTTACGCCGAAACGCCGCACTTGGGATTCGTTGGGTTTTTTTTCCCCTCTCTTCCTCCCTTAACGATGCGCGCGCTTTCTGATATCCTGCTTGTCGTCTTCTGACGCATGGGAGCCGACCCATTCGGCGCGGATGGATGGTTTGGGAGTCGTGACTTTTCTTTTTTTTTTTTGTTTTTTTGGTTGCGGTGGCTTCGCAGCGAAGCTAAAATGTCTTCCCTGCGACTTTGACGGATGGAATTATTTTTTAATATTTAACTTTTGGATGGGGGGCTTCGCAGTGCTTGCGAATCGGTGGCTCGATCGATCTGGGCGGCAGGCGTCAGCGGCGGACCGTGTACTCCTCCGTCTCCGTACCTGCCTGCCCCATCTCGCCTCTCCTGAGGCCCCTCTCTCGGCCTCCGCCGAAAGCCCGTAGTTTGACCCTGCCCCTCGCCCGGTCATCGCCCGCCGGAGAGGTGTCGCCGGAGGCGGCGGGCTTGAACATGGACCCGCGCTCGTCCCGTGCTCTCCGATGCTGCCCCTGCGGACGGCGGCTGGGCCTATTGGGAACCAGGGGGGCGGCGCTGCTCCGTGTTCGTCCCTCTAAGGCGTCGGGTGCTGGCCCCTCCGATCCAGAGGCAAGAACTCGCGATCTTACAAGAAAAAAGACAGGAGCTTCTTAACTTCCATTGTTCGATTTGTTGCAAAGTTCACTGTAAATTTGCATGTATTTGTCATTGTTAGGCTATCGTGGAGAGATTCCATCCTCGAAGGCCGGATTGGTACGAAGAATTGTACGCGAAGGTTCTGAAGAAATGCACGAGATCCTACGAAGCTCAGGTCAGTGAATATCTTCTTTAGCGAATGTATGACAGCTATTTAAGCATTAATCCTTTTAAACAGAAACTTCGATGTTACGATACTTAGACCTTTAAAAATCAATCTTACGGGCGGCAAAAATTGGAGAGATTAATAATTAAGGAAAAGGTTGGTATAATTAAGGATGTTGGTGCAGATTTTGATTAATGCCGGATCAAACTGGAGCGGAGGAGGATGAGGTCACGGTGACCTGCAAAATAAAGCCTCATCCAAAGTCGGTAGTGGTGGCTCCGGCAGGATCCTTCGATGATCAAGTCAGCTCTTCTGGCCCACAGAAATAGAGTGCTCGGAAAAGAGTTCAGTAAAGTTTTGGAAAGAAGAAGAGAGCTTAGAGAAAACATATCTGGAGGGTCCTTTTTTATAAACGGAGCCTGTAGCGGATTGATAATGACAGCTGCAACCGTCTGGTAGCGGGACGCTCGAGGCCTGATGGAGCCTGTCATGGAGGGGGTGCTGCCTGTAGCACCGCCTGCAGCAGACTGATGGCGACAGCCGTAGCTGTTCGGTACTGAGCTCGAAGCTACGTGGGGCTTGGTACGGAGAGGGAGAGGCGTCACCAGACTGATAGTGATTGTTCGTTGAGATTGAATAATCGAAGTTCGGAGAAAGCAGGCGTTGGCGGTGAGGAGCTTTGACATACATCAATTCCAGAGGAGTTCAGACTCTTAAAGAAAATACGGCTAGAGGGGATCATTTAGGAGGAACGCTTGCTGAAATTTGAAAGCAATCTGTTGGAGGAATCTGACTGAAGGAGAAGTTCGGAAGGAGTTCGGCTCCTGAAGGAGTCCGACTGCGGAAGAAGTCAGGAAGGAATTCGGCCGCTGGAGAAGTTTGAGAGGAGTTTGGCTTCTATAGACATTCGTCCGAAGGAGAGATCCGGAAGGAGTTCGGTTCTTGTAGACATCCGATTGAGAGAGAAATCTGGAAGGAGTTCGGCTCCTGAAGAAGTCCGACTGCGGGAGAAGTTCGGGAGGAGTTCGATTGAGGTTCGACCACTGAGGAGTTCGGCCGGCTGAAGGAGTTCGGCTAATGTTGGCCGCTGGAGGAGTTCGGCTGGGATCCGACCGCTGGAGGAGAATTTTCGATCGAAGCTCTTCTGTGATTATCAGTTGTATTAGGCTAAGCATCAAGCTGGACTTTGGCGGGAGTGAGGTTTATCCTCAACAATAGTCTCTTTACTCTCGAGTTCGAAATTCGAAAGAAGGGAGTACAAAAAAGATGACTGTCAAATTTCTCTTCAGGGCTCTGAACCAGTTCAGATTGAAGCTCGGGGGAGATCTTATCTTCAGCCAAGGCTGACGTTGAAGTTGAAGTTCGGGAGAGATCTTATCTCTAGCCGAGGTTGAAGTTGAAGTTGAAGCTCGGAGGAGATCTTGTCTTCAGTCGAGGTTGATGTTGGAGTTGAAGCTTGGAGGAGATCTTATCTCCAGCCGAGGTTGAAGGAGATCTTATCTCCTGTTGACGTAGACTTTGAAGCTCGGGGAAGATTTTATCTCCAATCGAGGTTGAAGGACTTCGACTTGCTCATGTCAGGATGAGGTTTTTCTCATGTTCCTAATATGGCCACTATTGATTGCTTCTTTTCTGTCATCACATAGCTTTTGCATCAAGAAACAATAATATTAAAATGGAGTTTTATTGAAAGAAAGTTACTGGTAGTACATCCTCAGATTTTCTGAGTTCCAAGATCGTGGGAGTGTTGTTCCTCCGAGCTCCTTCAGACGATAAGTTCTAAGTCGGACGACCTCCTCTACTTTATACGGGCTTTCTTAATTTGGGGCAAGCTTTCCCTAGCTCTTAAGGCTGAGAGATAGCGGCTCGCCGAAGTACTAACTCCCTCAGAAGCAGGATTGATGATGCCGAGAGACGGCCGATCTCCTTGTTGTTCCTCTCTTATTGATAGTTTTGACTACGGCAGCATCCTTGGCCGATCTTCTTTTGCTTCAAGCTGGCGTCTGAGGAATCGATCCAGTCGGCCTCTCCTGATGAGCTCCTCGATTTCGTCTCGAAGCCGAATGCATTCTTCAGTATCGTGGTCGTAGTCACAATGGTAGAGGCAGTACTTGCTTCGATCGCGCTTGTTTGGGGGAGATCGTAATTCTTCTGATCTTGGTAGCTGATTCTTAATTTCCATCAGAACTTGAGTTTTAGGAGCATTAAGAGGGGTGTAGTTATGGAACCTTCCGGATGGAGGACTTCTTTGTGCCATTCTGTCGGAGCTTCTTTAATGACGAGCTCGAAGAGGAGTTCGGGCTCGCTTGTGCTCGGGGGGAGTCCGTGAGCGCGATCGAACTTCATTTGGCCCTCCATCAGTCGCGAGTTTATTAGACTCGTCCGCCTATCGCTCTCTTACGACTTTTTCATCCTTCAACTTGAAGGCTTCTTCCGCACGGACATATCTCTCGGCCCGGACTAGTAGATCGACAAAGTTTCTGGGGTACTTCTTCTCTAGAGAGAACAGCAAATCGTTCTTTTGAAGGCCGTCCTTGAGTGCGGCCATCGCAACTGACTGGTTCAGGTTCCGAACCTCCAACGCAGTAGCATTAAACTGGGTGACATAAATCCGGATGAATTTTTCCTTCCTTTGCTTGATGTTCATCAGAAAATTCGAACCTCGGCGCGGATGTCGGCTGTTGACAAAGTGAGCCACAAACTGATGGCTCATCTGATCAAAGAAGAAGATCGTATTCAATTTCAACGCTAAGTATCAGTTTCTTGCTGCTCCCTTTAAGGTGATGGAAAAGCTCGACATAATATGGCGTCTGGTGCGCTATGGAGCAGCATCATGGTCCGGAAAGCTTTCAGCTGATCGATCGGATCAGAGGTTCCATCGTAGTTTTCAAATTGGGGGAGTTTGAAGTTCGGTGGAATGGGCTCTTGCATAATTTGGAGAGAGAAAAGAGGATCGATGCAAACGTCGTCATAGTGAGCTGAAGCGATGTGGTCAATCCGCCGATCCATCCCCCGCAGTTTCTGATCGAGGATGTCAACTCGATCGCAGGTCTTGGAAAGCTTCCGACCGTGGATGGGGAAGGTCCCTTTCGGAGAAGAACCATGATCCAAGCAAGGACCCTCTGCTCTCTATTTCTTCTTTTCAAGGGCGACGGGTATGCTAGCCTAAGTGCCCCTTCTTGGGATCAGTTCCTGATATCTTGACGATGGGTTTCTTGACAGAACCACCATCGGAGGTTGCCGCATGGCCTGCACCATTTCGGTGAGGACATGAATCCGCTGTATCAGCAGGTTAAACTGCTCCGGATCTACCATGGCCGTCGGTGGAGGTGGTGGTTGAAGCGTCGGCGATGGAGTAGGAATAGATGGATTTGGCTCAGACCTTGAAGGAGAAGGTCGGCAGGGTCGATTGAGCACTCCTTTAAGAATAAGGGTACCTCGAAAACAGAGATTCCTTCCTCCAACGCCAATTCTGTTGGTGCAGAATCTGGTTGACGCCAGATCAAGCTGGAGTGGAAGAGGATGAGGTCGCCGCCGGTGACCTGCAAAATAAAGCCCCGTCCGGAGTCGGTGGTGGTGGCTCTGGCAGGATCCTCCAACGATCAAGTCAGCTCTTCTGACCAACAGAAATAGAGTGCTCAGGAAAGAGTTCGGCAGTGTTTTGGGAAGGAGAAGAGAGCATAGAAAAAACATATCTGGAGGGTTCCTTTTTATAGATGGAGCCTGTAGCGGATTGATAGTGACAGCTGCAGTCGTTTGATAGTGGGACGCTCATGGCCTGGTGGAGCCTGTCACGAAGGGGGGTGCCGCCCATAACGTCACCTGCAGTAGACTAATGACGACAGCCGTAGCTATCCGGTACTGAGCTCGGGGCCACATGGGGCTTGGTATGGAGAGGGAGAGGCATTGCCGGACTGGTAGTAATCGTTCGTTGAGATTGAATAATCGAAGTTCGGAGGAAGCAGGCGTTGGTCGGCGAGGAGCTTTGACATACACCAATTTCAGAGAAGTTCGGACTCCTAAAGGGGATACGGCTAGAGGGGATCATCCGGGAGGAACGCTAACTGAAATCTGGAAGCAATCCACTGGAGGAATCCGACTGAAGAAGTCCGGAAAGAGTTCAGCTTCTGCGTATATCCATCTGAAGGAGAGATTCGGAAGGAGTTCGGCTCCTGAAGGAGTTTGACTGCGGGAGAGGTCAAGAAGGAGTTCGATCGCTGGAGGAGTTCGAAAGAAGTTCGGCTCCTGTAGACATCCGTCCAAAGGAGAGATCCGGAAGGAGTTTGGCTCCTGTAGACATCCGATTGAGGGAGAAATTTGGAAGGAGTTCAGCTCCTGGAGGAGTCCGACTGCGGGAGAAGTCTGAGAGGAGTTCGGCCGCTGAAGGAGTTCAGTTGGGTCTCGACCACTGAGTTCGGCCGGCTGAAGGAGTTCGGCTAATATTTGGCCGCTGGAGGAGTTCGGCTGGGGTTCGGCCGCTGGAGGAGAATTTTCGATCGAAGCTCTTCTATGATTATCCCAGTTGCATTAGGCTAAGCATCAAGCCGGACTTCGGCGGGAGCAGGGTTTATCCCCAACAAAGGAGAAGGTTGGTGAATGGAAGAGCAATTGAATAGTAAGTCTGAAAAGTGTTGCTGCTAGAATCCGAGGTCAGTAGACATGCGAGTTCTCTTGTCGGAGGTTCTCCGGCGGGAGACTTTTTGATGCTTAAGCCAATCAAATTCTAGGGAAGGAAGAGAGAGTGGAGAGGGAGAGTGCGGTGGATAAAGCTGCAAATGGATGAGGTGGATCCATGACTCGACCTGACCTGCCCACTTAGACTCGATCCAAACCGCTTTATAGGGCTTGTGGGGCTGGGTCTGGTTCTAAAATTGGATCCTTTCAACTTTTTGAGTCGGGTTTGGGTTTACTGAAATTTGATCTAATCCGTCCCATTTGATTTCTAGATTAATTTTGGATTTTTGGTCCGTGACCCAAGCTGATCCGAACCAAGAATATCAGTCATTGATAGACTTAATACTGCACTTCAATTATTCAGCACCATGAAACAATGCTAATTGTGACATGGGAGAACAATAGCATTATGGAGGGAAATATAAGAAAAGCTACATGACATGGCCAAAGTGGCAGCAAATGGTGGCCTTGTGAGGTCTTAATTCTTGTCATGTATGGCTTCAAAGAGTAGCTATCAGCAGGAGTGTAGGATTCAAAACGATTTATCTTGTAGCTATTAGGAGGAAGAGGTAGGCTTCGTATGGAAACAAGGCACAAATCTATATCATCAATGCTGTTGGCTTAGGCAATGCTTGTTTAACGTCAAAAATTCCTTGTACAAGTTAAGGCCTGATTTACCACCATGCATCTTGGATCTCTATTGGTCAACAAATGTGAGATCATTCAAGTCATAGTCCTTTTTTGGTTGGTTCATTACCATCAAGAAATGAGTAAGAATTGGGGGTTTCAACACCAACCGAGGTTCATGTTAGTCATCTCATCCTCATCTTGTTTGTATCTTTGTTTATTGATTTATTCCAATGCATTTATTTATTATTATTGGTCCATCATTTATGTAGTTATTCTTTTGTGTGAACACATTGCAATGTAGATAGGACCCAAATCGGACCCGACTCAGATCTGAATTGTTTGGATTGGGGCCGGGTTATACATGGATAAGATCTGATTCAAATGATCCATTAGGTCAAAACTTTTGACTTTGGACCTAGCCTGACCTGATCTTTTATTGGGTTGGGTCTGAGTCCAATATTAGAATCCCATCAAGGAATTGGATCAGGTCGGGTTCACTCATGACCAGGTCCAATCTAACCCATTTGCACCTCCAGTGGTGGATGCCCTATCTAAAGATTCATCTGAGTGTCCTCCGGTTTTCCTATTTATATAGGAAGGTCGGTGGTTGTTATCAAGATAAGCATCGTGTGGGCCAACAATCTCTGTCGTGCAATAACCCCACAGTAATGGATCCCCATGTTTTGTGGTTATAACCACTTGGATCATGTGATCATGGTTGATCAGTTACAATTGCCATCAAGATTACAGTGTGATGCAATCATGCCCTTTAGTTAGTCTTGATCTGAGGTGCGGGACTTCGGTCTTCCTCGGGGTTACACCACTTCGGTTTACCTCGAGGTTAGGATTCACCACATCAAAAGGATTAATTGTTGATAAGAATATCCAAAAAAAGGATTGTTGGGAAGTCAATAAATGGTTTTCTACTTAACATGCAAATCTTAGGAAAATGATTGGATTTCCTTATTCCAACGTAATAATATTTCATGAAAACATGAACATACTGGAGGATTGCTTGCCCAACCTTAACTAAGCTAGACAGTTTCTACATCTTTTTGCTGGTGATTAGGTTGTTTCATGTTATTTCAACTTTAGCGAGCTAAACAAATTCATGTTCGTACCTAAGATGGGGTTTTTTTATCAAGTTTTAGGCATATAACCATCACTTTCTTATTTTGATATGCCTAGAAGAATACAAGTCAAACATTTTTTTAAAAAAATTTAAATGGGTTTTTGGGATGTCCAGTTACAATAGCTGTATGATGTCTCATACATGGCAAGGAAACATGAACACTTCAACTTAACTGAGAAGGGGAATGTGCTTTTAGCACACATTATAATGCAATAAATCAGTTTGTTTTTGGTTGGCTAGCATGCATACAATTGATTATAGCCTTAATATTCATAGCGAACATATAATAATGATACAAGTAAGCATGCATTCAACGTACTTGCCCTACATATACAACTAGAACTATATATTGTCTAAAACTCTAGCAGACCCTTTTGAGTTGTATATTTGCATCACAAATGAAGCTCAACTATGGCATCATTGTCTTTTGCCTGCCTTAATGCTTTGTTTGGTATGAAGGATGGATTGAAGGAAAGATAGATGGAGGGGATGGATGGAGAATTCATCTATCCTTTTATATATTTGGTGAAACATGAAAAGATGGATAAAAGTGATTTTCTCTTCTATTTGGTATAGAAGGAATGAAAGGAAAGATGGATGATATTTATATAGCATTTTTAGTAAACTATCCTTCGAAAAAAAATTACTATTATTAATTTATTACACTAATTTATATTAAATAAGTAAATAATATATAAACTTATAATCATTATAATCTATAATTATATAAAAAATTATATAAATATTTAATTTTAGTTTAGTTTAATTTAATAAATAATTTTATAATTAAATTATTAATAAATTAATTATATAAATAACTAGCTAATTTATAATTTAATTTGATAATTAATTTTATTAATAATATAAATAATTACTTAATTAATAATTTAATTTAATAATTAATTAATACTATATAAATAATTAATTAAAAATAATAAACAAAAATAGAGAAATTGAAGATAATTTTAGTTATTTAATTATAATTATCTAAATTATGTACTAAAATTAAAATAATTAATAATAAAATTTAATAGTATATGATTAATAGTATATATAAAAATAATATGAATGAAAAAGTGAATAAATATTATAGTTTTGTCAAAAAATAAATAAGAAATAATTTTGTCAATGCAAAAATTCATCCATCAATGCTCCATCCATCCTTCCTTGCATCCTCCCAAATTAGAAGAATGCAAATTGGTGGGCCAGGATGGAAGAAGAATCATACTTTTCATCCATCCTTCCTGTAATATTTTAAATCAAACGGTGGATGGAGGCCATCCATTCTTCCAATCTCATCCATCCTTCCTTTCATGATCCCAACCAAACATAGGATAAGTATTTTGTTCTATTCTTGTCTTGCATATTGGTACTTGATCCAATCAATTTGGTTTTGCTTCATGGATCCTCCGGTGTAATATGTCATCATCCTTTATTGACACATGCTTCTCATAACCTTTTTTTGTGTAATTACTTTTATACTCGTTTGGTTTGCGGGAAGAATCTCCTCTCACTAGAATGTTTTTTTGGAAAGATGATTCCTTGAAACATGATGTCTGGAAAAGTAGTTTTGGCATGTTTGGTTAATCATGGAAAAGTGGCACATTCTAGAGTGGCTTAGGTTTGGTTGAGCATTTTCTTTCATGTGAAGGCTATGTAAAATATCTATCATACTCTTGATAAGAAAAGATCTTACCCCATATTATTCATGGCTTCAAGGGCACTTCTGAAAAAAAAAAAAAGACCCAATTCTAATCCGTAGGAAAGCAAAAAAACCCATATCCCATATGGTTTAATATTCATGGCTTAAAGGGCACTTCTGAAAAAAAAAAAAAGACCCAATTCCTAGTCCAAAGGAAAGCAAAAAAACCCATATCCCACATGGTTTTTTCTTTCTCATGAAACATGAAAATTTTATTCCCATGGGAATGCCATTTTACGATCTCTCTCCTTTGAAAATTCCAACTAAACAAGAGGGCTTTCTTCATTTTCTTGTTGACCACACATTTCCCCTCCTCTTTCTGCAAACCAAACAAATCCTTAGGTTTTCCAGGGCTTTCCTTGCCCTTTTGACGATCATTCTATTTATCCAAACCCTTTTTATCAATGGGACACCATCTTAACATCATTTGATTCCACATGAACAAACTGTCCTGGTTGATTCCACCAAGTTTATCATCCGGGTGTGAATGCAGCTCATTTAGTCCTCTAATCTAGTCATTTCCAGCACTTCTTTTCTAGTTGTACGATACATAGAATGGGCATATTTGCAACAGTTATGTTCCTCTCTTTCATTATTCGCCAACATACTGACTAGTACAAGACTGCTTCTAACCTTTCCTATATAACATGTATGAGAGATGACTGATATTGTTGACTTTTATTCATCATTCTTATTTATTTCCTCTTCCTTTTTGGTGAAGGTTGCAGCCTACAAAGAAAAACTCTTTTCTCAATTGACAGGAGACAGTAAGAAAATACTGGAGCTTGGCATTGGCACTGGTCCTAATTTCAAATACTATGCAAGTGCAGTAGACATTAATGTCACAGGAGTGGACCCTAATAAAAAGATGGAGAAATATGCTCAGGCAGCAGCTGTCGCAGCTGGGCTACCATTAACAAATTTTAGTTTTATGCGAGGGGTATGATACTTTCTGTCCAATATCTTGTTCAACTTCATTATTTATATCCCTGATTTTAGGATTGCATTAATGGCTAGAATCCCATACAATCCGGCTGAGCTATTCGAAGTCCTCACATTTTCTATTTAAGAGTTGTTGTCATTTCCCTTTCTTTTCCATGTTTGCTCGAGATTTTTTTTGTTGATGTTATCGTTATTCCATTAAAGTGGTCATTTTATTGGTTATATCTCTTAACATTTCTTTCATTTTGAGTAGTCCCACACATGTTCGGGATATTCTTCTTGCACTTCTTAGGTGGTTGTGGCTGAGAATGATCTGTTGTGATATTGCCTGTAATTTCACACATCACTTACAAATTAGATCAAAATACATGTAATCTGGAATATAGTATATGAATCAGGTCATACAAAAAATTGCATCTGAGGATATTGAGAGAGTTGATTCATCTTCAGTTTTAGGACACACATACAATGGTGGATTGGCCTAAAAGTTTCTGGGTGTCTGAAGCTTGTGAAGTAATAAAGGAGACTTGTAGCCTCGAGATGTTCATTTACTCACATGAATATTTTGTTAGCATATGTTATTCAGAGATAGGTTACATAAACTGTGTATGGAAAAGGAATTTTTTTATTCTGTACTTTCTTCCGCAAATTTTTTTAACCAATAGAATTTTTAAGTACAGCAATTTTTTAATGCTAAGGAGTTGCAAAAGAATTAATGCTTGAAGGGCTCCTGCTTGTTACTATGTGCATGATTTTCCCATGAAAGTTGAAATTTAACATAATAATTGTGAATTTTTTTTTGTAGAAACTAGATGTGGGATGTGATCTATCATCTACTTTAAAGTAGCTGGATTATATTAGGCAATCTATCATAAAATGGTCAACATGTTCTGAAAATCTTAAATGTTGACTTTTAAAAAAGTATTAAAATTTCTGGCTACCTGCAAGTAAAAAAATTGCGTACATGCTATGTAGTATAATTGGTGTTTATTGATCGTTTATAATGCCAATGATATATAGGATAACATTTTTAATCATGATGTAGATTGAATAAGTTAGTCTTGGCCTTTTTTTTTTTTGGCTCTTTAAAGCTAAAGCAACGTATCCAAAAAATTTGCATGAAAGTTTAGTTTCAAAAGGCAGAAAAAGCAACAATTGACTAACATTTATTTTGATTACTTCTACCCCTTTGATGACGTCGGTTTCCATGCTAAAAGTTTAGAATTTATAGCTTTTCAATTTTTTAATAGACTTCTATATTGTTTTCTTAGAAGCATTTATTGTCAGTCCAGCTCTAATGCAATGCATTGCTCTTTATTTTGTGAGAGTTGGTTGCTTTAGGAATTCATGTCCGTGCTTCTATGCAGGTTGTGGAAGCTTTACCTGTAGGAGATGATACCATGGATGCAGTGATTGGTACTCTGGTTTTGTGTTCCGTCAAAGACATTGACATGGCACTTAGAGGTATTTATAAATTCCTTGTTCCTTTCTAAGGTCCATGTTTAACAGCTCTTTTATTGTGCACCTCTGATTTTGCATCATAAAATGTGTAATTTTTTTCTCTAAGACATTTCTTATCCCGAGGATGAAACTTATACCACCAATTATGGTTGAGAAGGCATCGATAATGAACCATGTGTATCTTAAATGGTGGTTACCCAGGAAGTAAAGTAATAAACTTCTGGAATTAGCTCCCTAAACGTGTCTGCGTGATTCTATAAATGTTCATTATATAACTACTCAGATGGCTTTGGATTTCTTTTACCTATCTACACGGTATATGAAGCTAATTGCACAAGCTATATAATATTAGCATTTTTGAAGCTTGCATTACTACTAGTAATTTCCTTGATATAACCTGCCTTGGAAATTTTAGGTTGCAAATCAGAATATTTGTTGACAATGTCTAGCTGCTATTCCAATAACAGAAAATGATTATATTTATAATAATGTTTATGTGGTAACATGCCGATCTGGTATGCGTATAAACTTAAGCATATAACTTTTGCATCCAAGTTTTGTTATTTTGGTGCTTAGTTTCTTTTTAGTCACAGAAAAAAGAAATAAAGGCGTGCCGTAACCAGTCAGCCAAAGCAAAATTGTTGTTATTTTTGGTGCTCAATTTGAACTGGCATGCATTTTCCAAATCTAGCTTTTTTTGATAGCATATTCAAATGCTGGCATGTTCAGTCTAGAACATATTTGGTAATCCTGTGCTGCCAAATGGACTAATGCTTCTATCTAATAATAAAAGGGTGTCGTGTTGCTTTCAAATGTTAAACTTCTAGTTCCTTAGAATTTAGTGCTATGCATGCTGATTTATCACAAACCCTTGCAGAGATTAAAAGGGTGTTAAAACCAGGCGGTCTTTTCTTATTCATCGAGCATGTGGCCGCGCGTGGTATTTTTTCAGAACTTCTTGCCAGACTGATGAGCAGGTCAACTAAGATCTTGCAGTTTTGTGTATTGTTCTTCTTAATGGAGTTTCTCTTGCAGATGGTTCTCTTCTCCGATGGATGCAGAGCATTCTTGATCCACTCCAGCGGTTCGTTGCAGATGGGTGTCACCTGACAAGGGAAACCGGGAAGCTAATCTCGGAAACTGGATTCTCAAGTGTGGACCTCAACATGGCAGTCCTGTCATCCCTCTCCCCTCATGGTCCCCATGTATATGGAATAGCTCGTAAATAACATCTCCATGGTTATTGCTCTCCTTCTGGTTGCTTGTAACGTAGTAGAATTCTTCTCTTCCTATTTAAGGAGATATGACAATGCCTATTTAATGTCCAGTATTTTTTTGGTGGAAAGTGGGCCTAATTCTCTTTTTTAGAAGAATCGTCTGCCTGAACCTTTTTTTCGAAGATTAGGTACGAGGTGAGGTGACAAGGGATCAACCGGTCTGGAGTTTTGGAGGTATCGCCCGATAATCGAATTCAGACTATTTTGTTGCTGAGCAGGGACATGCGATCACTGGATCGTGTTTGATTCGATAAGAACATTGGGTGAAATTTAACTTTTTCATTATACGTTGCTAACAATTTTATTTTAAATGACTTTAACTGAATTCGCTTGTAGAATTCAGCTTTTGGGCTATCGAAAGCTGTTATGGCAGAAGCAAGTCTTTCATTCCTTGTTTGGACATCCGGAGGGAAAAAGCCGATCAAACAACTAGTAGAATTATTTAGGATTTTTTTGGTATAAGTTGATGGATGAACCAAAATTCTATTCATTAAATATTTGATTTGCAAATCGAGATAAAGTTTTTTTTTTTTTTTCCCCAAAATCTTTCATCTCAAATGCGTTCTTTAGGCAATTTATGGCCTTTGAAAGTTCTTTAGGAGTTTCAATAATGTTAAAGTCATCCACATATACCATAATTATGGCAAACGCCGATCTAGATCTCTTTATAAAAATACATGGACATGTAGTATCATTTGCATAATCTTCTTTCAACAAATATTCACTAAGATGATTATACCACATACGTCAAATTACTTTAATCCATATAAAGATCTATATAATTTGATTGAATAAATTTTTCAAGAATTTGAATTATGTGCTTTAGGCAACTTACGCTACAACAAAACTGACGATTAATTAGAGGCAAAAGTTTAATTACCATGAATATAATTTAAGATATCAAAATTTAGTGATAAATAAAAATAATTACCGTTAATATCTATGTTTTACCCAAAAATATGCAAATTATCATTATAAAATATATTTATATCGGTATTTATTAGTAATTATCATTATAAATCATATTTATACTAGCATTTACCAAAATTGCCATTATAAAATATATTTTATCGATATTTACTAATAATTATCATCGACTTATAATCTCATGCCATGGGATGCAATTTTTTTTAAGAAATATTTTATTCTATTATATCTATTCTAAATATAAATTTAGAATATATAATTAAAATAGAGGATTTAAAATGAAACAACTATTAGAATCAAATGCGAGTGACATCTTTTTACTATTCTATTATATCCATTCATTCCTGGTCTTTTATTTAATTCAATGTCAAGAACATAATAAGCCATCCTCGAGAGTTCACGGACCACAACGCGCAAGGGACAGAAAGATAATGCTAATTATCATTAAAGATGGAGCCCGCCATATTAGGCTTTTTGAGTAAGGGAGCCAGCAATGGAAACGGGAGATGTTTCTACAAATTATATGTAAAGAAGTGGTTAAAAGATGCGTGGTACAGGAATGGGACGGTGGAAGACACATTTGCAAATTGTATGGTCAACTGTGTGGGTACTCAAGTTCCAAAAAGTGCGATTGATATCCATGACAAACATGCTAATAATGGCTAAAGAGCCCTCGACATATCACCTTTTAGGCAGTGTTAGTCTCATCTTGACCTATGATTAATCATCATGCAATCACCCAAAAGGAGTCGCACCATTTTTTGGTCCTATCAGTTTGCCATCCTATTTTTAACACCAAATTCATACTAAGTTCAATTAGGAATCAAGCTTCCAGTGTTAGGGGTTAAACATAAAAGTCAGAAGTTGAAGCTTGAAACTGTCGTCATGCACATCAAGCGCCTATAAGATAATGTGCTTGTCTTGAACTGGTATATGGAATGTATTTTCAGCTTTAGTTGATAGACGGCACTTAAGAATGAAGAAGATAATTAGGAATGAAAAAAAAATGGATAGTACCATGCAATCAATGTGAGTGCTGACAATAATAATATATTCTTTAGAAAAATAGTATAATATCACAAGAGGTCGCAAGTGTTGGCCCATACCACTCCAGTACCCGCACTTGGTCCGCCCGTTTATTATTCTGACTTACGTGGGAGGTTTGGAGTAAGCTTAGGTGATGGCTGGGGTACGGAAAATATCTGATGAGGAAGAAGTGGATTTAGATCGAGACGGCCAAGATCATCGACCCGCAGCGTCGGCTGGGGCAAGGAGCCCCCACCCCGAGCTTCATGATGCCCCACTCCTTTTCTTTCCTTTTTCTTTTCTTTTCTCTTCTTCTTCTTCTTCTTCTTCTTCTTCTTCTTTTCTTTCTCTCGCTTACACGTGGTGGACGGAGGCATTAGCCTTTCAGGAGGATCACGGAGGAAGATAAAAGACGGAGGTTTTGCGGATGGTGATAGTGTGCAGGGATGGATGGAAGGAGGGCCAGGCCCCCCGCCCCACAATATTTAAAAAAAATAATATTCAAATATATATATATATATATATATATATATATATATATATATATATATATATATATATATATATATATATATGGTGGTCCCTACTATATACTTTTTAAGTGGTAAGTGGAGCTTATGGAAGTCTAAGGGCCACCGTCCTTTCCTTCACGCCCGAAATTTTAAAAGCCACCATCCTTCTTTCTTGCATTTTTCCGTTTCTCTTTTTCGTAGTTAAATTCATGGTTTAAAGAGAATAGTCCGATTCATATTTTATTTTTTAGAATTTTAATTTTGAAGAACTGAAGAAAGATCAATGAAATGATCATTAAAGTTTTGTAGCAAGTAAGTATCACTATTCATTAATAATTATCTCCTTTCAAGTGTTTTGGGCTGCATTTACATTCGACTTACAGATTCTTATTTTTTCTTATTTCACCATCTATATTTTTTGTTTTGATCCAAAGATTCTAAACAGATATTTTGAGAAGCCTAATAGATGCATTTTTCTAAGCAGGTATTGCAATCGTAAAAAATTTTCTTGAGATGAAAGAATTTGTTGGTCTCCTACATAATAATAGCTTACGAAATATGGGTAATATACTTTTAAACAAAGCTATTGATGAATTTTATGAGCGTCGTGCACAACTACGATGATCTCTTAAGGTAAATTTCATAGTGATGATTTTTTTATATATAATAGTAATTTTTTTGTTTGGGATGAATGTAAGACTTTTCGATTTCAGATATTATTATTATTGAAATACATATTAAAATTTATCTACTTTGGGATGAATTTTAAAATTTTCTCGTATAAATATTATTTATAATTTTTAATATAAGTATGACTATGCACTTCGGCCCCTCCTAGATTCTAATTCTGGATCCGTCACTAACGGTGCGGGACTGAGTGTGCTTGAGTTGGTCTCTGCTCCCTGTTGAAGAAGCTAGGGTGGCCGGAGGAGGAGGATCGTAGAGGCCAGAGGGGGGTGGAGGCTAAAGGATTTTCGGTGGATGGCAGCGGTATGGGCGATGCGAGACTGAGTGTGCTCGAATTGGTCATCGTTGGATCCGAGAAAGAAATGGGGCTAAAGTGTGGGGGACTGAAGTTGAGAAGCCATTGGAGGAACCCCATGCTGCGGCAGCATCAATGCTGCCGGCAAGCGATAGAATTCCGTCTGTTCCATCTCGTCGCTCATTTTCGTTACTAGAATCATCAAACGCAACCAACAAAGATAGCTTCCAGAGAGGTCCCAATTGGATGGAAAGGAAAAAAAACAAACAACACATGATAGTGGAGGAGGGCGAGAAAACAAAAAAAAAAAACACGCGTAACAAAGAAAAATCACGTATTAATCAAACAGAGGCTTCTAGTTGAGAAGCCTCCATTATAATATATGTATATATATTAAATTATAAGATATTTTTATCAATATTTATTCATAATTATTATAATTTTTTTATTATTTTTTATTTATGTATTTTGTTTGCCAATTTTATGCGTACTCTCCTTCTATTTTGCATGTGGAAAATATTTTCTCTACTCTATTTTCTGCACACCAGCTCAATGTGTAAAATATCTTCCCTTTCCTTCAATTCATCCCTTTAATTATCTAAATAAATAAATAAATAAATAATAAAAATAAAAAAATATTTATATTGATACCACAAGCTATTTAGAAGATTAGAGATCTAATCATAAAACCTAACAAGTAAAATTTTTTTACTTTTGACTGGAAATTTTGTTTTATTTGCATTACATATCTATAAAGTATTTTAAGGGCATAACTTATTAAATAAGATAAGATAGAAATTTGATCATCCTTATATTGGAAAATATATCCTAAAGTCAATCATCTAAGTTGTAGATGATTAAAACTTATATATGAATTATCTAATAATAATAGTTATTTGGTTGATTCATCATGAAAGTTCTATCTTCCTTAAATGAACTCCTAAATTATGATAAAGTTCTTAGAACTATAATCAATAAATAAAAGAGAATATATCAGATGGTTCTTAAACTATTCACGATCAAATAATAAGTTATTAACAAGGATAATAACTTATCGAATGCAGGTTGCTGTATGCCATATGCATTAATTGTCCTCGTAATCAAATAGTGTGGAGATACTAATATGGCATCCAGGTAAGATATAGAAGTACATCTGCATTGAACGTGATCAATATAGTACTCTACTGTCAAGAGTAGCTAGCTAAGATCAATGGGTATAAGTATCCTTCCGATCTGAGATCATTATGGTGACTTGCAAGTAACTCACTGTACTTTAATATCAAACTGTCTGTATTTCTAATATAGGTTTAGAAGATTTCTAGGTATAGTCAAGTACTTATGAAATCGATGTATGAGTCAAGATAGGATTGATCACTCTTGATTAACTTCAGGAAGAGAATGTCTCGCTGTATTTTAATTTACCAAAATCTAGGCCTAGATAATCCTCATGAGGAGTCACGAAATTTACAAAATTTTGAAACATAATAGAGATAACTTGTATAAGTATTGACAGCTTACTCGAAGTCGTCTTGAGCATTATTAGTTAAAGGGATGAATTATACGGTAACTATAGACCAGGGTTCTAAGAATGTTGCTTTGCATACATTCGACCTATCCAAACGTTGGGTATCATTGCTAGATGATTATTTTGATTGGTACAGAAATTGATTTCTGTGCTACCAACTTAGGTTCGAATCTATGGGATCATATATATAAAAGATTATAATCTGATCAGATGGTTAATCGATGATTGAGAATCGTTCAAAGGTTAAACAATCAATGCAATTGATGTTTGACCTAATATAAGTATTACAGAATAATCGATTAGCAATTATATTGCTAATTGGCTTAATTTGATTGAGTAATTGAATTGAGATCAAGTTTAATTGAATTAGATTTATTTAGAATTGGTTTGAATTTAATTGGATTAAGTCTAATTAGATTATTGGATAAGCTAATTACAAGAAACAATAAGTCCCTATTCGACTAGAACTTGAGTGCACCTAATTTTTAATTTGATTAAAAATTAAATTAAATTTAAATATAATTTAAATCTAATTTAATTAGACTCTTAATTAGATTAAAATTATCTATTAATTAAGTTGACTCAAATTTAATTTAAATGAGATTTGAATTGATTTTAAGATGGCTTTAATCTAGTCAAATAGGAGAGTCCAAGTCTAACTAGGATTCCTTTTCTTGCGCCATATTAGAGGTTCCATGCCCACTAATTAATTTTAGAATTTTTTACGTGATTTTCATGCCTAAGCTTCTCCATGCCCCATAATCTCAAGTTTTGGGATCAAGTTTGACCTAGTCATAATTGAAAATTGGTTTGGATTTGAACTCTTCTTGATAGAGTTTTAGAAATCCAAAACTCTTCCTTATTGTTTGTGCCAACTGTTCCCATACCTACTAGATTTTCCTTGCCCCTTTTGATTTTCTTTTGTATGTGGAATGATAAGGTCTCACATTTAAAAAAGTGGAAAGGGGTGTCCAAGAGTTGGACGCCTCACAGGATTCTTTAAAATCCTCCTTAAAATTAGGTTTTGACCTAGTCAAGGGAGGATGAAATGGGATGCCTCCTTCCAATATTTTTGGGGGTCAAAAATTCTAGAAATTACATAAAAAATAGAAGAGAAAGAGAGGATGGCGTGGGTAGTTTTGGGATGCCAATTATATTAGAGAAGGCTCTTTCTTTTGGATATCAAATATTGATGTCTTGAAGGGATAAAGGTAAGAGAAGATTGTCTTCTCTTAATTTTTTTTTTTAAGTATTTTTTTCTTAATCTTTTATGTATTTTTTTGTGTGATAAAAAAATTTGAGAGAGAGAGAGAGAGAGGAAGAGGGCATGGAGATGAGTGCTTCAAGATGTTAGGGCATGATATCCTTTTTGAATATGATCTGATCATGTCCTGATGAGAGAAGATGAAGAGAAGAAAGGTCTTCTTTTATGATTTTTTTGAGAACCCTTTCTTCTCTATTTATTTATAAGATTTTTCTATAAAAAAAATTATATAATATTAGATTTAAAAATATGAAAAAAATTTAGAGAAGAAGGTCTCGTCTTATCCTAACATAGAGATATTTTCAGGACATCAATCGTTGATGTCCTAAAAGAGAAGATCTATCTTCTCTTAGGGTATTTTTTCTTATTTTTATTTTCTAATTTTTGAGATATCCAATGGTTAAATTTCTTTCTTATTCCTTCTCTTATTCTTTATCTCTTGAAGTATCCAAGAGATCCAAAGAATAATTTTTAGACTAACCATCAAGAGAGATCTATGAGAAGCCAGCACTTCAAGTGGATCTTCGTTCGATGAACCTTCAATTGGTGTTGCAACCTTGTGTGGATTATCTGTAAAGGCTAGACGCGTGTACGGCTCCAAAGATAATAATAAAAATCAATCATGAAGTTCTCGATTCATGCAAAAGTAAGAGATTTAATCTTTTCTCTCACCTAGATGCGATCTAGAATTTAGATTTAGAACTATTCTAGATTTAGGGTATTAATTTGATCAATACCAAAAGATTTATTTTTAGATTTATGCATGCATTATGACATATTATAGATCCTAGATGTAGAATTTAGTAATTAGATTACATGCTATTATAGATTAAATAGTTTAATCTACATCTTTTGCTGCATTTTATTTCAAAAAGATTTTGAAATTCAAGCTTGAAACTCTACATATTCACTATTAGTGGTATCAGAGCATCTAGGTTCTATTAGAACATGATCATATTTATATTAAAATAAATTTAAAAAATAAAATTTTAAAGATCACACATATTGATTATAAGATTGTCTTCCTATAAGGTTTATCCCTTATAGTGGAGAGATTGTACTAATCTATTTTTGAATCACGAATAAGTTAGTTGTGATCTAAATAATTTTATGATTTATTTTTAATTTTAAATTTAAAAATTAAATAAATATTAGATCTATTTTAGATTATGTAGATAAGATCTAAATAATATCATATTGAACATATTGATTATAAGGTTGTCCTGCTGTAAGATTTATCCCATACAGTAGAGAGATTATCCTAGTATGTGCTGATCTGATAACTTAAATCATAAATATATTAGATGAGATCTAAAATAATTTATAATTTATTTTTAAATTTTAAATTTAAAATTAAATAGTTTATGATCTAATTTTGATCATTTAGATGAGATCCATATGATATGTTTCATGTTTTGATCTAGATCTTCATGTTGCATATGTTGATATGTAGCTTTTTTTTTGAATCTAATTTACATATGTATGATATATAAGTTTTATAGAATTTAAATTATGAACTTACTTTCTGTAAAATTCTAAATTCAAAATTCTAGGACATGATCGAAATATTAAAATAAATCAGATCTAAAACCATATATTGAATATGATTCAATGTAAACTATTTATAATTTAAAAATATTTTAAATAATTAAATAAAAAATTAGTTTTGAGGTTTCATAAATCAAAATCCATAAGTCTTAAACTTAATTGAGAATTAAGTGATTGTTTAGGATTTAGATTTATGATTTAAAGATTACAAGATAATTTCATAAAACATGGGTTAAAGGATAATGGATTAGCTTTGATTAGGTTCTTAACTGGGTTAGACCTAGGGTTAGATTAAATATGGATTAAGTTAAAAAATTGATCAAACCTAATTAATAGTTAATTAGGATTAGATCATTTTTATAAATTATTTCAATAGTTGTAGTTGATCAAAGTCTATTCATCTAATAAATGGATACTGATCGTGGCTCAATAGTTGAGTTCGAGTCTTTAGGTAGACCAAATCAAAACTTATAAACTGATTGGTGTCTAAGGTAAGTCTGACATTTCTAGATTGATGGTTTTTAATTGACAGCTCATTTATCTGACTATTTTTGATGGTGTCTAAGGCAAGCCTTGGCAGATCCTCTCATCGATCTCACTTACCTGACCAATGTGGTTAATCAGTCTTTAATTAGGTTGCTCATTGATTCGTACTAATCCATGTCACATAGAAAATCAATGAGATTAATTTTATTTAGTGAGACTGATCTAGGTGCCCATGGTCTGATGTTAATTCTAGTCCTTATCAAAGACTTGAGAAGTCAGTAGAAGGACTTGACTTGGTGAAGCAGTGCGGGAGCAAATTGGTCCATGTTCTTTCTATCCTTAAATCATAAATAATTTTAAATTTTTTAAAATTATTAGATCCTTAAAATGATAAAGTTATGGAGATAACTGAGTCATAGCCTCCTATTAAAGTATTTGATAATGGGTCCATTAATTCAATAATCATTGGAGGCCCATAGGCTCGGTGCTTATTGACTAATGGAATTATCATTCATCATATGATGACTTGGATGTATCTTTCTAATGGTGGTTAGGTTGACCAATCATAGTTGGGTTTTCTCATTTGTTGGTTAGATACACCAAGTATAGTTATATTAATAGTTGGACCTAACCGAATCCTTACAGTAGAAGCCCTAGCCTATTGATTAGATTTTTGAGATAAAATTAAATTATTAAAAATTATTTAGAGAAATAATTAATTATGAACCTATCATTAGATGTATATGGATTGACCAACCATAGTTAGGCATGTGTGAAGTCTATATGGATTCTAATACCTACTAGAAAATTAAAATAATTACTCGAATTAGAGGTAGAGGCTACCAATTCAAATAAAATAGTAGAAGAATCTTAAGACTAAAGTTCAAGTCTCTGATCTTAAAATAATTAATGTATATTAGGTCAATATTCTCTTTTCTTAAATTAAGGCTAAACCCTAATTGCTTCTATCATAGTTAGATAGTGATAACTTATGGGACTCAACTTCAATAATTAGTATCAAAAGTTGAATTTGGTTCAGCAATACAAATGAGTTCGTACTGGGGTTTTTTAGTTCAGTCAAAATAATTAGCCCAATATTGATCCAAATCAGGCATAATGCTTTCAATTTTAGAAGCAGGGTCATAGAAAGAAGAATTATTTTGCTTCCCTTAACCATAATAGGCTGAACAAGAGAAAGGAGTAAGTGTTGCTTATCAAGGATGTTATATGATAACATCTTAAAATTTTTTTGTATATAATTCTACTATCTGGGTATTAGATACCAATGGTCTTATGCAATTTATTGCAAAGACTTTAGGTAAATAAAATGTTTGAAAATGGTAAGAGATTCCTGAACGTTAGGAAAGAAAGTCCTATTCCAATCCTAGCTTTAGGAATTATCAAACTTATTTTCAAAAGATGTTATTTTGAGTGATAGTCACTATTATCCATTGTTTATGATAAATGTGATCTCTGTTTGCCTTTGGGTCAGAGATGATTATCATTTATCAATAAAGAAGATTATTGTGATATTATTATAAATAATATTATAATAATATATGGATAATAAAAAAATAATATTTAATATTTATAAAGTTTGTTAAGTGTAATATCCATATTTAATAAATATCCAAGTTAGATTATGTCATGGATGTCTATATTTGATATTATAAGCTTAGTCATCTTAACAAGAATAGGATAAATAGGTTAGCTTGAGAGAAAAATCTTGATATCAGTGATTATGAATCATTGATAGTCTATGAGTCTTGTCTTCTTGGAAAGATAACAAAGTCATATTTTACTGAAAAAGATGAAGGAGCCGATAAAGTTCTAAGTCTCATACATAGTGATGTATGTGGACCTATGAACTTAAGTGCCAGAGAAGATATCAGTATTTTATTACAGATGACCTATTTGGGCTTGGGTGCGTCTAGCCTAAATCATTTAAAATATTCAAACGATTCAATAATAAAATAAAAAAATAAATTAAAAAAGATATTAAAATTTTTTGATCAGATCGAGAAGATAAATACTTATTTAGTAAGTTTATGACATATCTAGGAGAGAATAGAATTCTCTCTCAGTGATTTTTTTTTAAAATATAATGTATCTAAAAAAAAATAAATTTTAGTAGACATAGTTTGATCTATGATGTGGTTCACTAGTCTGCCTATTTCAAGATTGTGCTTTTGTGACTACTTGTTTTACTCTGAAATTTTATACTAAGTAAATTTATTGTAAAGACTCCATATGAAATATGGATTAGGCATAGACCTAGACTCTCTCACCTTCGAATTTAGGATTGATCGACCTATGGCATAGATTTGCACATAGATAACCTTAGATCTTGGTCTAATATGTGTTTAAGGGTGATAAATTCTACTATGCTGAAGAATATAAGATGTTCATCAGTAGTAGGGTATTCCTTTTTGAAAGAAGTTTCTTAGAGAAGGAATTGATACCTATCAAGTTGAACTTAAAAAAATTTGATCGATAGAAAATAAACCAACTTAATCTTGTAAACCTATAGAACCATATTTGATCAGATCAAGTTTGAAGCCCATTAAAGTAGCATCTTTAAGAAGATCCGATAGAGTACCATGTTAGTCGGACAGATACTACGGTATCTAGATCTGGGATGGCGATCCTATTGAGCTTGATTAGAACAATAAGGATCTGATAACCTATAGGAATGCAATGCAGTGGTCTAACTCTAAGAAGTGGCTTGGAGTCATATAATTCAAATTAAAGCCCATGAAAATCAATAGTGTGTGGGTACTAGTTGATTCACCTAAAGAAATAAAATCCATTGGGTGTGAATGAATTTTCAAAAGGATTAGAGTAGCACAGATGAAAAGATAGAGACCTATAAAATCCGTTTGGCTATCATCTCAGAGTTTGAACATACGTTTTAAACGTATGTCTTTGTTATGAACAAAGACAGACCCTGCATTTATAATTAGGCAAAATGTTATGTAGTGTTATTCCTTATGTTGTTTGTGGATGAAATTTTTTTAATCGAAAATGGCATTCTAGCATTATAAGGAATAAAGATTTGATTGTCATCTAATTTTTTTATGTTCAAGATCAGATATGGTATACTCACTAAGCGTAGTGAGCAGATACCAGTCCGATCCAAGTAAGAATCACTGAAAGATTATATAGATAATCCTTAAGTATTTAAAAAATACTAAGATCCAGTGACTCAAATATGGAGATATTGACTTAAAACTTATGGATGTTTTGATTTTAATTTTTAGTCAGATCAAGATGATAGTAAGAGAGTGTTGGGTCATATCCTAATTATAGGAGCAATCTGCTGGAAAGGTTCCAAGTAGGATATTATAGCTCATTCAGTTAGTGATGTAAAGTACATCATGGTATATGATGCTGTCATATAAGCTGTATAGTTGCTAAGATTCATTAGCAAGTTGGGAGTAGCACCCTCCATCGATGGTCCAGTTCTATCATAGCACTGGAGCCATAGCTCAGGCTAAAGGATCAAAGGATCAGCATATTCTGTATCATTTTCATCTTAAATATTAGATCTGGGTGACGTCAATCTTTAGAAGATCGATGGAAAAAGAGAACTTGATCGATCCATTTGCTAAGACCTTGGAACTAAGGAGTTATACGAACTCAAGTAGAAGATAGGATATTTGATATCATTTTGATTAGCTTTAGTCCAAGTGGGAGTTGTTGAGAAATATATCCTAAAGTCAATCATCTAAGTTATAGATTATTGAAACTTGTATATGAATTATCTAACAATAATAGTTATTTGGCTGATTTATCATAGAAGTTCTATCTTTCTTAAATAAACTCCTAAATTATGATGAAGTTCTTAGAACCATAATCAATCGATAAAAAAGGATTTATTGAATGTTTCTTAAACTGTTCACAATTAATTGATAAGTTATTAACAAGAATGATAACTTATCGAGTGTAGGTCGCTATATGCCATATGCGTTGATTGTCCTCATAACCAAGTGGTGTAGAGACACTGGTATGGCATCTAGGTAAAATATAAGAGTATATCCATACTGAATATGATCAATGTAGTACTCTACTATCAAGAATAGCTAGCTAAGGCCAATGAGTATAAGTGTTCCTCCGATCTGAGATCATCATGGTGACTTGCAAGCAACTCACTATTCTTTGGTGCTGGGCTGCCTGTATTTTTAATATAGGTTCAGAAGATTTCTGGGTATAGCCAAGTACTTGTGAAGTCAGTGTGTGAGTGAAGATGGGATTGACCACTCCTGATTAACTTCAGAAAGAGAATATCTCACTGTATTTTAATTTAGCAAAATCTAGGTCTGGATAATCCTCGTGAGGAGTCACAGGATTTGCAAAATTTTGAAATACAATAGAGATGACTTATATGAGTGTTGATAGCTTACTCGAAGTCATCTTGAGCATTATTGGTTAAAGGGATGAATTATACAATAATGATAGGTCAGGGTTCTAAGAATGTTGCTTTGCTTACATTCGATCTATCTGGATATCGGGTACCATTGCTAGATGGTTATTTCAATTGATACAAGAATTAGTTTTTATGCTACCGACTTAAGTTCGAACCTATGAGGTCACATACATAAGAGGTTGTAATATGATTAGATCGTTAATCAATTATTGAGAATCATTTTAAGGTCAAACAATCAATGTGATTGATGTTTGACCTAATGCAAGTATTGCAGAAGGATCGATTAGCAATTAGATTACTAATTGATTTAATTTGATTGAGCAATAGGATTGAGATCAAGTCTAATTGGATTAGATTTAATTAAAATTAGTTTGGACTTAATTGAATTAAGTCTAATTGGATTATTGGATAAGCCAATTGCAAAGGAGAACAAATTTCTATTCGACTAGGACTTGAGTGCACCTAATTTCTAATTTGATTAATAATTAAATTAGATTTAAATATAATTTAAATTTAATTTAATTAAATTTTTAATTAGATTAATATTATCTATTAATTAGGTTGACTCAAATCTAATTTAAATTAGATTTAAGATGGCTTTGATCTAGTCAAAATAGGAGAGTCCTAGTTAGACTAGGACTCTTTCTTTCCTTGTGCCATATTAAAGGTTCCACACACACTAATTAGTTCCAAAATTTTTTACATGATTTTCATGCCTAAGATAGCTTCTCCATGCCCCATAATCTCAGGTTTTGGAATCAAGTTTGACTTGGTCATAATTGGAAATTGGTTTGGATTTGAACTCTTCTTGATAGAGTTTTAGAAATCCAAAACTCTTCCTTATTGTTTGCGCCAACCTTCCCCACGCCTACCAGATTTTCCTCGCCCCTTTTGCTCTTCTTTTGTATGTGGAATGAGAAGGTCTCATGCCTAAAAAGTGGGAAGGGGCATCCAAGTGTTGGACGCCCCATAGGATTCCTTAAAATCCTCCTTAAAACAAGATTTTAACCTAGTCAAGGGAGTATGAAATGGGACGCCTCCTTCCAATATTGTTGGACGTCAAAAATTTTGGAAATTCTATCAAAAATAGAAGAGAAAGAGAGGATGGCATGGGTGGTTTTGGGGCACCAATTATCTTAGAGAAGGTCTTTTTTTTTGGACATCAAATGTTGATATCTTGAAGGGATAAAGGTAAGAGAATATTATCTTCTCTTGATTTTTCTTTTAAGTATTTTCTTCTTTATCTTTTATGTATCTTTTTATGTGATAAAAAATTTTGAGAGAGAGAGAGAGAGGAAGAGGACGTGGGGATGAGTACTCCAAGATTTTGGAGCATGATGTCCTTTTTAGACATGATCTAATCATGTCCTGATGAGAGAAGAAGAAGAAAAAAAGGTATTCTCTTAGGATTTCTTTGAGAACCCTTCTTCTCTATTTATTTATGAGATTTTCTATGAAAAAAAATAGATAATATTATATCTAAAAACATGAAAAAATCTAGAGGAGAAGGTCTCCTCTTATCCTAACATAGAGTTATTTTTAGGACATCAATCATTGATATCCTAAAAGAGAAGATCTATCTTCTCTTAGGGTATTTTTTTCTTATTTTTATTTTCTAATTTTTGAAAGATCCAAGGATTGAATTTATTCCTTATTCCTCCTCTTATTCTTCATCTCTTGGAGTATCCAAGAGTTCTAAAGAATAATTTTTAGATTAACCATCAGGAGGGATCCGCGAGAAGCTAGCACTTCGAGCGAATCTTCATTCGACGAACCTCCGATTTGTATTATTGTCTCGTGTGGATTATCTATAGAGGTTGGACATGTATATGGCTCCAAAGGTAACAACAAAAATTAACCATGAAGTTTTCAAAAGAGATTTGATCTCTTCTCTCACCTAGATGCAATCTATGATTTAGATCTAGAACTGTTCTAGATCTAGGATATTAATTTGATCAATATCAAAAGATTTATTTTTAGATTTATGCATGCATTATGACATATTGTAGGTTCTAGATGTAGGATTTAGTAATTAGATTACATGCTATTATAGATTAAATAGTTTAATCTACATCTTTCACTGTATTTTATTTTAAAAAGATTTTGAAATTCAAGCATGAAACCCTGCATATTTTCCATCACCTTGCTTAGCCCACAAATCACCTTCCTTTATATTGCATTAATCTAAGTCTTTAACTTAAAACCAATTAGATGTTGGCTCTACAATATTCGAGCTCAATAGGATAAGAAAGGCCTAGAGTTAGACCTGGTTCGGATTGATTAGTTGGTCGATGTTTAAGGCAAGCAATTTAAAAAGATAGATTTTAATTGATTCCATTGTCTGATCTGGCCAACTTAATTAGTGTCTAAGAAAAGCAATAAGCCAAAAATCTTCCACATGTTATACTTACTTGGTCAAGTTAGTTAGTCAATCTTGAGCTTGGAGTGCTCGTAGGTGATCTTGGAATGGTTAGAAGCTATCTAGATCTAGGTTAACCCTAGAGCTGAGCACGGGTCGGATTGGATCGGATCGAGTTGAGAAAAAAATTTGATCTGATTGAACCCAATTAGATTAAAAAAAATCCAACCTGCTGCCAATCGTTTATCATATATAAATCATTTGAAACCAAAGTTAACGATTTGTAGTAGGTTTGGGTGGGTTATGTCGGTTTGGGCTTCAATATTGATCTAATATTGATGTTGGTGTAGAATTTGGTTGACGTCGGATCGAGCTAGAGTCGAGGAGACAAGGTCGCCATCGATGATCTGCAAAATAAAGTATCATCTAGAGTTGGTGGTGGCTCCGATAGGATCCTCCGATGATCAAGTCAGCATTTCTAATCAATAGAAATGGAGTGTTCAGAAAAATATTCGACAGAATTTTTAGAAAGGAGAGGAGAGCTTAGAAAATATGTATCTAGAGGATTCCTTTTATAGATGGAATCCGAAGCAGACTGATAAATGACAGTCATAACCATCCTAATAAATGACAGTCATAACTATCCTGATAAATATCAATCATAATCATCGTAATAAATGATAATCGTAACTATCCTGATAAATGATAATTATAATCGTTCAATAGTGGGATCGCCTGTAAGAATCCATCTGAAGAAAAAGTTCACAAAAAGTTTGGCTCCTATAGGAATCCAACTGAAGGAGAAGTCTGAAAGGAGTTTGGCTCCTGAAAAAATTTGATTGTTGGAGGAGTTCGGCTCCTAAAAAAATTTGACTATTGGAGTAATCCGAAAGAAGTTCAGCTCCTAAAGAAATTCGACTGCTAGAGCAGTTTGGCTCTTGGAGAAATCTAACTGTTGGAGTAATCCAGAAGGAGTTTGGCTCCTGAAGAAATCTGACTGCTGGAGGAGTTCGAAAGAAGTTCAGCTCCTAGAGAAATTCGACTACTGGAGGAATCTGAAGGAGTTTGACTGCTGAAAAAAATTTGACTAGTGGAAGAATTTGGAAGGAGTTCGATTTCTGAAGAAATCTGACTACTGGAAGAGTTTGAAAGGAGTTCGGCTCCTGAAGAAATCTGACTGCTGGAGGAGTTTGGAAGAAGTTCGGCTCCTGAAGAAATCTGACTGTTAGAGTAATTCGAAAGGAGTTCTTGAAGAAATTCGACTGTTGGAGGAATTCGAAAGAAGTTCAGCTCCTGAAGAAATTCGACTGCTGGAGGAGTTTGGAAGAAGTTTCGGCTCCTGGAGAAATCTAACTACTAGAGTAATCCGAAAGGAGTTCAGCTCCTGAAGAAATCTGACTACTGGAGGAGTTCGGCTCTTAAAAAAATTTGACTGTTGGGAGAGTTTGAAAGGAGTTTGGCTCCTGGAGAAATTTGACTGCTGGAGTAATCCGGAAGGAATTTGGCTCCTGGAGAAATCTGACCGCTAGAGGAGTTTGGTAGGAGTTCGACCACTGGAGAGAGTTCGGGTGCTTAAAGAAATTCGACTAAGGTTCGACCGCTGGAGGAAAATTTTTGATCGAAGCTCTTCCATGATTACCAATTGTATTAGGCTAAGCATCAGATTGAACTTCAGCAGAAGCGATGTTTATCCCCAACAATAGTCTCCCCACTCCTGAGTTCGAAACTCGAAGAAAGGGAGTACAAAAAAGGTGACCGCTGAAGTTCCTTTTTAGGCTCTGCATCCATTAAGGTTGAAGCTCGGGGAAGACCTTATCTCTAGCCGAGGTTGACGTCGAAGTTGAAGCTCGGAAGGAATCTTATTTTCAGCCGAGGTTGAAGTTAAAGTTGAGGCTTGGAGGAGATCTTACCTCCAGTCGAGATTATCATTGAAGGAAAGCTTGGGGGAGATCTTGCCTCCAGTCGAGGTTATCGTTGAAGAGATGCTCGAGGGAGATCTTTTCTCCAACTGAGGTTCAAAGAGATCTTATCTCCTATTGTTGTCGGGCACACTGGGGCCATTATCAGGGTCTTTTCTTTCATCCCATCTAAAATTAACGAGACCTTTGGCTTTGCTCACATTAGGATGAGGTTCTCCTTCTATTCCTAACGGACCGTGGGGGTATATAAGGGCCGTTGTCAGGGCCTCTCCTTCCATTTCGTCTAAAATGAATGAGGCCTTCGACTTTGCTCACATTAAGATGAGATTCTCCTTCTGTTCCTACCGAGCTGTGAGGGCACATAAGGATTGTTGTCAAGGCTTCTCCCTCCGTCTCATCTAAAATGAACGAGGCCTTTGACTTTGCTCATGTTAGGACGAGGTTCTCTTCTTATTCCTAACGAACTATGGGGGCACATAAGGACCGTTGTCAGAGCTTCTCCCTCCATCTCGTCTAAAATGAACGAGATCTTCAATTTGCTCATGTTAGAATAAGATTCTTCTTCTATTCCTAATAGACTGTGGGGGCACATAAGGGCTATTGTCAGGACCTCTCCCCCAATCTTATCTAAAATGAATGAGGCCTTCGATTCGCTCATGTTAGGATGAGGTTCTCCTTCTGTTCTTAACATGACCACTATTGGTTGCTTCTTTCCTATCATCATATAATTTTTTTATCAGAAAACCATAATATTGAAATGGAGGAGTTTTATTGAAGAAAAATTTTTGGTAGTACATTCTTAGATTTTTTGAATTCTAAGATCGTGGGAGCGTTGTTCCTTCGAGCTTCTTCAAGTGATAAGTTTCGGACTGGATGACCTCCTCTATTTCATACGAACCTTTCCAATTTGGATCGAGCTTCCCCTGGCTCTGAGGCTGAGAGATGGCGGCTTGTCAAAGTACTAAGTTCCTCACTTTAAATATTTTACCTCTGACTCTGGAGTTAAAGTATCGGGCTACCCTTTGTCTATAGGCCGCCATCTGAATTTTGGCTTCCTCTCTTTTTTCTTCCAACAGATCGAGGTTACTTCTGAGATCTTGCGAGTTATGCTGCTCACTGAAGGCCACGACCCATGCTGATGGAAGTTTAAGCTCGATTGGGATGACTGCCTCCATTCCAAAGGCTAAGACGAATGGTGTTTTTCTAGTCGATAGCCTTTGAGTAGTTTGGTACGCCCAAAGGATGTTGTAAAGTTCATCCATCCAGGCCCCCTTCGCTCTATCAAGCCTTATCTTGATGCCTTGCAATAGGATCCGGTTGGTCATCTCAGCTTCTTCATTTGCTTGTGGGTGAGCTACTGACGTGAAATGATGGAAGATGTTTAGATCTTCATAGAACTCAACAAACCTCATCCTAGTGAACTATCGCCCGTTATCTATTATGAGAGTTTGAGACAGACCAAACCGACAGATGATTGACTTTCAGACGAAGTCCTGCACCTTGGCCTCAGTGATTTTTGTTAGTGGTTTGGCTTCGACTTATTTGATGAAGTAGTCGATCATAACCAAGAGAAACTTTCGTTGTCCGGATGCCATTGAGAAAGGGCCAAGTATATCCATTCTCCACTGCGCAAATGGCCAAGGTGCGCTTAGTGGAGTAAGCTTGGAGGTTGACTGTCTTTGTATCTTTGCATTTCTCTGACAGCGGTCACATTTTTTGACGTTTTTCATAGAATCATGGTACCAATAGTATCCTTGCCGAAGTAGTTTCTGTGACAGGGATCTGGCTCCTATATGACTTTCATAAATTCTCTCGTACACTTTCCATAATGCAAAGTCGGCCTTTGAAGATCGAAGACATCTTAATAATGGTAGCGAATACACTCTTTTATACAACTTGCCCTCATACAAAACGTACCGTGAGGTTTGATTTTTGAGTTTTCGAGCTTCTTTTGGATCATAAGAAAGAACTTTCTCTTTGAGATCAGCAACTAACGGATCAATCCAGCTCGGCTCGAGCTCTATTTGCATAGTAAGCTGTGATTTCTCTGAGCTTGGATATTTTAGAGTTTTAAAAAATACTTCATTGGATAGTTCGACTGGAGCTGAAGTTGCTAATTTAGAGAGAAGGTCGGCTCTCATATTTTCTACCCTCGAAATCTGTCGAATATCAAAACTACCAAAGGTTGGAGTCAAATCCTTTACTTTCTTAAGATATTTCATCATACTTTCCTTTCGTGCTTCATAGTTGCCACTAATTTGATTGACTACTAATTAAGAATCGTTATAGACTTGAAGCCAATCTACTTTTTTCTTTTTGCTATTTTTAACCCAATAATCAGCGCTTTATATTCGGCCCCATTATTAGTTGTAGAAAATTTGAAGCATAGCACATACTTGATGACGACTCTCTTGGGGTTGATTAAAATTAACCCCATACCTGCTCCAGTGGAGTTGAATGAACCATCCACATAAAGGGCTCAAAAACCTTCAGAAAGGTCGGCACTTTCTTCGGAGGGGCTCAGCTACAACCATGGGATGCCGATCTCATTCTGCTCAAGCTCGGCTTCATCTGAAATGGTACATTCAACTATAAAGTTGGCCAGTACTTGAACCTTGATTATTGGTCAAGGTCGATAGTTGATGTCGAACTCTGTTAATTGAATGGACCATTTTACAATTCTTCTGAAAGCATCCATTTGATGAAGGATTGCTCTAATTGGCTGATCAGTAAGAAGCATTATAGCATATCCCTAGAAGTAAGGTCGAAGTCTTCTTGCTGTAATTAGAAGAGCAAAAGTTAATTTTTTCAACTTTGTATATCTAGTCTCGACATCTCTTAGGATTCGACTTATGTAGTAGATCGATCGCTGTACTTTCATCTCTTCTTTGATCAGGACCGTCGCCAGTGCCGCAGGAGAGACCGTGAGGTAAAGAAACAGCTCCTCTTTGGATTTGGATTTGGCTAGTAGGGGGACGAACTGAGGTAGTTCTTGAGCTCGTCGAACGTCTTTTGGCATTCTTGAGTCCAGCAAAAATCTTTCGACTTCTTGAGAATTTGAAAAAAGGGCATGCAGTGTTTGGTCAATCTAGAGATAAAATGATTCAAAGATGTCATCTTTTCGGTCAGGCACTGAACTTTCTTAATAGACTTCAGAGCGGTCATCTCCTAGATAGTTTGAATTTTCTTCGGATTGGCCTCGATCCCTCATCTTAATACCATGAATCCCAAGAATTTTTTTGAGGCTATCCCAAAGGTGCACTTGGTTGGATTCAGCTTCATCTTATATTTTTTGAGTGCATCAAAAGCCTCTTCAAGGTTGGCGATATGATTGACAGTCTTTCGACTTTTGATCAGCATGTCGTCCACGTAAATCTTCATATTACGGCCGATCTGCTTCTTGAAGATTTTTTTGACCAAGCGCTGATAAGTCGTGCTTGCATTTTTAAGCCCAAATGGCATGACCCTGTAGCAGTAAAGACCACAGTTAGTAATAAAAGTAGTCTTCTCCTCATCCTTCAGTGCCATCCAAATTTGATTGTAGCCAGAGAAGGCGTCCATAAAGGTGAGAAGCTCGTAGCCTGAAGTTGCGTCGATCAGTTGATCGATTCTGGGCAAAGGGTAGCTATCTTTTGAGCAGGCCTTGTTTAGCTTCTTAAAGTTGATGCACATCCTCCACTTGTCATTGGCTTTTTTTATCAGAACCACATTAGAAATCCAAGTCGGATAGCTGACTTCTCGGATAAATCCGATGTTGTGAAGCTTGTCGACTTCTTCTACTATTATATTCTGTCTTTCTGGTGCATGGTCTCGAACTCTTTCTTTCACTGATCGATATTTGGGGTCAATGGCCAATCGATGTTCCATAACCTCGGCTTCAATATCAGGCATATCTATTAAAATCCAGGCGAAGACGTCGGCATTCCTCCGTAAGAAGGCGATGAGCTGCTCTCAAACTTCATCTTCCAGATTGGAGCCAATTTGCACCATATACTCCATGTTTTTGTCATTCAGGAGGATGGTCACAAGATCTTCTACGGGCTCGCCCCATTCTTCGACAAAGTCATCGTGGATATCTAGTCTATCAATAGAATAAGGGTCAGACTGTGCTTTCTTTCGTAAGGCAATTGAATAGCAGTGCCTTACCAGAGCTTGATCTCTCATGATCTCTCCAATCTCGTAACTTATCGAAAACTTCATCTTCAAATAATAAGTGGACACCACCGTCTGAAGTGCATTTAAATCAGGTTGGTCGAGAATTGTGTTATAAATGGAGGAAACCTTTACTACCAGAAAATTCACCTGCACTCTGGATTATTTTGGATATTGTCCGGTAGTCACAGCTAGAGTCATTACACCTTCAACTGGTACTGCAGTGCCAACAAAGCCTACTAGAAGAAAGTTTATTGGTCCAAGCTGACTATTAGATTTTGACATTTTGGAGAAAGCATCATAAAATAAGACGTCAGTCGAACTTTCATTATCAACTAGGACACGACGTACATCATAATCTGCTATATTTAAAGAGACTACAACTACATCATTGTACAGAAATTATACTCTCCGTGCATCTTCCTCAGTAAAAGTTATGGATTCTTCAGCCCTCCACCTTTTCACCGATCCTTCAGATCCGCTGGCCTCTTCTCATCGAAGTCCCCCAAAGATAGTGTTGATGATGTCGAGAGGCGGCCGATCTTCTTATTGTTCCTTCCTCCTTAGTGGTTCAGGCTACGGTAGTGCTCTCGATCGATCTTCTTTTACTTCAGGCTATCGTCTGAGGAATCGACCCAACTGACCTCTCCTGATAAGCTCCTCAATCTCATCTTGGAGCTGAATGCATTCTTCAGTATCGTGGCCGTGGTCACGATGGTAGAGACAGTATTTGTTAGGATTGTGCTTACCGGGGTGAGTGCGCATCCTTTCTGGCTTCGATAGTTGCTTCTTGATCTCTATCAATACTTGCATTTTTGGAGCATTAAGAAGGGCGTAATTATGAAACCTTCTAAGAGGAGAACTTCATCATGGTCTTCTATCAGAACTTCTTCGATGATGAGCTCGAGGAGTCCGGGCTTGCTTGTGCTCGGGAGAAGTTCGTGAGCACGGTCGAACGTCATTCGACCCACTATCAACTATGGATTTATTAAATTCATCTGTCTGTCACTCTCCTATGGCTTTCTCATCCTTTAATTTGAAGGTTTCCTCCGCTTGGGTATATCCTTTAGTCCGAGCTAGTAGATCGATAAAGTTTCTGGGGTACTTCTTCTCCAAGAAGAACAACAAATTATTTTTCTGAAAGCTGCCCTTGAGTGCGGCCATTGTAATAAACTGATCCAGATTTTGGACTTTCAATGCAGCAGCATTAAATTGGATGACATAAGTTTGGATAGATTTTTTTTTCTTCTGCTTGATATGCATCAAAAAATCCAAATCTCGGTGCAAACGTCGGCTACTGATGAAGTAAGCCATAAACTGATGGCTCATCTGATCAAACGAGAAGATCGTACCTAGCATCAATGTCGAGTATCAATTTCTTGTGGCTGCTTCTTAGTGATGAAAAAGTTTGGCATAAAATGCATCTGATGTACCATGGAGCAGCATCATGACCGAAAAGATCTTAAGATGATCGATTGGATCAAACATTCTTCGTAGCTTTCACAATGGAAAAAGTTTAAAGTTCGATGAAATGGGCTCTTGCATAATCCTCTGAGAAAAAGAAAGGGTCAGTGCAAATATTTATTTTATGGTGTGGAAGAGTATGATGAGTTCTTCAATCTGTCGGCTCATTTTTGAAGTCTTTTGATTGAGGAGATCTCACGATCATTGATCTCTAGAGTTTTTGATGGCTATGGGGGCAAAGCTGACCCCGAGGTCGAATCATGATTCGAGCAATGGCTCTCCACCTCTGTTTCTTCTTTTCGAAAGGTCATCGATCAACTAATCCGAAATCGATCATTCTCCAATTAGATCAGGGGCTCTGAAAAGCCTGCTCCAATCGAATTTATGTCGAAACCTGCCGATGTATGGCCTGCACCACCTCCATGAGACCATGGACTTGTTGACCAGTAAGCTGAACTACTCCGCATCCATCATGGCTGCAGTGGAGCTTGAGTTATCGAAGCTGGAGCAAAAATGGATGTATCTGGATGGGATCTGACTGCAGAGCATTGATCATTGTTCGAAGTTTTTTCTGAAAGGCATTTTTCTAGAAAGAACTTTAGAGAGAAAGAAGAGAAATCACTGCTGAAGCAACTCCTTTAAGTTCAAGAGAACCTTAGGAATAGAGGATCCTTCCTCCTAGCATCAATTCTATTGGTGCAGAATTGGTTGACACCGATCAGCTAGAGTCAAGGAAGATGAGGTGCCATCGCATGACCTAAAAATAAAGTTTCATTTGAAGTCGTGGTGGCTCCGGTAGGATCCTTCGACGATCAAGTCAGCTCTTCTGATAATAAATGAATGTGTCAGAAAAAGAGTTGGCAGATTTTGGAAAGAAGAAGAGAGCTAGAGAAAACATATCTGAAAAGTTCCTTTTATAGATGAAGTTTGGAGCAGACTGATAAATGATATCGTAATCATCTTGATAAATACAGTCGTAACCATCCTGATAAATGATAATCATAATTATCTGATAAATGAACAAATAACTATCCTGATAATATAATTATAATATTTAGTAGTGGGATCGTCTGTAGAAATCCATCTAAAAAAAAATTTGGAAGAAGTTGACTCCTATAGAAATTCGACTGAAGGAGAAGTCCGAAAGGAGTTTGGCTCCTGAAGAAATTGACTGCTTGAGGAGTTGGAAGAAGTTGGCTCCCTGAAAAAATTCGATGCTAAAGTAATTCGGAAGGGTTTGCTCCTGAAGAAATTCGACTGCTAAAGAGTTTGAAGAAGTTTGGCTCCCGAAGAAAATTCGACTACTGGAATTCGAAAGAAGTTTGCTCCTAGAGAAATCCGAACTGCGCTGGAGGAGTCAGAAAGGAGTTCGACTCTTGAGAAATCCGACTGCTGGAGTAATCTGAAGAGTTTGCTCCTGAAGAATTTGACCTGCTGGAGGAGTTCGGCTCATTGGAAAATTCAAGTCGTTCTTGGGAGAAATTCGACTGCTGAGGAATCGAAGGAGTTTTTGCCCTAAAGAAACCGACTACTGGAGGAGTT
>QRFJ01000014.1:108835-121335 GCA_006176705.1 Cocos nucifera
CACCATCGGAGGTTGCCGCATGGCCTGCCCATTATCGGTTGGGACATAATCCGCTATCAGCAGTTAAACTGCTCCGGATCTACCATAGCCGTCGGTGGAGGTGTGGTAAGCGTCGGCGATGGAAGTAGGGAAGAGATGATTTGGCTCAGACTTGAAGGAGAAGGTCGGCAGGGTCGATTGACACTCCTTTAGAATAAGGGTTACCTTCGGAAAAACAGAGATTCTTCCTCCACGCCAATTCTGTTGGTGCAAGAATCTGTTTGACGCCAATCAAGCTGGAGGTGGAAGAGATAGAGGTCGCCGCCGTGACCTGCCAAAATAAGCCCGTCCGGAGTCGGTGGTGGTGGCTCTGGCATGGACCTCCAGACATCAAGTCACTCTTCTGACCAACAGAAATAGAGTGCTCAGGAAAGAGTTCGGCAGTCTTTGGGAAGAGGAAGAGAGCATAGAAAAAAACATATCTGGAGGGTTCCTTTTTATAGATGGAGCCTGTAGCGGTATCATAGTGACAGCTGCAGTCGTTTGATAGTGGGACGCTCTATGGCCTGGTGGAGCCTGTCACGAAGGGGTGCCGCCCATAACGTCACCTGCAGTAGACTAAGACGACACCTAGCTATCCAGTACTGAGCTCGGGCCACATGGGGCTTGGTATGGAGAGGGAGAGGCATTGCCGGGACTGGTAATAATCGTTCGTTGAGATTGAATTAATCGAAGTTCGGAGGAAGCAGGCGTTTGGTCGGCGAGGAGCTTTGACATACACCAAATTTCAGAGAAGTTCGGACTCCTAAAGGGGATACGGCTAGAGGATCATCCGGGAGGAACGCTAACTGAAATCTTGGAAGCAATCCACTGGAGGAATCCGACTGAAGAAGTCCGGAAAGAGGTTCAGCTTCTGCGTATATCCATCTGAAGGAAGATTCGGAAGGAGTTCGGCTCCTGAAGGAGTTTGACTGCGGGAGAGGTCAAGAAGGAGTTCGATCGCTGGAGGAGTTCGAAAGAAGTTCGGCTCTGTACGAATCCGTCCAAAGGGAGAGATCCGGAAGAGTTGGCTCCTGTTAGACATTCCGATTGAGGGAGAAATTTGGAAGGAGTTCAGCTCCTGGAGGAGTCCGACTGCGGGAGAAGTCTGAGAGGAGTTCGGCCGCTGAAGGAGTTCAGTTGGGTCTCGACCACTGAGTTCGGCCGGCTGAAGGAGTTCGGCTAATATTTGGCCGCTGGAGGAGTTCGGCTGGGGTTCGGCCGCTGGAGGAGAATTTTCGATCGAAGCTCTTCTATGATTATCCCAGTTGCATTAGGCTAAGCATCAAGCCGGACTTCGGCGGGAGCAGGGTTTATCCCCAACAAAGGAGAAGGTTGGTAAGTCCGAAAAGTGTTGCTGCTAGAATTCGAGGTCAGTTCTCTTGTCGGAGGTTTTCCGGCAGGAGACTTTTTGATGCTTATGTCAATCAAATTTTAGGAAACAAGTGGAAGAGATAGAGCACTAGTGGATAATGCTACAAATGGATCAAGTTGATCAATGACCTGACCTGACCTACCCACTTAGACTCGATCCAAACCGCTTTAAAGGGCTCGTGGGGCCAAGTCTGGTTCTAAATTCGGATCCTTTCAACTTTTCGAGTTGGGTTTGGGTTTACTGAAATTTGATCTAATCCAGCCTATTTGATTTCTAGATTAATTTTGGATTTTTTGTTCTGTGACCCAAACTGATCCGAACCAAGTATATCAATCATTGATAGACTTAATATTGCACTTCAATTATTCAGCACCATGAAAACAATGCTAATTGTGACATGGGAGAACAATAGCATTATGGAAGGAAATATAAGAAAAGCTACATGATATGGCCAAAGTGGCAGCAAATGGGGGCCTTGTGAGGTCTCAATTCTTGTCATGTATGGCTTCAAAGAGTAGCTATCAGCAGGAGTGTAGGATTCAAAATGATTTATCTTGTAGCTGTTAGGAGGAAGAGGTAGGCTTCGTATGGAAACAAGGCACAAATCTATATTATCAATGCTGTTGGCTCAGGCACTGCTTGTTTAATGTCAAAAATTCCTTGTACAAGTTAAGGCCTGATTTACCACCATGCATCTTGGATCTCTATTGGTCAACAAACGTGAGACCATTCAAGTCATAATCCTTTTTTGGTTGGTTCATTACCATCAAGAAATGAGTAAGAATTGGGATTTCAGCACTAAATGAGGTTCATGTTAGTCATCTCATCCTCAACTTGTTTGTATCTTCATTTATTAATTTATTCCGATGCACTTATTTGTTATTATTGGTCCATCATTTATGTAGTTACTCTTTTGTTTGAACACATTGCAATATAGATAGGACCCAAATCAGACCCGACTCAAATTCGAATTAATTGGATTGGGGCCGGATTATACATGAATTAGATTTGATTCGAATGACCCATTAGGTCAAAAATTTTGACATTGGACTTGGCCTGACCCGATCTTCTATTGGATTGGGTCTGGGTCCAATATTAGAATCTCATCAAGGAATTGGATCAGATCGGGTTCACTCATGACCCGGTCCAATCTAACCCATTTGCACCCCTAGTGGTGGAGGCCCTGTCTAAAGATTCATCTGAGAGTCCTCTGATTTTCCCCATTTATATAGGAAGGTCGGTGGTTGTTATCAGGATAAGCAGAGTGTGGGCCAACGAACTCTGTCCTGCAATAACCCCACAATAATGGATCCTCATGTTTTATGGTTATAACCACTTGGATCATGTGATCATGGTTGATCGGTTACAATTGCCATCGAGATCACAGTGTGATGCAATCATGCCCTTTAGTTAGTCATGATCTGAGGTGCGGGACTTCGGTCTTCCTCAGGGTTACACCACTTCGGTTTACTCCAAGGTTAGGATTCACCACATCAAAAGGATTAATTTTTGATAAGAAGATCCAAAAAAGGATTGTGGAAGAAGTCAATAAATGGCTTTCTACTTTACTTAACAGGCAAATCTTAGGAAAATGATTGGATTTCCTTGTTCCAACGTAATAATATTTCATGAAAACATGAACATATTGGAGGATTGCTTGCCCAACCTTAAATAAGCTAGACAGTTTCTACATCTTTTTGCTGGTGATTAGGTTGTTTCATGTTATTTCAACTTTAGTGAGCTAAACAAATTCATGTTCGTACCTAAGATGGGGTTTTTTTATCAAGTTTTAGGCATATAACCATCACTTTCTTATTTTGATATGCCTAGAAGAATACAAGTCAAACATTTTTTTAAAAAAATTTAAATGGGTTTTTGGGATGTCCAGTTACAATAGCTGTATGATGTCTCATACATGGCAAGGAAACATGAACACTTCAACTTGACTGAGAAGGGGAATGTGCTTTTAGCACACATTATAATGCAATAAATCAGTTTGTTTTTGGTTGGCCAGCATGCATACAATTGATTATAGCCTTAATATTCATAGCGAACATATAATAAATGATACAAGTAAGCATGCATTCAACGTACTCGCCCTACATATACAACTAGAACTATATATTGTCTAAAACTCTAGCAGACCCTTTTGAGTTGTATATTTGCATCACAAATGAAGCTCAACTATGGCATCATTGTCTTTTGCCTGCCTTAAGTATTTTGTTCTATTCTTGTCTTGCATATTGGCACTTAATCCAATCAATTTGGTTTTGCTTCATGGATCCTCCTGTGTAATATGTCATCATCCTTTATTGACACATGCTTCTCGTAACCTTTTTTGGTGCAATTACTTTTATACTCATTTGGTTTGCGGAAAGAATCTTCTCTCACTAGAATGTTTTTCTGGAAAGATAATTCCTTGAAACATGATGTCTGGAAAAGTAGTTTTGGCATATTTGGTTAATCATGGAAAAGTGGCACATTCTAGAGTGGCCTATGTTTGGTTGAGCATTTTCTTTCATGTGAAGGCTATGTAAAATATCTATTATACTCTTGATAAAAAAAGATCTTACCCAATAATATTCATGGCTTCAAGGGCACTTCTGAAAAAAAAAAAGACCCAATTCCTAATCCGTAGGAAAGCAAAAAAACCCATATCCCATATGGTTTAATATTCATGGCTTAAAGGGCACTTCTGAAAAAAAAAAGACCCAATTCCTAGTCCGTAGGAAAGCAAAAAAACCCATATCCCATATGGTTTTTTCTTTCTCATGAAACATGAAAATTTTATTCCCATGGGAATGCCATTTTACGATCTCTCTCCTTCGAAAATTCCAACTAAACAAGAGGGCTTTCTTTGTTTTCTTGTTGACCACACATTTCCCCTTCTCTTCCTGCAAACCAAACAAATCCTTAGGTTTTCCAGGGCTTTCCTTGCCCTTTTGACGATCATTCTGTTTATCCAAACCCTTTTTATCAATGGGACACCATCTTAACATCATTTGATTCCACATGAACAAACTGTCCTGGTTGATTCCACCAAGTTTATCATCCGGGTGTGAATGCAGCTCATTTAGTCCTCTAATCTAGTCATTTCCAGCACTTCTTTTCTAGTTGTACGGGACATAGAATGGGCATATTTGCAACAGTTATGTTCCTCTCTTTCATTATTCGCCAACATACTGACTAGTACAAGACTGCTTCTAACCTTTCCTATATAACATGTATGAGAGATGACTTTGACTTTTATTCATCATTCTTATTTATTTCCTCTTCCTTTTTGGTGAAGGTTGCAGCCTACAAAGAAAAACTCTTTTCTCAATTGACAGGAGACAGTAAGAAAATACTGGAGCTTGGCATTGGCACTGGTCCTAATTTCAAATACTATGCAAGTGCAGTAGACATTAATGTCACAGGAGTGGACCCTAATAAAAAGATGGAGAAATATGCTCAGGCAGCAGCTGTCGCAGCTGGGCTACCATTAACAAATTTTAGTTTTATGCGAGGGGTATGATACTTTCTGTCCAATATCTTGTTCAACTTCATTATTTATATCCCTGATTTTAGGATTGCATTAATGGCTAGAATCCCATACAATCCGGCTGAGCTATCCTAATTCCTCACATTTTCTATTTAAGAGTTGTTGTCATTTCCCTTTCTTTTCCATGTTTGCTCGAGATTTTTTTTGTTGACGGTATCGTTATTCCATTAAAGTGGTCATTTTATTGGTTATATCTCTTAACATTTCTTTCATTTTGAGTAGTCCCACACATGTTCGGGATATTCTTCTTGCACTTCTTAGGTGGTTGTGGCTGAGAATGATCTGTTGTGATATTGCCTGTAATTTCACACATCACTTGCAAATTAGATCAAAATACATGTAATCTGGAATATATTATATGAATCAGGTCATACGAAAAATTGCATCTGAGGATATTGAGAGAGTTGATTCATCTTCAGTTTTAGGACACACATACAATGATGGATTGGCCTAAAAGTTTCTGGGTGTCTGAAGCTTGTGAAGTAATAAAGGAGACTTGTAGCCTCGAGATGTTCATTTACTCACATGAATATTTTATTAGCATATGTTATTCAGAGATAGGTTACATAAACTGTGTATGGAAAAGGAATTTTTTTATTCCGTACTTTCTTCTGCAAATTTTTTTAACCAATAGAATTTTTAAGTATGGCAATTTTTTAATGCTAAGAAGTTACAAAAGAATTAATGCTTGAAGAGCTCCTGCTTGTTACTATGTGCATGATTTTCCCATGAAAGTTGAAATTTAACATAATAATTGTGAATGTTTTTTAGTATAAACTAGATGTGGGATGTGATCTATCATTTACTTTAAAGTAGCTGGATTATATTAGGCAAAATATCATAAAATGGTCAACATGTTCTGAAAATCTTAAATGTTGACTTTAAAAAAAGTATTAAAATTTCTGGCTACCTACAAGTAAAAAAATTGCGTACATGCTATGTGGTATAATTGGTGTTTATTGATCGTTTATAATGCCAAAGATATATAGGATAACATTTTTAATCATGATGTAGATTGAATAAGTTAGTCTTGGCCTTTTCTTTTTGGCTCTTTAAAGCTAAAGCAACGTATCTAAAAATTTTGCATGAAAGTTTAGTTTCAAAAGGCAGAAAAAGCAACAATTGACTAACATTTATTTTGATTACTTCTACCCCTTTGATGACATTGGTTTCCATGCTAAAAGTTTAGAATTTATAGCTTTTTAATTTTTTAATATTCTATATTGTTTTCTTAGAAGCATTTATTGTCAGTCCAGCTCTAATGCAATGCATTGCTCTTTATTTTGTGAGAGTTAGTTGCTTTAGGAATTCAAGTCCGTACTTCTATGTAGGTTGTGGAAGCTTTACCTGTAGGAGATGATACCATGGATGCAGTGATTGGTACTCTGGTTTTGTGTTCTGTCAAAGACATTGACATGGCACTTAGAGGTATTTATAAATTCCTTGTTCCTTTCTAAGGTCCATGTTTAACAGCTCTTTTATTGTGCACCTCTGATTTTGCATCATAAAATTTGTAATTTTTTTCTCTAAGGCGTTTCTTATCCCGAGGATGAAACTTATACCACCAATTATGGTTGAGAAGGCATCAATAATGAACCATGTGGATCTTAAATGGTGGTTACCCAGAAAGTAAAGTAGTAAACTTCTGGAATTAGCTCTCTAAATGTGTCTACATGATTCTATAAATGTTCATTATATAACTACTCAGATGGCTTTGGATTTCTTTTACCTATCTACACGGTATATGAAGCTAATTGCACAAGCTATATAATATTAGCATTTTTGAAGCTTGCATTACTACTAGTAATTTCCTTGATATAACCTGCCTTGGAAATTTTAGGTTGCAAATCAGAATATTTGTTGACAATGTCTCGCTGCTATTCCAATAACAGAAAATGATTATATTTATAATAATGTTTATGTGGTAACATGCCGATCTGGTATGCGTATAAACTTAAGCATATAACTTTTTGCATCTGAGTTTTGTTATTTTCGTGCTTAGTTTCTTTTTAGTTACAAAAAAAAAAAACGTGCCGTAACCAGTCAGCCAAAGCAAAATTGTTGTTATTTTTGGTGCTCAATTTGAACTAGCATGCATTTTCCAAATCTAGCTTTTTTTGATAGCATATTCAAATGCTGGCATGTTCAGTCTAGAAGAGGCATACATATTTGGTAACTATGTGCTGCCAAATGGACTAATGCTTCTATCTAATAATCAAAGGACGTCGTGTTGCTTTCAAATGTTAAAATTCTAGTTCTTTAGCATTTAGTGCTATAGATACTGATTTATCACAAACCCATGCAGAGATTAAAAGGGTGCTAAAACCAGGCGGTCTTTTCTTATTCATCGAGCATGTGGCTGCGCCTGGTATTTTTTCAGAACTTCTTACCAGACTGATAAGCAGGTCAACTAAGATCTTACAGTTTTTGTGTATTGTTTTTGTTAATGGAGTTTCTCTTGCAGATGGCTCTCTTCTCCGATGCATGCAGAGCATTCTTGATCCACTCCAGCGGTTCGTTGCAGATGGGTGTCACCTGACAAGGGAAACCGGGAAGCTAATCTCGGAAACTGGATTCTCAAGTGTGGACCTCAACATGACAGTCCTGTCATCCCTCTCCCATGTAGGTCCCCATGTATATGGAATAGCTCGTAAATAACATCTCCATGGTTAGTGCTCTCGTTTTGGTTGCTTGTAATGTAGTAGAATTCTTCTCTTCCTATTGAAGGAGATATGACAATGCCTCTTTAATGTCTAGTATTTTTTGGTGGAAAGTGGACCTAATTCTCTTTTTTAGAAGAATCATCTGCCTCAACTTTTTTTTTGAAGATAAGGTACGAGGTGATAAGGGATCAACTGGTCTGGAGTTTTGGATGTATCGTCCAATAGTTGAATTCAGAAAGAGCAGAGAGATGTGATCACTGGATCATGTTTTATTCGATGAGAACATAGGGTGAAATTTAACTTTTTCATTATACGTTGATAACAATTTCATTTTAAATGATTTTAACAGAATTCGCTCGTAGAATTCAGCTTTTGGGCTATCGAAAGCTTTTATGGCAGAAGCAAGTCTTTCATTCCTTGTTTGGACATCCGGAGGGAAAAAGCCGACGCCCGCAGCGCACAGCAAGGGTGGCATGTGATTAGCAGCGCTGGGAAATTCTTTGTGCACCGCGCGGTGATTGGTTCACGCGCCGGGAGTGATGTTTTGTTGTAGGGGTGGGGCGGGCGCTTGGGCGAATAAAAAAAAAAAAGAAAAAAAGAGAGGGGCGGGGGCATAAGAATTTCTCTAGCAACGTTTACCATGCGTGGCATACCATACGTGGGCCTTGGACATGGCTAGACTTGGTTGACGTGGCTAGTCGTTTGCTTCTGTGCGGGTTCGTGGCACCACCATTTTCTTGATTCAAAGGTTAAATAGCTAGAGGAGGTGGGTTCAAGGAGCTGTGTTAGCTATGGCCGTACTAATGATATCCCAATAGGCATGTGAGATGTGCATGCCATAAGTTGATAGAACGAAATATATATAGGCATGTGAGATGTAAAGGAAAATTAATATTTTCTACCGTATGATCATTCAGGTCTTATGAGATCTAAAGTGAATTTTTTAAAAAAATTTAACTCGATCCGATCATATCTAAGAGTTCTTATATCTGATTTTAATGATCTCATATTAAACATAAAATTAAAATTAGAATAGGAAACAACTCTTGTACTTGATTAGGATAAAGTAGTTATCCTGTCGATGCTCCTGAGGTTCTGGATCAAGTCACGCATGCGTCTGGTCTCTTAACCTCGATGTATTTTTTCTCGAGGTAATTACGGATTAGGTGGAATCGTCGCTCGATATGTTTGAACTTTTGGTGAGACCTCGACTCCTTAGTTAGGGCTATGGCGCCATCATTATCGTAGTACAGAGGGACGGCATCCAATGGCATCACTCCGAGCTCTTCGATGAACTTTTTGTACCAAAATGTCTTCTTCCCAGCCTTCGACACAGTGATATATTCAGCTTCCACGGTAGAGTCTGCTATTACTATCTACTTGGAACTCTTCCAGCTAATAGTACCATCATTGCATACAAACAGACTTTCAGATATCATCTTTCGATCATTTATGTTGGACATAAAGTTCGAGTCTGTATACCCCTGGATCTGGAGTTTTCCATTATCAAAGACTAGAAATATATCCTTAGTCCTTCTCAAGTATTTAAGGATACACTTGACAGAAGTCTAGTACTCTTTGCCTGAATTCGATTGATACCTACTCATAACACTCAGCATGAACTATATCATATTGTATATATAGCATAGCATACATGAGACTCTCTATTGCTGAAGTATAAGGAATCTTGCTCATGCGTTCAATCTTCTCAGGTGTGCTAGGGCATATCTTCTCGGAGAGATGAATGCCATGTCTAAAGGATACTAGATTTCTTTTGGAGTTTTCCATGCTAAACCTCTTTAGCACATCCTCTATGTACATCTTCTGTGAAAGTTCTAGTATCTTATTTGGTCTATCTTTATAGATTTTAATTCCTAATATAAAGGATACTTCTTCCAGATCTTTCATAAAGAACTCCTTCGATAACCACATTTTGACCATGATCAATATGAAAATATCATTCCTAATTTAGAGAATGTCATCCACGTATAGTACGAGGAAGACAACTGCGCTCCCATTGATCTTTTTAAATATACATGGTTCCTTCTCATTTTTTGTGAAATCAAATGATTTGATTACATCATTGAAATGAGCATTCCAGCTCTGAGATGCTTGCTTAAGTTCATATATGGATCTTTGCAGCTTGCAGACCTTATGATCATCATCACTGGATGTGAAACCAAGCAGTTATTCTATATAGATATCTGTCTCAAGATATCCATTTAAGAACGTCATTTTTACGTCCATTTGTCATATTTCATAATCAAAATAGACTGCAACAGCAAGCAATGTGCGGATGGATTTTAGCATGGCTACTAGCGAAAAGGTATCATGATAGTCAATGCCTTCGCGCTAACTATATCATTTTGCTATTAACCTAGCTTTGAATGTCTTTACATTCCTATCTGCACCTATCTTTTTCTTTTAGATCTATTTATATCCAATAGGTACTATACCTTCAGATGAATTTATAAAGGTCCAGACTTGGTTTGAGCGCATTGAGTCAATTTCTGACTTCATTACCTCTAACCACTTCTCGAAGTCGATATCTGATATTGCCTCATCATAAATTTTGGGATTATCACCATGAACCTCATTTTTCGTGAGGAATATTTTCTCTACATCTTCTAAAATAGTATTTAAGTATCTTTCAAGAGGATAGAAAATCCTATTCGACCTACGAGGTGGAAGAAGTTATGATTGGATTGGCTCAATCTGATTAGGTTTCATAGGTTTCTTAGCTCGTTGTTGTTCAAAGACCTTCTCCTCGAGCCTGATCTGTCTTCTAATGCCACTATCTTCAATAAACTATTTTTTAAGAAAAATGACATGTCGACTCACAATCACATTGTGGTTTTCTGAAAGATAAAAGTAATATCCTAACAGCTCTTTAGAATATTTAATAAATTGAGCTCTAAATGATCTAGACTCTAACTTCTCCTCCTACTGTCTCTTGATATGGGCCGGACAATCCCAAATTCTAAGGTAACTCAGATTTGATTTCTTACCATGCCATATCTCATACGGTGTGGTAGGAATGGTTTTAGAAAAAATCCTATTTAATAAATAGATTGTAGTCATTAGACTATGTCTCTAAAGAAAATCAGAAAGATCTGTGAAGCTCATCATGGATCGGACCACATCCAATAGGATCTGATTTCTCCATTCTGAAACTCTATTGAGTTAAGACATTTCCGATGGAGTCCATTGTGAGACTATGCCATTATCTTTGAGATAGTCTAAAAATTTTCGACTATGATATTCACCTTCTCGATCTGATCGAAGAATCTTAATGAATTTTTCTATTTATTTTTTTACTTCATGTTTGAATTTTTTGAATCTTTTAAAGGCTTCAGACTTATGTTGCATCAAATATACATGCTCGTACCTAGACAAATCATCGATAAAGATGATGAAGTAGACATAATTGCTTTTAATCGGCACATCAAATGGATTGCACATATCTGTGTATACCAAGGCAAGTAGGTCTGTGGTCCTTTTCTCATGTCCTATAAAAGGAAGCTTGGTCATTTTACCATAAAGGCATGATTCACAAATCGAATATGACTCGAAAGTCAACGAACTTAATAGCCTAGATTTCTCAAATTTATTAATCCTATTTTCCGCTATATGATCTAACTTAAGGTGCCATAGATACTTATCATTAGACTATTTCTAGGTCGCCTTGATCCTATGGTATTCACGTTTTACTCGATATTAACAATAGAAATATCAATATATAACTGGTAGAGACTATTAATCAAAAAATTACTTATAATTTTATTTCTTTCAAAAAAAATATTATAATGATCCTCAAGAAAGACTAATTACATAGTCTTTCTATGCTAAATAAGAAAAAAAAATTAAATTCCTGCTTGCTGCGGGCACATAAAAATAGTCTCTAAGTATTAAATCTAATCCTGATGATAGTCGAAGAGGGTAGGTTCCCACAGTCATAATAGCAACTCTTGCTCCATTTCTGACACGTAAGATTATCTCACCATCCCTCAGCCTCCTACTCTTCTTAAGATCCTGCATAGAAGTGCACAAATGAGCACTAGAATCAGAGTCAAGCATCCAACTGAATGCAGAAGAAATCATAAGATTAGATTCTATAACGAGTATACCTTCAGAAGGACCTACCTTCTTTTTATTCTTCAAGCTGGCTAGGTATAAGAGGTAGTTCCGCTTTCAATGGTCGTCTGTATTGCAATGAAAATACTTTCCTTTATCGACGATCTTCTTCTTCCCTCCATCCGTCTTCTGCTTCTTTACGGACTTCTTCTTCGCAGACTTTTTCTTCTTTCCAAAAGACTTACTCTTAGAGGAAGTCTGCTCCACAGCAAGCACTGAGTCCTTTGAATTTTTCAAAGAAAGCTTAGTAGTAACCAGCATATTCATCAATTCAGCTAAGGTATATTGTAGCTTATGCATATGGATATTCATGATGAACTGCCCATATGCATCAGTCAAGGACTGCAAGATCACATCAATTTGCAAGTCTTTGTCTAGCTTGACACCGATCTTTTCAAGCTCTTCTAAGTTCTTAATCATCATTGGATAATGATCTTGGACAAACTATTCATCATGCATTTGAGCCTTAAAAAGTCTCCATGTGACTTGATACTTGGCTGCACGACTCTCTTCACCAAACAACTCTTATAGATGAGCCAATATTTGATGAGCAGTCTTGATGTCCTCGTATTGGCGCTGAAGCTCATCAGACATCGAGCCCAATATGTAGTACCTAGCTTTATTATTTTTATCTATCCACTTTTTCAGAGACGCTTTCTATTCAGTAGATGGACGAGCTCGTAAGGTGGGGGTTCTGGTCCAATACATGAGTTAGCTTTTTAGAATCCAAAATAATTTTATAGTTTTGAAGTCAATTCTTGTAATTTGA